>JAHTLZ010000161.1:1227823-1244659 GCA_023846285.1 Phrynocephalus versicolor | reverse complement strand
TATCTATATCTATCTATCTATCTATCTATCTATCTATCTATCTATCTATCTATCTATCTATCTATCTATCTATCTATCTATCTATCTATTAGGCCCACTTGGTTATTCTCGTCTCTCCCAACATGGCTTCGAAGTCTGTTACAAGTCTAGTGGGGTGTGTAGTGTCGAATGGCTTGTCTCGCTGCCCTTGCAGGAAAAGACAACTTGACCCTGTTGCTGGCGAATTATCTTTTAGGAGCTTCTCCTGGGATAAACCTATTACCACCCTTTACACAATAGATTACAGCACAGCTGACATAATTCCTAAGAGCAACCAAAACTATAATTAGCCATTGCAGAGCATTGCTAGAGAGAAATGAAACAGGGAGTGGCAGGGGGGGCAGGATTCTGAGCCTTGCAGCTGCAAGAATGGTTGCAGAGACACTCCAAAGCCACCAGACCTGCAGTAGGATTTTAATTTATTTATTTATATTTATTTATATTTATATACCACCCATCTTTCCAAAGGAACTCTGGGCGGTTCACAACAAAAGAGTCCATACAAATCAATAGAGATGGGCACGAAACGAACAATTTTTCGTTTCCGTTTTCATTTTTTCATTTTGTTACGTAACGAAATGACAAACGAATTTTGTCTCTAAAATGAAACGAAATGAACAGAAACACCAGAAATTTTGTCGTGCATTTCGTTTCCGTTACTGCAATATGAGTGAATTGCTTAAAATCCATAAAAAAATCACCAAAAAAATGAAATAAATGGTAACGAAATGGTAACGAAACGAACAAAAACGAATTTTTTGCAAAAATTCACAAAAAAGGAAACGAACCGAAACGGACCCTACAAACGACAAACGAAATGCCATTTTTTTTATTTGTGCCCATCTCTACAAATCAACTCTACAAACGTATACAGTGGTACCTTGTATATAGGAATTAATTCGTTCCAAATGAAATTCTGTTAAGCAAATTTCCCTTTATACAAATTTCCCATAGAAATGCATTGAAAACAGAGTAATCCCTAATCGAGACCATTTTTGTGTTGTACAGATTTGCCCCATAGGCGATTCCGTTAAGCAAATTTCCCCTATCTCTGGAATTTTTTATGTTGTGCAGATTTGATGTTATACAAATGGTTGGTTATGCAAGGGGGCCACTGTATAAAACAAAAACCAACCAATAAGAAAATATGGGGTATAAGATGGGTGCAAAAAAGAAAAAAAATTAACCCAGTTGAAAATTATCATTATCATCACCACCAACCACCAGCAGTCCTGTTTCCAGGTATAACTTTGTGTTTCTGCTCCATATAAAAGGCTGGAGTTCTTCGGATTGGCCTTTTAAATCAGGTAATAGATTGATGGAGGATTCCCAGAGCAGGGCAGGGGGCACCATGGTGGGCTAGCACTCCATCCAGAGCCCTAGGTTCGAATCCCTGCTCAGCCATTTAAAAAAAAACACACTGAAGGAGGGGAAGTGCAAAAACAACACATGCCTTAAATGTCTTTGAAAGGCTTTGTAGGGTCGCTAAGGTGGCACCAGAACACATATACACATTAAGTAGGACCCCAGTATCCACTGATTCATCATCCACTGATTCAGTTATCCATGGTTGGCAGAGGAAAACAAATAATTCAGCAACCACAAAGCAAGCTATTGTCACAAACAGCAGCTGTAAAGCAAGCTATTGGCATAAATAGCATCTGTTAAGGAAGCTACTGTCTCAAAACAGTAGTCATAAAGTAAGCTACTGTGGGGAAACAGCAGTTTGGCGGTGTGGGGGGGGCAGGCGTTCTCTCTTATCCACAGTTTTCATTATCCACGGGAAGGCCTGGAACCAATCCCCAGCGGATACCGGGGTCCTACTGTACCTTGATATTGAAAGGTGGGCTTGTGGGCTCCTTTCAAGAAAGGGGAAGCATGATGATGATTGTGTATCTGCAGGTGGCTCTTTTGAAGGCTTTGGAGATAAGAGGGCGGGCTTAAGCTCATCTTATCCCCAAAACGGCAAATTGCACTTCACTGACCACTAGGCCATACAGCCCCTCCGGGTCCGACTCCAAAAGAGCCGCTTGGAGTCATCACGTTCCCACCGTCTTCATCCAGCGGCGGGCTTGCTTGCAGGCGCCTCCTGGGCGTCGCAGGTCGCCCGGTTCCCACGTTGACCCCTGTGTGTGGGGGGGCTTGCTTGCAGACGCCTCCTGGGCATCGCAGGTCGCCGGTTCCCACGCTGACCCGGGTGTTTAAGTGTGTGTGTGTGATCCTGCGTGGCGCACCGAGCATGAGAAGGCATCCCATGCCTCTGGGACGGGGGGGGGGACCACCGAGCCTGCTTCCCAAAACCACCCCCCACCCCAGGAAACGGGGTTGCAACAGGTCACGTCTGAATGCGGCGGCATGCAAGCGTGGGAACCCCAAGGCACGACCACCTTCCAACCGGGGCAGGCGCATGTTCGGCGGGGAGCTGCCTTTAAACACCCCCCATACACACCCACACACACCCACACACACCAATCCCCTCCCCGCTGGCCCGGCCCCTTCGCACGTGCCTGGCTCGCCCGGGGAGGCGGAGGGGGCGATCGCGGCTCAGTCGCCCTCCAGCCGGCGAGCCGAGCGGGCGCGTTCACACGTGCGCGCCTCCCTCCCTGGCCATGGCCGCCGACCCGGGTCGTGGGAGCGGCCCCGGCGAGCAGGATCCTCTCCTCCGGAGGAGATACACGCAGGACAACTATGGTGAGTGGGGAACACGCGTGCACACACACACACACACGCTGGTGTCCTGCACGCATGGAGGCGTGTTTCTGTGCACGTGTGGATGGATGTGCACGGGTAAAAGGGGCTTCCGTCGGGAAGGAGGGCGTGGGGATCTCTCCTCCTCCCCGGTCCCCATCTGTATCTGTTTCCCCGCTGGGGAATGGGCCACCCGCGCACGCCCTTCCGACGACCCTCTCCACGGACGCGTGTCGTCCGCCGCTGCCTTGCGGGCAAACCTCCCCCGGGGTCGCTGAAGTATTTAATCCTCCCACCTGCGATGTAACGGAGCCGGATCGTTCTCCGTTGGAGGCTTTCTCCTCCCCCTCCCTTGACCCGCCTTTCGTGGCGCGTAACGTGTGAACGGGCGCTCTCTCGGCCTCCCTGCCCTCTGATCCGGTTGAGAGGGGAGCGCAGGGGGTGGTCACCGGATTCTCGTTCCCGGAGACCCAGCGGGGGACGGACTTTTTCTTTTTCTGGCTGGAAAAGTCGGTTTCCATGGGATTTCCCAGCGGGAATTAAGTTCTTGCAGGTTTGGGGTGGGATTAAAGGCAATGATCCAACCTTCATTGATTTGGGATTTTTAGTCTCATTGAACTCAAGGCGGGTCTCTCTGTGCGTGTGGGTGTTTTCTCAGTTTCCAGCTGGGCTGACAAATTTGTATTCTAATAGATTTCTATATCGCCCATCTAGCCCAAATAATACTGAAATAACCACGCTGACCTCCCAGTTTTCCCTATTGAAGGAACGGTGTTTTAACTTCAGGTTGAGGTTGGACCAGCCTAAGAGGGCCGCTAAGAGAAGCAGGAAGCAAATAGGATGTTTTTACAGGCTTCTATGCGACCACCTCTAATCCCGTGCCTTTTTTAGATACAGCATTTTGAACAACAACTCCCAGCATGCTGGCTGGAACTGATGGGGACTGTGATCCAACACATACCGGGAGAGAACCCCATTGAAGGAAGCTGTTTTATATGCTGTCCTATAATTTGAGAGTCTGGAAAAGTTTTTTGGGTTGTTTTTTTTTTTTTTACTACAGCTCCCATAATCCCCTGGCAGTGTGGCCAGGAACGGGCTTCTGGGAACCATTGCATAGAAGCTCTCTCTGGAAGTTGAGTCATGGCTACTGGACTTCTTTTTTGAGAGATAGAAACGTTTCGCTGTTCATCCAAACAAGCTCCAAAGAAAGAAAGAGCCTGTTTTTTTGGTAAACAGTAGGCCCCAGGTAAATTTAATCCGGTTATCTCTATCCAGGTAGGATTTGGTAGGTTGCTGGTTGGAATAGACAGGTCTGAGCAAGATCAGCGAAGGTTTGGTGTAAAGGCATTTCCTTTGCTGAGGCTGCAGATGATTACCATCCTGACAATGGTTTTTGCAACCCCCCCCCCAAAAAAAACCAAAAAAAACCAACCCAAAACCAACAACCCCTAATTAATTAAAATCCAGCATGTCCGTGTATTTTAAGACTTTGCAGGGTGCGAAAATTTTGCAAGTCCCCCAAATTTTGTGTATTTTTTTTTCTCCTTCATCTGAATAAATTTCCAGAATGTTAAAGCTCAGATAAGTAGAAGGTAAATCTGGATCTGCAGGTTGTTCCTCTCTGGGGTGATCAGCAAGGATTTCTCACTCCCAGTTGCAACTACAGTTACAGCAGAATGAAATCGGAAGGATTGTTTGTGACACCTGTTAAGAGGAGCTCCTTTCTTTTCCCGGGAGCCTTTGTGGGTTGCGTGGATCTGCCTTGTGCTGTGTTGTGTTGTATTGTGTCGATTGTTGTTAACCTCCCAAAAATCCAATAAATAAATAAATAAATACCAGCCAACAGATACACAGGGGTCTTCTACAGCTGCAGGCTTGGGCTTGGGCTTTGACCCAAGGTGATGGAATTTTACAAGGTGTGCTGTTGTGTTGCTGGAAATGTGCAAACTCACACACTCATGTAAGCACAGTCCATATTTGCTGCTCAAACGGCCTGGGTCCACCCACCCTTCATTGCAGCCACCTGCTGTTGTCTAATTTTGTATTGTTGCTCTATTTGTTTCTTTTATATTGTACTGCTCGCTGACTTGCTCAGCTATTTGGAAGCCGCCCAGAGTTCCGCTTTGGAAGATGGGCGGGGTAAAAATTCAATAAATAAATAAATAAACAAACAAACAAACAAACAAACAAACAAACAAACCCCCAACATACAAGTTCGGCATGAAATGGCCAGCTGTGCCCTCTGTCCTGAGCCGTCCTCATTGCTCTCCCTTCCTCTTGCCATGGGTGCCGTTGTCACCTGGCCTAAGCAACGGGGCGCGTCTCAAAGTTGCGAACCATAGCTCCGCACTCCCCGCCCAGATTTCCCTGGCCCCCACAGATGTGCACAGGCCAGATGTTGGGGCACTCTGCAGTGTCGTAATCTGGCCCTGATGGGGAAAGCTCCATCGTGCATTCAGAGCATACCATTTGCATGCAATTGCCGTCACAATGCTGACTCAGAGGCCCTTTCGTCCGGGATCTACAGCTCCTGGATTAGTGATGATTGCAAATATAAGTGTGTGTTTTTACAAGCTTTTATCTTAAAGGCTTAAAATGTGATACAGGAGCAGTGACGTGGAGCCAGATCTTAAGAAATTTGGGGAGCAGGATTTTCTGGGCCTCCCTCTTTTAAGCGGTACCTTAATTTAAGTGAAAAAAAGCAGTTAGCGTTTGGGGTTCTGGGGGTCTTGGTGCGAGAAGGTTCGGGCTTTCTGTCTAAACAGTGAGGAATTTGCAGACTTTTGTCTGTGGGGGATTTAAGCTTGCTTTGTTTTTCAAAGTCAAGCTTTATTGGGGGGGGGAGAAAGGCAGGTATTTCGTTCATAGCACTTGGCACTCCCCCCCCCCCAAAAAGCCAAAGGTGCGGCTGTTTTTAAAAGGACTTCCTAGATAACGCTAGGCCAAATCTTCATTGCCTGTCTTTTCAAACAATCCAATCTAAATTGCCCTTATCGTTTGTTTGTCAGTGGAGAATGTTGTGGAATCGAACACGGCCACTCTATTGTCAACTTCAGGGCCTTTGTGCATGAAGTCATCTGACGTGCTGATTTGCACACTCCCCCCCCCCTTGTAGAAAAGTGGAGGAATTTTCCACCCCATTTTACCAAAAAAATAAAAATAAAAAATCCTTCCTCCGGCGGGCACACCAGCTGCATGCCATGGGTAACACGTCAGAACCGGGAAAGGTGCAAAAGAGAGCGACTAAAATGATGACTGGGCTGGAGGACCTCCGTTATGAGGAAAGGCTAACTTTACAGGGGTGTCCAAACTTTTTGCAAGGAGGGCCAGATTGGATGAGGGGAAAATGCGTGGGGGCCAACCATTCAGCCACATTCGGCCCCCAGGCCAAACTTTGGACAAGTCTTTATAACATGCAAGGAGACAGGGAGGAGGCTGTAGCAACGGAACCGGCAGTCAGGTGGCTGAGGGGATGGACCGAGGCAGGGAAACGGTAAAACTGCCAGCTGACATCTCCATCTGGTGTGGGGAAGGGCCAGCTGGCGGGGATGTGTGACCAGGCCAATGGAGAGGAGAGGTCACAGGCCACTCTAAATTTGTAAACAGGCCACATCTGGCCCACGGGCCTGACTTTGGACATGCCTGGGCTAAAACATTAGGGGCTCTTTAGTCGGAAAAAAAGGCGCCTCAGGGGGGATATGATTGAGACGTACAAAATAATGCAGGGCAGGAGTCAAGTGGATAGAGGGAAGCTCTTCTCCCTCTCACAAAATGCCAGGACTAGGGGACACGCACTCAAATTGAGGGCTGGGAGAGTAAGAACAGACAAAAGAAAATATTTTTTTCAACCAGCGTGTTGTTAGTCTGTGGAACTCCCTGCCACAGGAGGTGGTGATGGCCTCTGGCCTGGATGCCTTCAAAAGGGGATTGGACAGATTCCTGAAGGAGAAGGCCACAGCTGTCAACACAAAATGAAAGAAAAATAGGCCGCCTCAGGGTTCTCTAAGACTAAGTCACATCACAAATCCTGTAAGGTGGTGCGTGAAGGATGGTTTTTAGGCTATGGCCTCCTTCCCATGCCCCAGCATTGGCCCTTCCGTTGTGTTTGCCCATCGGCCTAACCGCGCATGGGAAGCCACACCTAGGAAAGAGGAGAGTCTCCGTTTGGCCACTGGAGCCCTACAGAACGGATCAATCCAGCTATCTCAGGTTTCCCCCTTATTGTTCATGGGCGTGTTTTCAGCCTCCGTTCTGATAGGGAATCTGAAAACAGCCAACATTATAATGCCATTTATGCAAAACGATAGTAAGGCCACACCTGGAGTATTGTGTACAATTCTGGTCACCGCATCTCAAGAAAGACATAGTGGAACTGGAAAAGTTGCAGAAGAGAGTGACTAAAATGATGACTGGGCTGGGGCACCTCCCTTAGGAGGAAAGGCTAAAACCTTTGGGGCTCTTTAGTTTGGAAAAAAGGCGCCTGAGGTGCCTGATATGATTGAGACATACAAAATAATGCAGGGCATGAGTAAAGTGGGTAGAGGTACGCTCTTCTCCCTCTCAGAAAATACCAGAACTAGGGGACAGCCAATGAAATTGAGGGTTGGGAGAGAACAGACAAAAGAATTTTTTTTAACCTAGCACATTGTTAGTTTGTGGAACTCCCTGCCACAGGAGGTGGTGAAGGCATCTGGCCTGGATGCCTTCAAAAGGGGACTGGACAGATTCCTGCAGGAAAAGTTCATCACAGGTGACAAACCATGATGGAGATGTGTCATCTCCAGGCTTAAAACCGGGGTACTTAAAGGGCCAGATGCAGGGGAGTGGTATCAGGAGACAGAGATCTAGTCTTGTGCGCTCCCACACACATTTCGTGGGGTCACTATGAGATACAGGAAGTTGGACTAGATGGGCCTCTGGCCTGATCCAGCATGGCTCTCCTTATGTTCTTATGTTCTTATGACCCTTCAGCTCAAATCTTCCAAAGGCCTTTGGGCTTAATTCGTATAACAGTAATGGTATAATTGATTGTCCTGGTGGGCCATCATATGAGCTTCAAGTGAGCTGGATGTGTCCTCCTCCCTGTCATGTGAGTAACACTCTGGCCCCCTTGAGTGGCGTGAGGAATTATCCTACTAGAGGCCAGGAATGCCACCTCCCTGTTTTCTTTTCGGAAACTGGCAAAGACTTTTCTCTTCAGATTCAGATATGAATCTACTATACATGATTACATAGATGTTGTGTTCGTAACTAACCACATATAAATTTGTGTCTATATATCTCCTTGTGTGATTGCATTGACACTATGTTAGTTTCCATCCCTAATAACTTTTAGATGGTCCACCATACACGATTGCATTGACTGACTTCATCAGTAATTCATTTGAAAGGATGTCCCATTGAAGAAGGGTCTGGTTTATTTTCCATGGCTTCAGAGACTAGGACGCGGGGCAGTGGTCTCAAACTACAGGAAAAGAGATTTAACTTGAACATTAGGAGGAACTTCATGAGGGTTAGAGCTATTTGGCAGTGGAATAATATGCTGCCCCAAAGGAGGGTGGTGGAGTCTCCTCCTTTGGAGGTTTTTAAGCAGAGGCTGGATTGCCATCTGTCAGAGATACTGTGATGGGGGTTCCTGCATGGCAGGGGGTTGGACTGGATGGCCCTTGAGGTCTCTTCCAACTCTATAATTCTATGATTCTATGATTCAGCCTTCTGTCCTTCCAGGATTGTTGAATTGAGTGCCCGGCTTGCTGGGGCGGGGGAAGCAATGTGTAGCCTACATCATTGCAAACTGCCCTGAGAGTGTGCTTTAAGCACTATGTGGTGGAAAAGAGATTCCATTTGAACATGAGGAAGAGCTTGCTGACGGTTAGAGCTGTTCAGCAATGGAAGATGCTGCCCCAAAGGCAGGTGGTGGAGTCTCCTTTTTCTTTGGAGGTTTTTAAGCAGAGTTTGGATGGCCACCTGTCAGGAATCCTGTGATGGGGGTTCCTGCATGGCAGGGGGTTGGACTGGATGGCCCTTGAGGTCTCTTCCAACTCTATGATTCTTTGATTCAGTTCCCCGGTGTTTTCAATGTAGCGCCTTCCCTCATAATGGAATTGTTAATCTTTTCTTTCACTGACTGTGTTCCCTCTTCACTTTAGTGTTGCCACTTAATGCTGTATGTCCCTCAGTTCCCTTTTTCTCAAACTTGAATACGGTATGTCTTAAACTTACCGGACTGTTATATTGTCCCTCATTACTGTAAGCTACCTTGGGTCCTTTTCCAAGGAGGAAGGTGGGATAAAAATGCTAAAAATATAAAATAATCAATAAACAATTCAGGGCTGTTTCTTTTGCCCCGGACTGGGCCTGGAATCCTCCTCCATCTCATATGCCAGCGCTGGCCCTTTTCCACCTGGAGATCCTTAGCGTTTATAATAGTTGCTTTCTAATGATGGCATTGTTTAGAACACTTGCCAGCTTCCCGAGGGCTTTGCATATTATAATCTTCTTAAATAACCTTGTAATGTAGGCAATCATTCGTCTTCTTAATAACCTTGTAAGGTTGGCTTGTATTCTCCCTACATTGCGGACAGATGGGGGGGGGGAAAGGAAGGGAGGGAAGGAAGGAAGCCAAGCGTTACCCAGGGCTACAAGCTCAAGCTTTCCATTTTGTATTATGTCCCCTAGAGATGGCCCCAGCAGCATGGGAGTTGTAGTCCACGCTCATGTCCGCACAACTGGTACAGCGTGGCTGAAATCCCGGGGCTTAATTTAATTTGTAGCTCGAGTAGAACCATTTTGAAGCAGTGGGTTTCGCGAAGGAGCTAGGTCACCGTGACTCCAGTAGATAGAACGGGATTTCAACCGTGAATTGGACGTCATGCCTGTGCTAACACCTGGTTCCCAGGTGTTCTTTTCTCCCGCTGCTGGTTCCCCCCCCCCTTTGCTGCTTGTGTTGGAATTGTCTTGCTCCCATGAGTTTCCAACATGGCGGGGGCCAAGATCTCCAGCTGGAGAGGTGTTAAGAAAGGGATGTGGCTTTTTGTTCTTGGACTACAACTCCCAGAGATCTGCAGGTGGTGGTGTGGTTTTAGTGGGGGTTTTTGGGTTTTTGTTTTTGTTTTTTGTAGTCCAGATACACACATCTTTGCCTCTCTAAAATCCACTTGCTACCTGTTTTGTGGCATAAGTTGCCTAACTCTGGCTGTATCCTGGGAAAGCGACACATGCTGATGTTAGCACATGAGGAAAAAAAAAAAGAACCTTGGAGCTGTGCGGCCATAAAAACAAAAGCAAAAGCAAAAATAGACTATGGGTGATGCCTTCATAAGCTGCTAGAAAAATAACAACCAAAAAAAAAGGTGGAAAAGAGAGCTTGCCCTTGAAATTTCAGCAACTTTTCTGTTATTTTTCTAGCAGCCTACGAAGGTATCACCCATAGTCTAGTCTTGCTTTTACCACAGGATTAAAATCAGTGGGCCTCAGCAGCACAGTGGCAAATTCCACAGGGTGGCCTTGCAGGCCCAGTAGCTGTTTAAAAACACACAAATCAATCCTTAGAGGTCCCTTTGATCTCTCTGTCTCTCTCTTTGAGCCTTTTCACATGACCCCTAAGATCCGCTGGCCACTTAAATTCGGACCAGAGATCTTAGGGGTTTGTCGCTGTTCCTGCGTTCCCACCCCCTCCACACTCCTGGCTGCTGGCTGCGTGAGGGGAGGGAGAAAAAAAGGAAGAAAAGAATGCCGCTCACCTCCGTTCTGCCGTCCCGGCACTGCATTCAGATCTCTTAAAGGGGCGGGGGGCAAAAAAAGAACAAACAGAAACAAGGAGAGCCCGGCAGTCACTACGTTATATCCGCATCAGGCATTTTCACCTCCGGAGAGCAGGTACCTGAAAAGTGCGCTGGAACGCGCTTAGGTGGGCGTGGTCGCACTTAATTATCTGTAAACTCCGGAGCTGGTGGGAAAACAATTTTAAGCTCCGGAGCTGGGAGCCATTTGCGGCGGAGTTTAGGGGTCGTGTACAAATACCCTTTATCTCTCTCTTGCCTTCTAGACTTCCCGAGAGACCTGGAGTACAGGGCTGACCCTCACCGGAGAGGGTCCCTCTGCGACCGGCATTGTGCTGCCATTAACAACATCCATGGAGACCTCGGGGACATGCATTCGGGTTCTCATCATGGGATCCTTCCTCCTAGGATTGTGCCCGGTATGGTGGAAGGTTGGGGTTTTACCTCAGAAATACCAGACGCAAGCCCATCAAAGCTTATCAAAACGTTGACTGGATTTATGTAACAGATACAAGGCTGCACCGAAAACATAAGCATCTGTTACTGTTCGTAGCAATGCCGTTGTTGTCGTTCCGATGGTGTTATTTCTGAGATTTGCAACTGTTAAAAAGTGGTTGTTGTTTTTTTAAATGTTTCAGAGATTAGCAGAGTTATGCAGTGGCGTGAAAAGATAATTGCTAAGCAAAGATTTGAAGCTGGGAGACAGAACTTGAGCATAAAAGCTTGTATTGCAATAACATACCCAAATAACACAACGAGATAGAACGCACAGCATAAATATTACGGAGTAGCGGAGAAACTGCTCATCTCACCAAAATGCAGTCCCCAAAATGGGTTACAATCCTGCCTTTTATGCATATGACATAATATAAACCAGGCCTGCCCAGCTGGTAGACTGCGGGCTACCGGTAGCCCATGAAGGGTTCAAAAGTAGACCTCCGGCCATCAATTTAAAAAACTGAAGGGGTAAGTTCTCCACCCCTCCCTCCCCCATCCCAAGGACCACCACTGCCCCAGCAAAGTTCTGGGTCTGCCAGCCCACTGTCTCAGCCGAGCGGGGCATTTCAAGGGCCATGGCATGGTCCCCTGTTCCTTCCACTGGCCAGATAATTGAGCGGATAGAAGGGAAGCATGGGCATGGTCAGCCTTCCCATAGGAATGCCTTGAAAATCAATCCGTTGCAGAAGGAACGGATTTCAATGCATTCCTATGGGAAACTGCTGTTCTACTTACGATTTTTTTTTTACTTACGAGCACATGCTTGGAATTGATAAAACTTGTAAGTAGAGGTACTAGTGTAATAGCCCTCAGGCACTTTGGGGCAGAAAAAGTAGACTTCGGCCTGTTCAAAGTTGGACAGCCCTGATATAAACCAAACACATGAGTACACATAGGCAGACAATGTTAAGCAGTTATCCATGGCACCTGGATATAATTATTCTGACATTTTCGTGGGATTACACTTTTCACCTGTGTCTTGGCCAATGACGATGCATTTATACACAGAAACCATTTTGAATCTTAAATATTATGTTACATACATTTTGTTAAAAGTTAATTACTTGACAGTAACTGCTTTTAATACTGTGTGAAATCCTGATATTATTGTTGTTGTTATTAATGTTATTATTATTATTTAAAAAACAGGCACAGTTAACCGAGGTTATCAAAACATTGAATGTTATTTTATTCTCAGAGGCTTTCATGCCCAGGATCTGATAGTTGTTGTGAGTTTTTCGGGCTGTTTGGCCATGTTCTGGAACTTTTTCTTCCAGAATGCAGCCAAACAGCCCGAAAAAACTCAAAACTATTGAGTGTCATTATATAACAGATACATGTTTTAACCAAAACCTAAGTATATGTTAAGTATCGGCACAGTATTTATACTGTTCATTATACTGCTGTTTTTTTTTTTGGTGTTATTTTTAACATTTGCAACTGGCGCAGTGGTTAAAGGCCTGTCCTGCAGGTAAAACTGTGCTCACGACCTGGGGTTCAATCCCAGGGAGCAGGCTCAAGGTTCACTCAGCCTTCCATCCTTCCGAGGTCGGTAAAATGAGTACCCAGCTTGCTGGGGGGGGGCAATGTGTAGCCTGCACACTGTAATTAAAATTGTAAACCGCCCAGAGACTACTTAAAAGTGGTATGGGGCGGTATATAAGCATAACACTTTGCTTTGTTTTGCTTTATAATAAGATACATTTAAGAAAGAATATTCTGGATTTAAAACCCAGCCATAAAGGGAAGAGTGGTTCAAGCCCTGGCATGCTGGCAAAAGACCTCACTGTGTTCTGTGTTCATTTTTTTTAGTGCTTACAAGCCCTTCCTCTTGCCCTTACCACTCAGAGGAAGTGCAGACCTGTGATGGCTGTTTGATGAAAACCACCCTCACCGCAGAAAACGAGGTGGAAGCTCACAAGCTCTCCAACAATTACAAGGTCTCTATGCTTGCCTTTCTGGTGTGTGTGTTGACATTTCATAGAGCAGAGGTGCCTCTGCAGAGGACAGGATTGCTTTAACTTGCCAGTAATTGCAGAGTTTTGAATTTTAAGTTAAATTCTCATAGCTACACAGCAGTTGCGCGCAGGGATTCACAGAGCAGAATACCTTAAAGTTCCCCCAGATTAGTCCACCCCTCTTCCTCATCATCTGGCACAATCTCAGCGATTCCCTTTGAGTCATTAGTAAGAAGAAATTCTTTTGTTTTGCTTAATTGTGTAAACCATCCCAAGTAGTATTTTACTTAGTCTGCCAGTCTGGAGGCTCGAGAAATGAACAAATAATGAAGAAATAAAAGTTTACATTACTTACCAGTTGAATAGATCAAATGGCAAACATGACAGCTTTCAGAAACAGACTTCGACAGACTCAGGAGAGGGAAAAAGACACTCAGGAGAGAGGCGGGTCTTTGAATTCAGAGGTAGGAAAGCAACTATTGGTTGGTGCTAGATAGATTGGCAGTCACCCCAGTCCACAAAGCCCACCAAACCAATTTGACTGCCAATGGCTTCCAGCTTTTAGCTTCAAAAACTCAACCAACTCTAGGCATGCTGGTCAGTGCCTGCTGGGCCCATAACCTGACAGGAATTTGAGGGGTTAACCTCAGTGCACTGGATCGGTAAGACAACAGCAGAGACCAAAAAATATGACAGACTCCATTGCTGGTTTTCTATTAAAGTCTGTTTGCAGTATTTACAGATTCCAGTAGTCTTCAGACTTACAGTATATCCAGTAGCAAAGACATCAGCTACTCATCTCAGCTTTACAGCATATCACAAACTGAACAGTCCCAGCCCTCTGGCTAAACAGCCTTGTTCCGCAGCACCACTTGCATAGCGGCAACCTGGGCTCGCAGCATCTCTGGCTATCAGATCTTCAGCCAGCAGCATCCTGCACTGATGGCAATCCAGCTAACAGCCTTGATTTACAGCATTTCTAGCTAGCAGCAAGAACATACTTCCTGAAACTCAAATATATATAGAAAACCTTTCCAATCATGTTTTCCCACATTTTACACCACATGACATAATGTCTTTTCTTAACTCGCTTCTGAGCCCCGTTCTTGTGACCTTGGATGTAAGACTTGGGGTATTTGTACACGACCCCTAAACTCCGCCGCAAATGGCTCCCAGCTCCGGAGCTTAAAATTGTTTCCCCACCAGCTCCGGAGTTTACAGAAAATTAAGTGTGGCCAAGCCCGCCTAAGCGCGTCCCAGCGCACTTTTCAGGTACCTGCTCTCCAGGGGTGAAAATCTCTGATGCGGATGTAAAGGAGTGAGTGCTGGGCTCTCCTCGCTTCTGTTTGTTGTTTTTTTGCCCCCCGCCCCTTTAAGAGACAGGAATCAGGATGACAACGGGGCTCCGGGTGGCTTCGGAGGTGAGCCTGCATTCTTTTGTCCCCTTTTTTCTCCCTCCCCTCACGCAGACAGGATCAAGGAAGTGCGGAGGGGTGGGAACACAGGAAGAGCAACAAACCCCCAAGATCTCTGGTCCGAATTTAAGTGGCCAGCGGATCTTAGGGGTCGTGTGAAAAGGCCCTTGCTTGTTCAGGACACCTTCCATGTTTGCTCCAGCCCTCTCAGTTGGACTCAAGCTTCACTTAATTACAAGTTTAAAAACTTTTTGTCAGACCTTTACAGAAAAAAAACTCTGACAAAACTTATTGAAGGTCAGCATGCAGATTTGCAAAAACTCCAACACCGGTTGCATTCAACACTACGGTAACCGCATGTTGTGATCTCCGCTAGCTTCCATGACTTCCCCACAAAGAAATAGATTAAATATAGAATTGGGAAGAAGGGCTTGGTGATCGGGCCCACAACAGCACACACACTGAGGCTAACCTCTTAACTCACAACTCTTTCACACTTGTTTGCTGCTTTATGCAGATTGAAGCAAAAAACGTTTTGCTTTATGCTGGTGGACGTAAGGAATCAGATTGGAGCCAACGTTTGACCAGACCAAAACCCGCTGCTTCCGAACGGCCTTCGCCAGGATTCCCCAGTGAAGGAAGGAGCACCCTTAGATTCAAAGCAAAGGAAAGCCCCGCTGGTGACACATTCCCCCCTTAGCGCTTTAAGCACCTTCTGGGTAGTCTGCACTTTAGTTATGCAGACGATCCGTGGCCCCTTCTACATGTGAACTGGCTACTCAATTTACTGATGTTGGAAGGATGGAACCGTTGGGTCCACCTCAAGACAGCTACCTGGGCCTGTCAGGATTGAACTCAAGTTGTGTGCAGAGTCTTGACGGCAATACTGCAGTTTTAAGCATGGTGTCACAAAGGCCCCTGTGCTGTAGAATCCTAGAGTTGGAAGAGACCTCAAGGGCCATCTAGTCCAACCCCCTGCCATGCAGGAACCCCATCACAATATTTCCGACAGATGGCCATCCAGCCTCTGCTTAAAAACCTCCAAAGAAGGAGACTCCACCGCCCTCCTTTGTGGCAGCATCTTCCACTGCCGAACAGCTCTAACTGTCATGAAGTTCTTCCTAATGTTCAAATGGAATCTCTTTTCCTGTAGTTTGAGACCATTGCCCCGAGTCCTAATCTCTGAAGCCGTGGAGAACAAACCAGTTCCTTCTTCAAAGTGACATCCTTTCAAATATTTAAACATAGCTATCATATTCCCCCTCAGCCTTCTTTTTGAAAGGCTAAACATTCCCATTTCCCTAAGCCGTTCCTCATAAGACATTTCTTCCAGACCTTCAACCATCCTGGTCAATTTGTGGTCCACCAAGACTCCCAGATCCCTGTCACAGGTACTATTTTCCAGCCAAGGATCTCCCGTCTGCGTTGTTTCCCCCCCCCCCCCGCCCTCCCCAGCTTAACACAGGTGCTTTTCAATCTTTCTCTTTCAGTTTGGCTTTAAGAAATGGAAGAGTCACGTGACGGCCAGGCCCTGGGAAGACCGCTCCGAGATCGTGAAGGAGCTCTACTCAGACCTCAACGTTGTTAGAAGCCCCACAGGTATTTAAAAAAAATTGGGCTGTGTTGTTCCTGCTGGATTTTGGTGCTTTGATTTTTGAGGGGCTGCAGCCCCTTGAATCCTCGGGTGACTGGGAGGATTCTGGGAAGTGTAGTTCCTATTCACTTATCCCCCCCCCCGACACCATTTCCATTTAAAGCAAATAGAGAGTTTTTTTCCACCAAATCTGGAGACCAAAACCCAACGTCAAGAAAATTGAGGTTGCTTGCTTTCCCTTGAGCGTCAGGCAAGCCGATGATGCAGCAAAAGTGGAATTTAGGAATGTAGGACTCAACTGCTAAAGTCCAGCGGCGACGCAAAGTATTTAGAAGGGACCCTTGACTGATCCTTAACCTCTAGGCAACCTTTACGAAGGATCGTGGATAAAATGAAGGCCAAGGACATCAGCTCTTGCCTTAGCCTATTCGGTGGCTGAGCATTGCAACACATGGTTTTTGGTATCCATTGGTGTTGCAGGTTGGAACCCATTCCCAGTGGGTATGTCATGCACGTGTGCTCGCACGCACACACACACACACACACACACACACACACACACACACACAGAGAATGGTATTTGTTCAGTACAGGAGTTGTTTGGTCAATGCTGTCCCCTTTTCCCAATCCCACGAAGATGGACAGCTTCAAAACCCAGACAAGGTGTTTTGGGCCTGAAGGCAGAAGCCGTCCCCGCCCCCGCCCCCAAATAGCTCTGAGGCATCTCTCTCTCTCTCTCTCTCTCTCTCTCTGTGGGGTTAAAAAAATGCCACTTTGTCAAAATAGCTGCTGCAAATTTTAACAGCAGCCTACTGTGTAGTGTGTGTTGTGTCTGTTTCTCAGAGATGAGAAACATAGCACTC
>JAHTLZ010000161.1:1172057-1211672 GCA_023846285.1 Phrynocephalus versicolor | reverse complement strand
TTATTTATTTATTTATTTATTTATTTATTTATTTATTTATTTATTTATTTAACTAACTTGTTCCCTGCCCTTCTGGCCACTCTGGGCAGCTTACAACAGTACTAAACAAAACACGATCAAACAGAGCAAACGTATAATATAATAAACTCAAATAACAAACAAATAATTACACTATTACAGCACAACATCAGTCGCTGTGGATTATACAATCATATTCAATACTTCAGTTGAACTCCCCCAACCAGCCTGGCCGAAACACGAGCCGGGATTTGGAATCCTTCTCAAGTAACGATTTGCAACGAGCGAGAGTTGCATAACTCCCCCAGCCAGCCTGGCCGGAAAACATGCTGGGATATGTAGTGCAAAAACAAAAACAAAAAAGCGATCATCCCAGGCCCGGTTCTTGACGACTCCTTCTCCCCCTCCCTCCACGATGCCTGATCCTGCCTTGGCTGCCGTTTGTGAATGTAGTCCAAACCCCTAGCCCCCCCCTCTATTCAAGATTGGTTAGGCCTCATCCTGAATGCTGCGTCCAGTTCTGGACACACTATACAGTGGGCCATTGTATAACAAATAGTTTGTATAACATAAAATCTGTACAACATTACAGATAGGGGAAATTTGCTTAACATAAATTACCTATGGGGCAAATCCGTACAACATAAAAATGGGATTACTCCATTTTAAATGCATTCCTATGGGAAATTTGTATAAAGGAAAATTTGCTTAACATAATTTCATTTGAAACGAATTAATTCCTTTATACAAGGTACCACTCAACTTTAAGAAGGATGTCAACCCACTGAAGCAGTGGAGGGCATCCAGGATGATCAGGGGACTGGAAATCGACCCTTAGGAGGAAAGACTGAAGCCCCGAGAAAAAGAAGATTGAGGAGAGATTATATGCAGTACCATTTTTCAAATCTTTGAAAGGTCATCCTATAGAGTCGGGTCTGGATCTGTTCTTGGTCACCCCCCAAAGCACAGGACACATAATAATGGGCTCAGGTTACAGGAAGCTGGCTGAATATCAGGGAAAACTTCTTAGTTGTTAGAGCGGTACAACAGTGGATCTTGGAAGATGGGAAATGATCCAACGCTGGAGGCATTCAAGGGGAACCGGGACAAAAATCAGTCAGATCAGCCCTGATTTGTGTTCCTGCCTTGTGCAGCGGGTGGGACAGGATGGCCTCAGAGGTCCCTTCCGACTCAGTCCTTCTGCGATTTGATGACTCTGAGACTCTTCCTTCACCCTTAAGCGAGGCACCTGGCAGGTTCAGTAACCCAGAGATGGTAAACAAAACTGTTTTCTCCCCCAGTATTTCATCGGTGTGACGGTGCTTGCCATGGTTCCAGAGCTCCCAGAGATAGTCAACGGTATCCAGTTCGCCCTGCAGAACAACCTCAGCTTGAGGTGGGTCCCTCATCTACGCTCGTGTCTATCTCTATCACTTTCCACATAAAGCTGTCGGCAGAGTTCGGGAGGGGTTGCTTAACATAAGAACGTAAGAAGAGCCCTGCTGGATCAGGTCAACGGCCCATCTAGTCCAGCTTCCTGTATCTCACAGTGGCCCCACCAAATGCCTCTGGGAGCGCACGAGACTAGATCTCTGTCTCCTGATCCCACTCCCCTGCATCTGGCCCTTGAAGTACCCTGGTTTTAAGGCTGGAGATGACACATCTCCATCATGGTTTGTCACCTGGGATGGACTTCTCTTCCAGGAATCTGTTCAATCCCCTTTTGAAGGCATCCAGGCCAGATGCCATCACCACCTCCTGTGGCAGGGAGTTCCACAGACTAACAATGCGCTGGTTGAAAAAACATTTTCTACAAGTCCTAGAATCCTCCAGGCCATTGGGGAATTCTAGGGGTTATAGTCTCGGGGTCGCGGGTGGGGAATGACTTCAAATTCTGCCTGGTGGTAGTCCTGTTTTTGTCCCATGCAGTGCATCATTCTGATCTTAGTGCCAGTGGGCCGATGCCAGTGGCTGCCCAGGCACCTGATCTAAAGCTTGACAGGAGAATGTTTGACATGGTCTCCCACGAACCGGACAATGGGGTCAAGGCTTCCACGGTGGTCTGGCTGGGCATCGAGGGTAAAGGAAATGTGGACAACGTTGACCATTGGGCTGTCCTAGCAGGGCTGTTCTCACCTTCTGGAACAAGAGGCATACAGGTGGAAGGGCTAAAGGGAAGGCGGGTGTGGCCCAGTTTGTGGTTAGAAAGGGGATTTTGTGAACTGGGGGGGAGGGACTCTCACCCAACTCTGTCTCTGTAGGAACTTACAACCAGGCTTGCATGCAAATATAAATACTACAGCCAATGAATATTTGGTATGAAACCTATATCCCATTACATATTATATTACACATCTCATTCTGCTGCTGTATGTGTGAAGAAGTGGACATGTCCACGAAACGTTACATTAAAATGCGAAAGTCTTTAAGGTGCCACTTTTTTTGTCTTTTGTTTTGTTTTGTTTTTCTGTGATTTTTTTGCCTGGAATTCTTGCACAGACTAACACAGCTACTACCTTCTCCAAAACTTTTTCTGGCAAGAAGATCTCCGGCACCTCTAGTGGCCGATATATATAATTTATTTAGACCTATTGACCGCCTGATTTTCCTGCAGGAACTCTGGGCGGTGTACAACACGTTACTTATAACAGCAACTGCCCATAGCTACAAACCCAAGATATCCCCATCACAATACAAATACAGAAAGAAAGAAAAAAAGCAAAATGGAATAAATACCAATAACCATAATAATACTAATATAAAGGTACTAAAAAATAATTAAAATAAAATGGACAAGGGCACCACAAACAACCATGGCAGGGCAACTCCAGCAAGAAAGACTGGTGCTAGCAGTAAGTAAATCACCAAACAATACACAAACGCAGTCACAGTGTGCTCAGAGGTCCCCAAAGCATTCCTTGAAGAGCCAGGTCTTGAAAGTCCATCTAAAGGCCGACCAGCGACTCCGCCAACCTAATCTCCGATGGCAGCTTGTTCCAGAGTGCCGGGGCCACCACTGAGAAGGCCCGGTTCCAGGTAGAGACCCTTCAGGCTTCTCTCAGGGTGGCCACCCGGAGTGCAAGGGATACCGAGGCTCTGGTTGGTCGGGACGAGGTTGAGCTATATTTCAAATCCATTTCTGGCCTTGCGGACTGCTGGACTGCAGGTTGCTCAAACCACTTTAGATTACACAGGGTTTCCCCCCCCCCCCCTAGGCTGTTTGGCTGCTGGCACACCTCGGGTTAAAACAGAACAGGGGAGGTCCAGACCTATGATTAGGCCATCATTGCTATGAAAAGCACTGAATATGCAAAAGATGGCAACCCCTTTTGTTATCGTGTCCTATTATTTATGTATTGCCAGAGATGGAAGAGAAGGCTTGTGTAGTTTTTGGATTGAAGCTCTGAAATAATTTGGGCAGCTTCGAAAGGTGGGTCCCTTTTGCCAGAGGAGAGGACATTATCTGTAGTTCTGACTCAGGCAGATGAAGTGTAATAAGAAATGCTATTTTCTGCAGGTTATCCTTCAAGGAAAAAGGGATGGGAAGTATGCACCAGGGTGCAGAAGAGCATTCTGGCTTAAGAATTTAAGCCAATGGTTCGCAGTGGGCACAGCTTCTCTGTTTAGAATGGCCTTAGATAAAAAACAGATTGTGCTACTACAAGGACGTGGCATTTGAAGATGGCGACTCAGGCAGCAGAATCGCTTGAGAGGCCCTCAGCCCCTGTCTGCCAGTTTTCTCATTAATTTCTCCCTAGTGTTAGGCCACTGTGGGTTTTGTAAGATGGGACTTCCCAAATCAGAGGTGAGGAACCATCAGCCCTCCAGATGTTTATGAATCCCAAGTCCCGAGCCTATATTGCCAATGATAAAGGACTGGGGGGAGAGGGTGGTCGAAAACATCTGGAGGACCGAAGGCTCCCCACTCCTGTCCTAAAGCCTCTTGGTCTCTTGTTTCTCCTTCCTGTCTTCTAGCATCGAGATCGGGAATAGCATCGCCGTCCAGGTGTGCATGCTACAAATACCCATTGTGGTGCTCTTCACCGTATTCTACGTAAGTAATGGGGCGAATCGTCTTCTGTATCGATGAGCGGGTCTGGGAAGCCCGTGGCCAGGTAAGATGGGAGTTGTAGTCCCGAGCATACAAATCGGACTGTTGGTCCATCAAGCCCTGCCTTATCAACTCCGATCGGTGTGATTGTCTGCGTAGCATTCTAGGTCAGTTCTGTGTTGTGCAAGGGACAAATCAAAATAGAGTAAGGCTGTGGTCTCGACGGAGATTGGGTTCGAAGCCCTCTTCCAGCAGAGGGTGAAAACTGCAGAGAAGAGCAAGCCATATACATTGCCTGGTGTGTGGTTCCCTCTAGTGCCCAGTTCGGGTAATTACATTATGAAAATATATAAGAAAAGATATTTCTGGGGTATTTTATTTAATATTTTCAGGCAGCAGATAAGCGAACCCACAGATACTGTTTCTGTGGATGGATGGTCCTGCTGTATCCCATAACAATTATATTCCCTCATAAGAAAGGAGAAAAAAGCTTCCCTTTCTTATTTATCTTAATCTCGGCCATGGGCATATCGTGCATGCCTTATCAGGGAAGCTTAGAGTTCTGAAGCCATCAAGGTTTTGCCTCCAGAAGGAACCAGCCTGGTTTCATCCCAGGTCTTTCCCTCTCTTAATGGCTCATCAAGAGCCGTTAAGCATCATCAACAGATTCTTGTGCCTACCGGCTCTGAGGACAAAGGGCGCTTTTACACGACCCCTAAAATCCGGAGGCAACTTAAATTCGGACCAGAGATCGTGGGGGCTTGTCGCTCTTCCTGTGTTCCCACCCCTCCGCACTCCATTGTTCCTGTCTGTGTGAGGGGAGGGAGGTAAAAGGGGAGGAAAAAATGCAGGCTCACCTCCGTCTGCCAGTGGAAGCAGCCCCGAGCAGCCCAGTAGTGATTCCTGTCTCTTAAAGGGGCGGCGGGGACAAAAAAACAAACAGAAGGCGAGGGAGCCCGGCATTCACAGCTTTACAATGCGCATCGGAAGATTTTTTACCTCCTGGAGGCCAGGTACTTGAAAAGTGTGCTGGGATGCGCTTAGGTGGGCGTGGTCATCCTTAATTTTTTTTAAAGTCCGGAGCTGGTGGGAAAACATTTTTAAGCTCCGGATCTGGGAGCCCTTTGCCTCGGATTTTAGGGGTCGTGTAAAAGCGCCCAAAGCCTTCTTTACTGAGTTTTTCCTCATTGCTGCCTTCCGGCTTCAGACAATTGCCCCAAGTAAGAATTCAGACTTAAGGAGGGAAAAAAAACAAGAAAACTGGGAGGTCTGTCTCTCTTAATTTTAATTCATCTAAAAAAAGGCCTTTACTTCCTGATCGGTGGACTGGAGGCGATAGGCGGAGATGACATTCAGAAAGTTCTATTTGTGTAGGTCTCCTGCTGGTGGCAGGCCCAGAGTAGGGTTGACTGGAGGTGATCTGGGATCTCCTGGATCCATTCTCTTCTTCTAAGCCTTCAAAACCAGGCCAGTGGTCTTAGGCGAGCTTGGGGTTGGTTGTAGGTCACAACCTCTCATGGGCAGCAATAAGATGTCAGTGGGGATAATAGCTCCACGGCCACCAGAAGCATCTTTGGCAAAGGCCACTCGCTGCCCTCTCTCCTGTGGGAAAGGGCCTCCTTCCACCATCACCTTTTGCCCCTCATGTTGAGCCTGCCGTTTGTGATAAGAGACACATACGACGGCTTTGGAGCAACGAGAACTGTTGGTTGTCTCAGTTTTCATCTCGACTACAGTAGGGTCTGTGTGTCTGCACAATCAGTATCTGCAGTTTCACTTATCCACGGTCTGAAAAAAAAAAGAAAAAAGAAAAAAAAACCCTAAAATATGTAATACGTCTGTGAAGATTCTCAGTCATCCAGGTGCGTTTAACTGGGAGTTGAGTCATGGCTACTGGACTTCTTTTTTGAGAGATAGAATGACTCAACTCCCACCTAAAATGTGTATTTTCACAATTTATTTACCAGAAATAGCCACTAGGGGGAGGCAGAGACCATCTTGTATATTAATCAATAAGAACATTACATAACATGGTCTCTGGTTCCCTCTACTGGCATGTTCTGGTAATCCATGTAAGAAAATACATATTTTTAGATTTATTTATTTTTAACCATGTAAACGCAGAGATGTAAAGGCCTGGGGGAAAAAAACAGAAAAATTTGTGGAAAAAAAGTTTTTTCCAGTAGCCTTTTAAAAATGATTATGGAATGTTTTATTTTAACACAATGAATAAAATATTTTAAGACAGGGTGTTCAAGTATTTCCCAAATCATTTCTAAAATATATCCCTGAAACTTAGCCCCACTCCCTTCTATACATTTCCCCCCTCTTCAATTCTTTTTATGAGAATGAGGTTTTTATTTTCATTTTATTTTTAGTTAATACTGTGGAGAGGAAATAGGAATAATTGTTAATTCTGGATTTTTAAACATTGGTTTTTTTGTTCCACATAAACTAGTAAACATTTCAGGAGTTTGTTATTCCATTTGAATGAATGAATCTTTATTTACGGTTGTTAACCAAGACAAGAGATACCAAATAATATCAATTTGCCACAACAAAATGATTTGCCAGAATAAAACATTAAATTTGACAGGATAAAACACCTTAAAACACTTATAAAACATTGTAAAACTTTTGATAAAAGCCACTAAATAGAAACAGGACTGTTATAAAATAGTCAATATCAGAAGGGTGGGTAATGTAGTGTATCAAAATCAGGCCAACATCAAACCCTAAAGTGGAAGTTATTCCATTTGTTACAATTGCAAATAAATATTAATTACAAAGTAAATTCTCTTTGTAATAATTGTTTGGATAGACTATACCAGTGGCGGTAAACCTTCGGCACTCCAGTTGTTTTGGACCACAGCTCCCAGAATTCTGAGCCTAGATTGCCAGTGACAAAGGGCTGTGGGAGTTGTGGTCCAAAACATCTGGAGTGCCGAAGGTTCGCCACCACTGCACTATACAGTAGGACCCCAGTATCCGCTGGGGATTGGTTCCAGGCCTTCCCGTGGATAATGAAAACTGTGGATAAGAGAGAACACCAAAAAAATCCCCAGAACTGCTGTTTTGTGACAGTAGCTTGCTTTACAGCTGCTGTTTTGTGACAGTAGCTTGCTTTATGGCTGCTGTTTGTGATAGTACCTTGCTTTGTGGCTGCTGAATTATTTATTTAACTTTTCCCTCTGCCAACCGTGGATAACTGAATCAGTGGATAATGAATCAGTGGCTACCAGGATCCTACTGTACTGTATTTTAATATGCTAGTTGTGATAATTTTATGCCAAGTCAAATTGTCCATGGTCATATTTTATGTTCTTAAAGTAGCAGAATGATTTTCAAGCTGTAAAGAGTGTCAATGTAGCATTTTGTTCAATTTTTCCGAAAATTTCCATCCCTCCCCGAAAAAAAACAGGGAAAAAGGGTCTTTTTCCAACCTTCAAAATTTCTGAAAATTTTACATCTCTATGTAAACGTGGGTTGGACAACCTTGCCAGACCAACTTTGTAGGCAAGGCTAACCCTCTGCTTTCCACTGTTGGCCTTCCCAGGCCGTTCACTTGCTCGTTCTTTCTCTCTTGCCAGCCCACGGGGTTCATCCTGGTCTTCAGTGACCTTCACGTCTACGCCAGCATCTTCAGCGTGGTCCTCATGAACTACATTTTTATGGACGGCAAGTGTGACTACTTCCAAGGTAACGAACGGCTTGGGGCTTTCTTGAGCTGCCTTCTGGGGCCAGTTGGTGGGGCCACGCTTTCCGATAAGAACTGCTCGATTCGGGGAACGGGGTCAGCCTTGGAAGGTAGTAGATGCTCCATCACTGGCAGTTTCTCCGTAAGGTTGGATGGTCAGGGAGGCTGGAGTTGTGGATTATCAGTTTTGGCAGGGGGTTGTGTTTTATCAGTCGTTCCCAACCTGGAGTTTCCCTCTGAACATTAGGAAGGACTTCCTGATGGTTAGAGCTGTCTGGCAGTGGAAGATCATAGAATCCTAGAGTTGGAAGAGACCTCAAAGGCCATCTAGTCCAACCCCCTGCCATGCAGAAACCCCCCATCACAGTATTTCCGACAGATGGCCATCCAGCCTCTGCTTAAAAACCTCCAAAGAAGGAGACTCCACCACCCTCCTTTGGGGCAGCATCTTCCACTGTCATGAAATTCTTCCTAATGTTTAAATGGAATCTCTTTTCCCGTAGTTAGAGACCATTGCCCCACGTACTAGTCTGTGAAGCCATGGAAAACAAACCAGTCCCTTCTTCGATGTGACATCCTTTCACATATTTAAACATAGCTATCATACCCCCCCTCAGTCTTCTTTTTTGTAAGGTTAAACATTCCTAGCTCCCTAAACGGTTCCTCGTAAAACATTTCCTCCAGACCCTCAACCATCCTGGTTGCCTTCCTCTGCACCCATTCAAGGTTGTCAACATCATTTTTAAATTGCGGTGCACAGAACTCCAGATGGGGTCTGACACAAAGGAGGGTGGTGGAGTCTCCTTCTTTGGAGGTTTTTAAGCAGAGGCTGGATGGCCACCTATTGGGAGTCCTGTGATGGGGTTTCCTGCATGGCAGGGGGTTGGACTAGATGGCCCTTGAGGTCCTCTTCCAGCTCTATGATTCTATGTTCTTGGACTAAAAAGTGTTCTGCTACAACTCCCATCAGACTTTGCCAGCAGAGCTAGTGGGGAAGCCTTCTGGGAGCTGCAGTCCAAGAACATCTGGGGACCCAAGGTTTGGCACAGCTGGACTAGATGATCCTTAGGATCCCTTATAAAGACAAAAAAAAAAAAAAATCAACGTTTCTCAGATGACTTAACTTGGAGGAGGAGTGTCTGTTTTGTGACCTGTATAGAGAGGCCCTGTGCTCACGCTGGTTGGCAAAACACACCTATGTGCTGTTTGGTCCCCAAATGAGCCGCCTTGAGCCGGTGAGTGTACCTGGGCTTGAGCCTTTCAACAGACTCGGTTGATTGCTTTGCCACCCCAAGAGGCCAGGGTGAGGGGTGAGGGTTAGGGTTAGGGTTAGGGTGGTGGGATACCCTCCCAAGAGAATTTGAGACGGCCGCCTCTCCGGGGGGGCTTCCAGCAGGCCGTGGAAACCAAGTTGGTCTGGATGGCTTTTTCTCCCTAAGGTTGGACCTTAGAGGGGGCCTCGAAAGGTGGTTGGATATTTTTTTTAACTTGAAAATATGAAAGAATGTTTTATTCCTGCTTCTAAGTCATGGGGTAGGTACCGTATATACTCAAGTATAAGTCAACCTGAGTATAAGCTGGGGCCCCTAATTTAAACCCAAAAAACTAGGAAATTTTATTGACTCAACTCCCAGTTCTTGACTCAAGTATAAGCCTAGGGTGGGAAATGCAGCAGGGCCTGGCAGCTCCTCCTTTGTGAGCTGGGTGTGTGTGTGATGTTTAAAATGACTTTTAGCCACTGAGGCAAGTGCTTGAGTTGGTGGCTAAAAGTCATTTTAAACATTGCTTTAAAATGACTTTTTAAAAAGTCATTTTAAACGTGGGGGGGGGGTCAGGAGAAGTGGCACACAATGTTTAAAATGACTTTTAGCCACTGACCCAAACTTGCCTCAGTGGCTAAAAGTATTGACCCGAATATAAGCCGAGGACCCCTTTTTTCAGCCCAAAATTAGGGCTGAAAAACTAGTTATAATTGAGTATATACAGTAATTTATTTTTTAAATCTGGTTTCAATCATTTGAAGGTGGGGTGAAAATATTTATAAACAAAACAAAACAAGAGCATTAAAAACTTGGCTCTTTAAGGAATATTTTGGTGATCGCTGAATACATGATTGTATGATTGTTTGTTCGGTTGTTCGCCCACCTTCTTGCCGTGCTGGAGGTATTTATTGCTGTTCTTATATACTGTATATATTTGTTTGTGTTCGTGTTGATATTTCTAATTTTTTTTGGTACTTTGTATTTTTTCTCTCTTACTTGCTATTCTGTACACTGCCCAGAGTTCCCACTGGGAAAGTTGGTGCAGTTAATAAGTATATAAATAAATAAATATAACCAGAATAGAACAAAAATGTATTGTAAATGATCTTGGGAGCCCTCCTGGGAAGAAAGATGATAAGCAGTGTTTTTTGGAAGGAAGGAAAGTGATGATGGGTGGAAGGAAGGAAGGAAGGAAGGAAGGAAGAAAAGTGATGATGGATGGATGGAAGGAAGGAAGGAAGGAAGGAAGGAAAGTGATGATGGATGGATGGAAGTTTTTTAATTGATACAATTTAGATTGTGGTTCTTCTGATGGCAATTTTAGTGTGATGATTTTAGTATAAGGTTTTTATTATTGTTTTAATTATTGTTGTTTGATGTTTTTAACTGTTTTAATTCTTTGATTGGAAGCCGGCCAGAGACCTTTGGGTAGTGGGCGGCATATAAGTTGTAAAAATAAATAAATAAATAAATAAAATGGAAGGAAGCCAAAAAATTTAGAGGAAGGAAGGGAAGAAACCAGAAAATACAGAAGGAAGGTAGGAAAGAAAGAAGGAAATCAGAAAATATAAAGGAAGGAAGGAAGGAATTAATTTTCTGAGTCATGCCTCTTCCCTCTTTGAAGTCTCGTTAAATCCTTTTGTGACGATGTGTCCTCTCTGCTCTTTCTCCCCAGGCACCGTACTGGTGATGGTGTATTTCATTCTCCTGGCCGTCTACTACTTCGCTCCGTCTCCTGCCGGTTGCTGATATTTTTAAAACAATCCTCCTCTGCTGGGCTCCTCCTCCTCCGACCTGCATCTTTGGAAGGCCGCCTGTCTGTCCCACGCGTTGGCTGGTTCCTTCCATCCTTCTCGACATCCAAGGAAGGTCTCTCAGGGATTTGGCCAATCTTGCTTCCTGGAGCAAAAAAATCCAGGAAGCCACCAACGCCATCCCATGCAGGAGCCTTGTAGAAAGCTTTTCCGACCCAAAAGCTGTGGCTGCCTCGTGGGGCGCGTTCAGTGTTTTAAACCAAAAAGGCGGGAGAACTGGTGGGTTTCCCTGGAGTTTGTTGAGGAGAAACAGAGATTAGCTGGAGAAAGGTGGGCAAGAAGATTCCAGATGGTCCGAGACCGGCTGGGATTTTTAAAAACTACAGTTGGAGAAAAGCTTGTTCTCTTGACCTCCATTCATGGTGGCTACCTCAGGTTTTTCCACTGCTGTGGCTGCCGCTGCCAGGGAACACCTCTGAGGAAGGTGGTCTCTTGGCTTTAGATGGAGCACAATAAAAGAAAGATATTTTGTGTGTGTTCTCTATGGTCTGCCGTTCAGTTTGTATAGGTATGTTTCTCATACACCATCTTTTCTTGGCATGTTAACCAGTCTCTCCGTTTTAATCATTTGTAAGGGAAAGGTGGGGTCAAAATATTTATAAATAAAATGAAATGAAATAAAAATGTATCGTAAATGACCTTGAGAGCCCTGCTGAGATGAAAGACAATAAGTAAAGGGTATATAGTAGGTCCCTCCTATCTACTGGGGATTGATTTCAACAACCCACAATGTTGATACTGAAAACTGTGGATAATAGCAAACACCACATGTATTACCAGAACTGGCCATTAGAGGGAGTGAAAGACCACTATGAATACTTGTCAGTGAAGAATACACAGCATGCTCTCTGGTACTCTCTGGTGGCCAATTCTTGTAATACATGTGCAGTGGCAGCGAACCTTTGGCACTCCAGATGTTTTGGACCACAGCTCCCAGAATTCTGAGCCTAGATTGCCAATGACAAAGGACTGTGGGTGCTGTGGTCCAGAACATATGGAGCACCGAAGGTTCGCCACCACCAATATAGAGTGTTTGCTATTATCTGCATGTTTCGGTATCTGTAGCAAGGAGCAGGGGCTTAGAATCAATCCCCAGCGGATATTGGTGTTTTACTGTAGTACCGTTATTGAATATACAGTATTTTTGTCATCTTGTAAGTCCACCAACACATGAGAAGATGCTTTAATCAAGGGGCTGAAGCTTTCCTTTGTTACTTTGGAACCCGGGTTCCAAGGGGCTGATTTTTCATCATTGACTGTATGCATGCAAATTGCAACAGCACGGGAGACTTAGAAAGTCTTAACCGTTCCCGATGTGTGTGGCATCATGCTGCTTGGTCATCCCGACTCCCGCTGGCCTCAATGCCTGTGCAACTCGAACACTTGGATTATCTCCAGTTAACCGAGAGGACTCACTGTTGCATCACGATCAAGTGGCCTTCTTTCTATGCTTTTTAGAGAAAAGTGGGTGGGGAAAGGAGCAAGTGAACGAGGGCAAAAGCCTCTTTCAAGGAGCGGTTGTACATTTGAATGCATGTCTGGACGTGGAGTCATGGCTACTGGACTTCTTTTTTGAGAGAGAGAAACGTTTCGCTGCTCATCCAAACTGCTTCATCAGTCTGAATACAGCTAGTGCGAGTCCTCTCATCTTATAGTCCGCTTTGACCTCACTTATCTCTCAAAAAGAAGTCCGGTAGCCATGACTCAACTTCCAGATAAACTCACCTGGATGACTGAGAATCTTCATAGACATTTGAATGCATGAAAAGCCCACAAATGATGAGTAAATGAAGGAGAAAAACCAAGCCCTGTTAGAGCATTCTGACAACGGAACCGGTGGCCTCAGGGAATGGCGAGCACTCCAACGCTGGAAGCGTTCAAGAGAAAATTGGACCACCATCAATCAGATCAGCCCCGATTTCAATTCCTGGCTCTGAGCAGGGATGGGGTGGGATTGGCCTCCATGATTCTGATTCTTGCATCTCTGCCAATGAGTGAAGAAAGGTGGGGAAACAAGCATCAAGGGCCTCCTTATTCTAGTCAGCAGACTCAAGGGACAGAGATTCGTTGGCAGCATTGTTTATAAGTTTCAACACACCTCCACAAAATCACAGCTGCACACGTGTGGGAAAAAATGGCCTTGCAAGGACAGAAGGGCCGGGCACTTCTCCCCAATTCTGAGGGGTGCTGTGCCGTGTCACAAACACAGACTGGGAAATCTTGAACCACAACCCACCCAGTGGGAAGGGGTGGGTGGGTGGGTGGAGGGGGTCATTCAGGGCCAAACTTTTAATTCCGTAAGTCATGTCAACTCTTTATTCCCTCATACATACTACCAATTCAAGTGAGCGATTTTACTGCCCTATGAATTAAAACATACACACACAAAAATCAGCAGCAGGTTTCACATACATTTTAAAAAAGAGACAATGAACATTTAAAAAAAAATGTGACCCAACCTCCAGAACTGGCTGGCACGGCTGTTGCCAATACAATCACTGAAACGCAGGCTGGTTTTCCTTTTGCAGTACTCCTTCCTTCCTTCCTTCCTTCCTTTTCTTTCTTCCTTCCAGGCAAAGACAAATACTGTTTTGCCTGCATGCCTATGAAGGCCAAAAGGACATTCCGCTGTGAATGTGGCATTTCCTGGGAACGCTCGACCCGTTGGGAGGCGAGAAGAGTCAACCCATGGAAACAAGGTTTTAAACCAAAAAAAAAAGTGTGCTTTCACAGTGAAAGCAAGAGCATTGAGGCCGACGGGGTCAGCGGAGGATCGACAGAAGAAAACCTTGTGCCAACACACCTCAAGTGCAGAGAATGAGTGTCCAAATTCACATCAGCAACAGGACACCCCTCCCCCCACCAAAAAAAGCAAAGAAAAAAACTTATTCACAGCTTTCTCCACTGACATTTGTGGTGCTGGAACCATCGTTGGACCCTATGCTTTTACCACCCTTTGAAACGGACCGTTCTGCTGAAGCCAAGTTTAAATTAAGCATTTGATTGGCTTTTTCAATACGAAAAGGTCCACGTACGCTTTAGGACGCTACGAAACACTGCAGCTGTCTTCTACACATCCTTTGGTGGGAGGACAGTTCATGGCAGGGCCCGAATGGGTTGCTGATGCTGTGGTTCCTGGTGAGGCAGAGATGGGGAAGCGTGAGGGGAGCGCCCTCTGGAAACCCACATTGGACCAGCCTGGCCCTCCGAGAAAAGCCATTGGAACCAACGGAGGGAACTCTGGGCTGCGAAGTGCCCCTAACGAAACAGGATCTAGGAAGCCTCCGGTAGGAAAACCTGATCACCCCGTAGGCCTCTCCCTTCCCTTCCCCGACTCCAGGCATGCGGCAAAAAAAACACGTGCAAATGAGTTCAGTGACAGCATCTTAAGTTCATGATTTGTGTATTTATAGGTCTCCATAAATTGTTTTAAAAAAGAAGAGCCGCCGACTTCCATAAAACTTTAAAATAAAAATTCCACAAGAAAGGCATCTGACGTCTTTTGCCGAGTAAGGCTTTGGGGAGAAGCTTTTCGACTCCTTTAACACCGTCCTCTGCAGAACTCATAAATTAGGGGAGTGGTGGAGGGGAAAGAGGTTGGGAAAGAGGGCGAGAGAGAAAGGACGGAGGGCATCAAGGAGCCACTTGTGTTTTGTTTAAATTATCGTTTCTATAGCAAAATACTCTCATTTCAAACGTTCAATGAGTCCCTGTGTGAGTCCAAGGTGCAAAAGCTGCGGCCTGCTCAGAGTCGCGACGTGAGGGAAAAATTCCAGGAGCTTCTCCCAAGAGAGTTCCAGGAGGCTGGGCACGACCAGCCACATCTTGAAAAGAGAGCCAGTCCGTCTGTTCATGTGGATGTCCACCACCCCGCCGTGGACGTACATGCAGCCGGCCTGCGGGGGAGAAAGAAGCAACGTCAAGCGTTGGGTTTATGGTGGTAAACTGCCCGGAGCAATCCTTTGGGGCTGACAGGAGGGGGACGTAGATTAAAATAAGACATAATCTAAATGAAAGCACTGCCAGGTATCTATTCTGATTATATAACTTATATAAATAGGACACTGTCTTTTCCCCTGCCTTATAATAATTTTCTATTAGTTATTTATTTCCCATTTGTTCTTGTTTTGAGTTGTTAATACATTTTGATTTATTCTATTTCTGCTTATTTGTTTATTTGGTTTGATTGATTAGTTTTTATTTTCTATTTTAAGTTGCTTAATCTGTTTTTATATTTTGTATATGCTTGTAAACCGCCCAGAGTCGCTTTTTTGCCAGATGGTTGCGGTATATAAATCAATCAAACAAACAAACAAACAAATAAATAAATACGCTGGACTCCTGGTGCTGGAGAATAAAGAGCGAGGGCAGGGACTCTTCCTCTGGCCTTGCCATGGGTGCCCTGAATTTTACCTCCGCCTGGAGATTGAATTTCAACCGAGATGGGAAAGAAAGAGATCTATGTCCACCATCAGGATGGTACCCATGCAAAGTGTCTCCTTCTGCTGCTCTCTGTGGTATTCCACATCTTCCCTGGAGCCAGGGCCAACCATCCAAGTAGAGGATCTGCTTGTTGATGTGGATCTCTTCAGGCCTGGTGCCTCTCCTTGCTCAACCCAGGGCACCATCCCCCATCCAAACCACATCCGGTCACTTCCGAGTTGGGTGCACAACTTCTACGGTGGGTGGACCCTTTTGATATGTCTGCGGGCAGACCTTTAGCCCACTCATAACCGTCCACCCAGGTGACAACAGAAGCTAGCTCCTCCGGCTATCATGCTTCCAATCGCCCTGGAATCCTCCAAGCCGTGAGCTGGAGATATTCGAGATCGTGATGGAGTCTCCTCCTGCTGTCCCGAGACAACAGACCGAGACTGGGAGATAGCCTGAAATGATCCGATGCCGCCGACGTCTCCTGTTTGACATGGGCAGCCAACTCGGTATTGTCAGAGAGAGCTCTGTGCGCACCTCAGTTACTGACTCTTACTTGGCTTGAGCCACTCAGCTCCCTGGCTGTACCCACCTGCTCCACCGAGGCAGCGGTGGCTGCTGATTCCTAGCAGCCTCATAAGAACATAAGAAGAGCCCTGCTGGATCAGGCCAAAGGCCCATCTAGTCCAGCTTCCTGTATCTCACAGTGGCCCCACCAAATGTGTCTGGAAGCGCACAAGACTAGAGATCTGTCTCCTGCTACCACTCCCCTGCATCTGGCCCTTGAAGTACCCCGGTTTTAAGCCTGGAGATGACACATCTCCATTATGGTTTGTCACCTGGGATGGACTTTTCCTCAAGGAATCTGTCCAATCCTCTTTTGAAGGCATCCAGGCCAGATGCCATCACCACCTCCTGTGGCAGGGAGTTTCCCAGATTAACAACACGCTGGGTGCTCGCTTATGTTAAAAGAAGCATTGAGTGGGAGGGGGGTCCTCCGGTGAGGGAGGGGCAGCCAGGAAGGGCCGCACTGGCCATTTCGGTGGGGAGTTATACAGCAATTACAGGGGCGAGGAGCATACAGCCACATACCGGGGTCACGGCAGCACAGTGGAAGTACACGGGCTCAGGCATCACCGCCGGCAACCTCACCCACTGGAAAGTCTGCAGGTTCAGTTTCCAGATGTCCCCCAGGATCACTTCTCCGTTGTATCCTCCGCAAACAAAGACATCTGGGTGGGGAGAGAGAGAGCGCACTGAAGCTTTAAGCAGAATTTCCCAAGTGATAAGGGGACCCCAGCATGCACGGCCCAGAACAGAAAAGTTTCCCTAACACTGGTCTCAAGATGTGTTTATTTTTCTAAATGAGTTGAATAGAAACCCCACTTTTCTACCATATTTCTTCCATGGGCATTTCCCCCAGGGGCCGATGTTTACTTACTCTGGGGCGACAAACATCTCAAGTCTCACCTGGGAATGTCCACCTCTGACAAGGATGCTGGACTCCTTAATTTGTCTGGCGGGTGCTCAGAGTTGGGCAAGCCAGGCCTGGATTCAAGTCCCTGCTCAGGAAACGAAGCTTCCCTCCTCTGGAACCAACAGGCCTCAGAGGCAGTTGCCCTAATGATCCAGGGATGTTCAAACTTTGGCCCTCTAAATGTTTTGGACCACAACTCCCACAGTCCTTTGTCACTGGCAAAACAGGCTTGGAATTCTGGGAGTTGTGGTCCAAAACTTTAGAAAAGCCGAAGTTTGGACATCCCTGCATCTAATCGGCGAGCACAGTTAGAGGCACCTCGTGGTTTTCTGAGCCGTCTATCCCTCCAAGGTGAGTAAAATGTATACCCAGCTGACTGTGGGGAGGTTGGCAACATTTAGCCTGCATAATTAAATTGTAAACTGCCCAGAGAGTGCTTGAAGCGCTATGGGGCGGGCGGTATATAAACAAAACACTTGGCTTTTTTTCCCTCCTTCCAACTTCATGATTTTGTGATACCTAGATCCTGTGTTAGGTGGTCTTCTGAATCACATCAGCCCTGGGCTGAGAAAAGTTAATGCTCTGGACTACGACTCCCAGCATCCCCCAGCCATCATCACTAGGGGCTAGCTGTATCCAGAGGCTAGCCTTCCCAGGCAACCTCTGAATTTGATCACCACACATCTCTGAATTTTGTCTCTCATGGTGACTGACCTTTCCCCGCTCCCTGCCCAAGTGAGTGTTCATGGACATTCTAAGGCCGCCACAGCAGGTTCGGTCCATTTAGCCCAGTCACAGGGTCCCGAGCCATAAATAAAAAGTGTTGCTGCTTAGTAAACCCAGAGACCATTTGGGAGTGGGGGGCTGCTTAAAAATTCTGTAAACAAACAAACAAATAAATAAGTTGGCGCTTCTTACCATTTTTTATCTGTACGCAGCTGTGGCATCTCCTGGCGGCTGGGAATTCTGGGGAACAAGATGTTGATTGTGAGCGAGCCAATTTGAGGAAAAACAGGTTTTCTCATTACTGGAGGAGTGGAACTGATAAGAAAAGGAGGTCTTCCCAATATCCGGGTAAGCCCCTCATCTGAAGCCGTCCCAAAATTAATTGCTTATCCACTCCCTCTTCCCTCCTTACAAATGAGTAAGTAAAGAGCAAAGAGGGAGGAGGGTGGTCCCATTTTCTGAAGCAGGCTTAGAAGGCAAGAAGTATGACTTAAGTGACCTTGGAACCCTCCAGAAAACAATCTGAAGGCAAGAAGGTGAGCATGCTGACAAATAATTAAAATTGCCAGGGAAAGAGAACATCGTCATCATCATTATTTATTTATTTATTTGCATTAGCCATGGCCTTAGCAAAAAAAAAAAAAGGATAACATTTACATAGATATAAAATTGGCATACTAAAATCAAGATAATAAATAAATATATATGCATTATTCCTATATGATTTGGACATGTAATCCATAAATGATTATTATTTTAAAATCATAGTTGGCCTCATTTTAATTGCTGCTGCTAAAAATTTGGCTGTCTGTAGTGTCACCTGTTTGTCTCGGTCTCCGAGGAGTAAAGATATATAGAACTCAGATGAAGGACCTGGCTTCTTTACTAACATGGGGGAAAGTAGTTCTTGCCACACCTCTCTATAAAAGGAGCGTAACAGTAACGCATGGGCAAGTGTTTCAACACCTTCACCACATGGGCATGTGCGATTTTGTAGAGGGGTTCCTTTAAAGCGACCCTCTAGCATAGCTGAAGGCATGACATTAAATTGTGCATATGAAAAGGCCCTTCTGTACTTTGGAACTGCTAGCATGTTTAGATATTGTGCCATTGTTTTGGGATGACTTCAGGGAAAGAGAACCAGTCTTTCCCATTGCACTAATTTAGCAACCTGGTCTATAAAAACATATGAAAGAGAAACTGGCTTCCATTTTAGGTAGTTTTAAAAGCCACCTTGCCTTTGGAGATTATGCTGAAGGTAAGATTGCAACATCTTGACGACTGGGTAGCCAGAGGGACCATTCAAGAGCTCCACAGAGCAGAGATAATAACGGAAATTCTACAACTAAGTGAGCAACGTTTTTTTTAAAAAGCTCAATGTCAAAGAATGACTCAGAAGTCTGTAACAAAACTGCTGTCAGGAACAAAAGAACATGCATACACGGAAATAGAGGTACCTGGGCCCGGCTATTTCACAAAGATGAATTTAGGTGGATTTGCGTGACAGGTTTGGCCTCTATTCCAGATTAATGTATGGAGTAAGAGCCAAAACGTGTCTTTCTGATGTTTCTTTAGAGCAGTGGTTCTCAACCGGTGGGTCCCCAGATGTTCCTGGACTGCAACTCCCAGAAATCCCTTCCAGCACAGCAAGTGGTGGAGATTTCTGGGAGCTGCAGTCCAGGAACATCTGGGGACCCACCGGTTAAGAACCACTGCTTTAGAGCATGTGTCATGCATGTGCACATCTTTTAAAAATGCTCTCCCCTTAATCTCTGCCAACCCACGTTCTTTTCAGAATGCCTACCTTTTTTCTTATAAGGCTTCGTTGTAATTTCTTCCCAGGTGTTCGTTTCCAGGTTGTAAGCGTGGATCTAGAGTGGTGAGGAGAACATAACCAGAAGCAAAGGATCAAAAAAGGCAGCAGGAATCGAACAGCGTGGACGGCAGGGCCTCTAATTACAGTGGTACCTTGTATAAAGGAATTAATTCGTTCCAAATGAAGTTCTGTTAAGCAAATTTCCCTTTATACAAATTTCCCATAGGAATGCATTGAAAACAGAGCGATCCCCAATCACAATTGTTGTATGTGTTGTATGGATTTGCTCTATAGGCGATTCTATTAAGCAAATTTCCCCTATCTCCGGAATTGTCTATGTTGTACAGATTTCATGTTCTACAAACCGTTTGTTATACGAGGGCCCACTGTACTTGCGAACTGCCGAAAGACTGCTTTAAGTGCTATGGGGTGGTATATAAGCAGAAAATGTCAATTCCTCCCACGACACTAGCATCACACTTTTTCCTGCTTGCTAGGCAGAAATCAGAGGGCCAAAAGCCCTTCTTTGCCATGGGCCACCTTACCTTCTCCAACGAATACGCGGTCCAAGATGTCCCTCCTCCCAAGATATAAATCCTCTGCCCATCGTGTGCAATTTCGTGTCGGTATCTGGGGAGAAGCAGCAAGATTTCTTCTCTCTATCTCAACCTTCCTACTCATCATATTTTGGGGGGTGAGGGAGTGAACATGTGTCTAATCCTTACAGCACATTTGATTCTTTTGAGCTGTCACCGAGGGGAGGCACGAGAGGAGCCACGTCATCTGCTGTCAAATTCAACAAGTTTGAACAAAACCGACACCAGCCCTGCGCTGAGAGGAAGGCGGGAAGGAGAGGGCAGTGGAGAAGACCTCTTTCCTCATAAGGGAGGTGCCCCGGCCCTGTCATCCTTTTAGTGGCGCTCTTCTGCACCTTTTCCAGCTCCACTATGTCTTTCTTGAGATGCGGAGACCAGAATTGTACACAATACTCCAGGTGGGGCCTTACTATTGTTTTGTATAATGGCATTATAATGTTGGCTGTTTTGTTTTCAATCCCCTTTTTGATAATCCCTAGCATGGAACCGGCCTTCTTCTCCACCACCACCACCACACTGGGTTGACACTTTCATTGAGCCCCAGGGATCTCCATAAATCACAGAGTGAGCAAACTCTCCTAGTGGGTGTTTACATTTGGGGCAGAAGGCAAGGGTGGAAGCAGGTCCTGCAAGGAGACAGCACGAACCACATCATTTCCAATTTCGGAAGAGGTGGAGGAGAATGGAAACAGAAGGACAGGAGCAATGATGGGTCACCTTCCAACTGGTTTTGGGGGGGGGGAGCTGCAGCGACTATTTGGGCAGCTTACCTCTCCTCTGGCATATCGCAGTGCAGGTTATTTGGCTTCAACTGCGTCCACTCCCTGGTGTTCAAGTCCAGCTTGTGCAGGTCCGTGCTGTAAATGTAGCCGGTCGTGCCTCCAAATACATATAAGGACCCGTTAATGATCGCCATCGCCTGGCCCAAAAATAAAAAGACAAATGATGTTGTTGAGATCATGTACGACCATCCGGGAAAGACAGCCCAAGGGCTGTTCTCCCCACCCCACCCCCACCCGTCTCAGAGTAAGTTTTAAATCCATTCCCAGATGGCACGGTGGAATCCTAAGTCTACACCCGTGCAGGTCAGTTTCGACCCAAGGCTTCCTTGTTGCTTCCATTTTGATCCCACCTTGTCACCCCAGGGCAATTTAGAAGCACCTTGTATTGGGGCAGGGTGGATTTAATTTTTAATTCATGATTCAAATTTTACAGGTTGGATTTTTTTTTAAAAAAATTAAATTTTAAAAACCATTTTAAAATTTATCTGGAAGTTGAGTCACGGCAACTGGACTTCTTTTCTTGAGAGACTGAAACGTTTCGTTGCTCATCCAGTTGCCATGACTCACCTTCCAGATAAACTCACCTGGATGACTGAGAATCTTCAAAGACATTTTAAAATTTCAATTGTGATTTAAATCAATGATTTTTTTTAAAACATTGATATCATGTCTTACAGAAATGTTCAATTGTTTTAGAGTTGTTTCAGTTTTTCTTTCTAAACAAGTCTTTGATTTTTGTACATTGTTTCCAAAAAAATCATTGGTTTTTATCCACTCTACAATGGGGAGTTCCCAGCCTGGCAGTTAGAAAACTTGTATTGTATCTATTTTCATCTCATGTACACAGATCATGTTCAACTGATTTATACCAGTGTCAGAAGAGGTAGCCATGTTATTCTAGGCAAGCAAACCAGGCAAAATCCCAAGAAACAAAACAAAACCAACAAAAGACAAAAACATGTGGCACCTTAAAAACTATTATATTTCAGTATAAGCTTTCATGGATCAAGTCAACTTCTTCAGACGTACAGCAACAGAATGAAATATTGAAGGAAATTATCAGTTTCATACCAAATATTCACTGGCTCTTGGGCGTATGGTATATTTGTGTGAATAGCACTGGCTGATGTTGTTTTAAGGCTAGGCTGAAAATTCCTTAACACACCCTGGTTGCAACTCCATGGCGATTTCTACTCTTGCTTTAAAAATCATGTCAAGCCTCAGGTTCAGGAAAGAAACAGGCTTCTCTGCACACACTGAGGTGCTCTATGACTTCCAAGCAACCAGAAAATACATCCGCTATCCATGTCCTCATGAGAGGAGCTGAACGAAGCCCCGTGGCAAAGTGGTTAAATGCCTGCACTGCAGGTAAAACTGGGCTCACGACCTGGGGTTCAATCCCCGTTAGCCGGCTCAAGGTTGACTCAGCCTTCCATCCTTCCGAGGTCGGTAAAATGAGTACCCAGCTTGCTGGAGGTGGTGGTGGGGAATGTGTAGCCTGCAGACTGTAATTAAAAACTGTAAAACCGCCTAGAGACTACCTGAAGTCGTATGGGGCGGTATATAAGCAGAATGCTTTGCTTCCCCCCCCCCCCGTATAGAAAGGGGCTTCCGAGAGCAATGGGAGACACCTGCCTGCAATAACACCAGCCGCCTACCTGCCCATAGATGCGGTTTGGCTTCTTCCCGCGGCAACTGAAAAGGGCCCAGCGCTTGTACTTCACGTTGCACACGTGGACATCGTTGCCGTTGCTCTCGCCAAACGGGATGCCGGTCCCACCGAAGACCAAGAGGTTATTCCCGTGTAGCACGACTAGCAGAAAGCAGAAAGAAAGAAACAGAAACAAAAAAACACAGGAGCGTTTAATCAGAAACACGTTAAATCTGACGCAGGGAGGCCCTGTCGAATATTTCCTACCTCACTCCTCCTTGGGAACTAACCCCTTTTCTACCTAACTCCTCCTTGGGAAAGCTGACGGCACGATAGGAAACAAGTGCTGAGCAAGGAGGAGGTAGCCCAGCCGTAGCCACTCGAGATGGGCACGAAGCGCTTGGTTCCACCTTGTCAGAGCTTTGATGAAGTGGGATGAACGGCTTCATGCCCATCTCAAACAGCAACAGAAAACTACAAAACTGCCTATTTTTCCGTCTATAAGGCACTGCCTTTTATTAGACGCCTCCCACTTTTTAGAACCCCCCGAAATAAATAAAATTAATAAATCCTCCCCAAGGTCTCCTCTACCCCCACCATCCCCACTGTTACCTTTAATTTCCCCATTGTAAATTGTCCTCTCGGGTTTGATGCGTTTGTTTTTTGCAGGGTCAGGCTCCGTCGGGCTTGAGCAGACCATGAAGAAATGCCTTTTCACAGTAAAAAAGAAAAAAGTGTGGCTTTTTTCTTTTCTTTCCTGAGTGCATTTCTTAAAGGGCTGCTCAAGCCCGATGGAGCCTGATCCTGCAAAAAACAAACACACCCAATCTGAAAGGAGTGTTTAGAATGGGGAAATGAAAGAAAACAGCAGTGGGGTGGGGGGGGGAGTAGAGAACTCAAGTAAAAAACAGAAGCGGTGGGCAATGTTTAAATCATGCAAAAAAAAAACATGGATGGGGAAAAAGCAAGGTGAGTTTGGGTTCTCCTCCACTCACCCACGCACCCCGCAAGGTCTACTTCTGTGTAAACCACGCCCCTTAATTTTTGGCATCATGATTTTAGAAAAAAGTAGTGTGGTATACACAGAAAAATACGGTACATGAGACAGTGTAAACGGTAGCCTCATCAGTATACCTGCCATATGCAAAAAGAGAGAGCAAGCCAACATGCCAACAAAATGGAGGTGTTTCTAATCTCCAGCAGCCACTGTTCATTTGCTGACACAGACTTTTACACCACTTTCCTACCCCAGAAATCCACAGGAAAGGACAACAAGAACAAAAATACGCCCACCACTTGCTTTCAAGGCTGAATTTCGTAAGCAGAAAATACAGGGTTGCCACTAACATTTTATTTTCCATTTCCCTGGCTTTCCCTGACCAACATTTGTCGATTTCCCTGATTTTGTGCGAGGTTTAGCAGGAGACCAAACTGCTACTTCTCTCTTGCAGTTGCCACAAGAACTGACCATGCTCTTGCAGCAGCAGGTCAAAAATCCAATGTTTGAATATATTTTAATCACAATTTCCCCGGGTTTCTCTGACTTCAGACCAATCTCTCTGACTTTCCTGACTGATCCCCATTTCCTTGACTTTCTCTGACTTTCCCAAAAGTGGCAACCCTTACGTAACCCGTTCATAGCCCAGAGATGTCCCTGGGGAACAGCACGGGCAACTATTGAAGATCCAAGTTCCTCTTGGCATGTAAAGGTCAAAAACCGGGCTTGGGAGACATGGGCATTATGACCCAGATCACGAAAATGCCCGAAGAGAATTGCTCCCGTCCTCCCACTCCAGTGCTGCTAAGGAAGAGGGGGAAGAGGTATCTTCGGACTCTGCCTTGCACTTCACTTTTTGGGCTACGGAACTGAGGCCTCTCTTTGCACTCACGTGACATGGACGCCAACTCTCGCGGCATGTAGCCCTCCGTTCCCATTTGATGCCAGACGCCGGTGGCAAAGTTGTATCGCCAGAGCTCTCGGAACAGGGGGTAGTCCTCATTCTCTGGCCCTCCGGACTCGTTATAGTCGGGGTTATAGCCGCCAAACACGTACAGGTTTGCACTGTCTGCTACACAGCGGTGGCCGCTTCTGGCAGGCGGGACTCTGTGGCCTAGAGCAGAGAAAGCATCGGTTTTAGGAGTCAAGGAAGTCAATCGGCCAGCGCTCCCAGGCCATCTCCATTGAAATGCATTGGCTCAATGCATTTCTTTTTTTTTAACAGGTTTTATTGGTTTCTTTTAAAGTAGGGAAGAAGAAAAATGGGGAATGGGGGGAAAAGGGGAAGGGATATGGTGGGGAATGGATACATTGGATACAGATCAAAAATAAGGGCTAGATACCATTTAATACAGCTGATTCTATATATCATTAAATATAACTAGCTTAACAATTTTCAAGTGAAGCTGCCACTCCTTGCCATCTTCTTGCAAAGAGTTCTTCTCAGCAAGTTTATCAATTTCCATACAGTCTCTTATCTTGCCATACAGATTTTTCTCCGCCAGGATTTTAGCTTGCCTCCAAAACTGCATACAGGATCCTAGCTGTTGCAATTATATGTTGTAAAATGTAGCAGCTCAATGCATTTCAATGGAGAAATTTTCTCCTGCGCTGATTAATCCCTCTGGAATGGATTAATTGACTTTCAATGCATTCCTATGGGAAACTGCTCCCCGACTTACGAGTTAACTGACTTACGAGCGTTCGCTCAGAACAGATTAATCTCGTAAGTCGGGGTACCACTGTACTTCCGCCGCCTCTGTATGATCACTGTGGAGATGTGCCCCCAAAGGAGCCCGGGAATGTAGCAGCGCCCTCCGTTCCTGAACCAGAGGATGCAGCGGCCTGACAAATCTCTGCAGAAGAGGGGAAGGGAGAAGTGAACACACCTGCGCTGGCACGTGAGGGTCAGGTGGAAGTCCTAAGGCAGGAGTTAAAGCATGCAGAGATCAGGAAGGAAAAAAGTGCCGGAGATTTGAAGGTGGGTGGGGGGGGGGAACGGCCCAAGGTCAGGGATATAAAAGGGAGATGCTGAGTGTTTTGCCACCTGGATGGGACTATGTCTGGATGGAGAAGCCAGATACAAGAAATTGGGAAAAGTTGATGATGCCAGAGGAGGAGGCGGAAAGCTATAGAAGGCGAACCCAACGGTTGGGTTAAGAACATAAGAAGAGCCATGCTGGATCAGGCCAAAGGCCCATCTAGTCCAGCTTCCTGTATTTCACAGTGGCCCCACCAGATGCGTCTGGGAGCGCATGAGACTAGATATCTGTCTCCTGATACCACTCCCCTGCATCTGGCCCTTGAAGTACCCTGGTTTTAAGCCTGGAGATTACACATCTCCATCATGGTTTGTCACCTGTGATGGACTTTTCCTCCAAGAATCTGTCCAATCCCCTTTTGAAGGCATCCAAGCCAGATGCCATCACCACCTCCTGTGGCAGGGAGTTCCATAGACTAACAACGCGCTGGGGAAATTTTTTTTCTTTTGTCTGTTCTTATTGTCCCAGTCCTCAATTTGAGTGGATGTCCCCTAGTTCTGGCATTTTGTGAGAGGGAGAAGAGCTTCCCTCTATCCACTTGACTCATGCCCTGCATTATTTTGTACGTCTCAATCATATCCCCCCCCCGGTGCCTTTTTTCCAGACTAAAGAGCCCCAAATGTTTTAGCGAGAGGGAAGCCCGAGAAGATCATCGGAAAAGGAAGGAGATGCGACTGCAGCTGGAAAGAGAAAAAGCCTTCGCCTGTAAGTCAGAGAAACTATGGGCGTTAGGGTGGTCACTTACAGGCCGGGCCTTAAAACCAGCCGTTTGAGCAGAGTGGGTTGTATTAAAGGAGAGAGGATGTGAAGACCATGGACCGTGGAACCAACCCTTAGAAAGGGACGAGATTGAGACTGAAAACAACCTTGGACCCCCACGAAGGTGAGGTGGTTTGGTCTGAATTCGTTTCGGGACTGGAACCAGAGAATAACAGTTTGTTCACGGACTTCTTAAAGGATAATCCCTCTCTAACCCCTTCCTAACACTGGAAGGGTCATCAGAGAGAACCCCATCCCAAGTGAGAATTATTTGTTTCCAATGCAGAGTTGTTTCATAAACCGAGCTCTGTTGCACCACAAACAAATCTTTTATTTGAAAACAAGGCGTCTCGCATCAGGTACGAAGTCGAACCCTCACGACCACCTTTCAAGTATTTGAAAAGTGCTATCGTATCTCCCCTCAGAGGAAAGAGATGCATGGGTGGGGCACTAGAGACAGACAGGTGGGGAGCCTAAGAGGGACATACTGAATTAGTGTCTCAACCATCAGACCAGAATTTATTCCAACTCCTGACACAAAACAAATGCCTGTGTATTCGCTGAAAGACATTTGCATTAAAAAAAAAAAAACCCAACACTCATGATTCTGAAGCCATGAGAGATATGTTTTTAAAAAACCCTCTAAAAAGTTCTAAAAATGAGAAACTGCAGTACCCCGCCCCTCATGGGTACTTTTGACTTTTCCCATCCACTCCTCCACTCAGGCTTGCATCCATGTTTTTCCACACAATGCTCCTACTTGTCTTTGTTTAGCGAGTTTTATTTCATTTATTCACTTGATGCTGAACTATTTTCATTAGAGATGGGCATGACTCGAAAAAATTGTTTTTCGTTTTTCGTTTGGTCGTTTAGGGCAGTGCTCCCCAACCTTTTTTTTGCCGCGGACCGGCAAATGCTTGACAATTTTTCCGTGGCCCGGGGGGGGGCATGCACTCCTCCACGCCCGTCCCCCCCCACACTCACCCGCCTGCGCGCGCACACACACGCACACACGCACACACACACACACACTTTCCCCCTCTCTTGCAACTATCCACTTCACAGGGCTCTTGGCGCGAGATCGCTTTCTCCCGGCCCTCAATTCCTCCAAAAAAGGGCGGGGGCATGCACCCCTCCACGCCCGCCCTTCCCCAGCTCCAAAACCACTTGGGAGGGAGGAGGAGAGAAAAAAGAAAGCAAGGAGAGAGAGGAAGGGAGGCGAGGCCAGACGGACGCGCGCGCGCGCGCGCACACACACACACACACACACACACACACACACACACACACACACACCCTTTCCCCTCCCTTCCACCTGCTGCAGCAAAGCGGTTCCGCACCGAACCCCAAAGGCGGAGGAGCGGCGGGCCCACGGGCGACGACCCTCCCCCACTCCCCACCCTCCGGGGTCCGCCCGGGCGGGTGAGTTTTCCGCCGGCCCCCTTGTCACTCGGCTTTGCCTTCTCTCCCCCTCCCCACAAGCCATGGGGCACGAGGAGGAGGAAGAGGAGCCGCGCGAGCGCCTGGGAAGTGGAGACGGAGGAGGAGGAGGAGGAGGCGCTCGTCCCACGGAGGGCACCCGTGAGGAGGGAAGAAGAAAGCAGACCTTGGGCGCAACTTGGAAGTCCCGCGAAGGGCAAACCCTTCCCACCTCGCGGCTGCCTCTCTGGCTTGGCTTTTGCTGCTGCCGCCTCCCCCAGACTCCTCCTGAGGGGAGCAAAGGCTGGCCAGGCATTGTCCTCCCCCCCCACACACACACACACAGAGACGTCCTCCAAGTGGACATCCAACCCGGAGGAAACTTTCTGCATAACTCAGAAAGAGGTGCGCTCCCTGTGGCTTGCCAGTCTCGTCCAAGCCAAACCAGGGCACCGTGTCTCTGCGCGCTCAGGCCGCCCTTCTCATGGGCCAGGGTGTCCTTACGTTGACGGCGCCTTGGAGATGCATGCCTTCCCGGGGAGGGGGGGCATGCATCGCGCCACGCCAGGCGAAAGGGGCCGGTCCGTCTCCCACGCCTTTGGAGAGAAGGAGTCTCGGCAGCTTCCCTCCGCGGGCGGGGATAGCGTTCGGCTGCCTCGCCCGCCAGGGTACCCGCCGATGTACTGGCACGCCCCTTACCTTCTCCTCCGGCAGCCCAGCCACAGCGGCCAGAGCGCCAGGGCAGTGGCCAGCGCCAGGCCGTACACGGGACAGGTCAGCAGCTCCACCAGGACCATGTTGCCGGCGCTTTCTCGCTCCTGCGCTTCTGCGTGCGCCCGCGACCCTCTCGGCCGTCCTGCTTCCCTCGCCAAGAAAAGTTCTACACGGCAAACTCCGAGCCCTCTTTTTTCTCTCCCCCGTCCTTTCTTTCCTTCCCCCTTGTTCCAGGAAGTTTGGCTTGCCACCATGCTCGTGAAAAGCCCGCGGCTCCGATTGGAGGGCCGTCGCCTTTGGATGGCTCCAGGCGGGACTGGGAGGCTCTTCCCCTCGGGAGCGGGAGAGCGCCATCGGTCGCCTCGTCCCGCCTGGAAGAGGTGAAGCGAGTTCGCTGGCCTCCCGGGTCGCTCCCTCCTCGCCTCGCCTCCCTTTCCCAACCGAGCCCTGAAGCTGCTGATTGTTGCTCCTGGTTGTCAGAAAGGGAGAGACGGAGCAATGGCGATTGTGGGGGGGGGGCTATGGCGGGGGGGGTCGCGGTGGTGGCGGCGGCCATGGTGATGGCGGGGGGGTTGCTGTTGCTCCCAGGGGCCGTAGGTTGAGGACCCCTGGCGTAGCGCAAAGGGGTTCCCTTTCCGGCTTTGGAAACCCCGCCCCCTCCTTCCCTCCCTCCCTCCCTCCCTCGGCGGGGGCGGGGTCACTTTCCCGCGGTGGCGAGGCTTCCCCTGGTTTCCTCAGGCGGCCCAGTTGCCGATTGGTCCACGGACCGGCACCGGTCCGCGGCCTGGGGGTTGGGGACCACCGGTTTAGGGGTCCGTTTCGGTTCGTTTTCGTTGGGTTTTCCCCGCAAATTTTTCGTTTTCGTTTCGTTACCTAACGAAAATGAAAAACGAAAACGAAAAAATTCTGTTTCGTTAGCATTCTTTCAGTTCAATGCGTTTGCCGCAACGAAAACGAAAAAGCACGGCAAAAATTTTCGTTTTCGTTGTTTTTGAAAAAAATTCATTTTTGTTTCGTTACCTAACGAAAACGAAAAAACAAAAACGGAAACGGAAATTTCGCTGAGTCGTGCCCATCTCTAATTGTCATGTTGAAAAACACTACTATCTATGAATGCAGCTACAATAAGTAAAACCAAGGATGCAATTGGGGGGTAGGGGTGGGGTGGAGAGAGAATAAAAAGAAAATGAGTTGATGAAAGAAGCCATTGGTACAAGATGCACCATCTTAAGCGGAAAAATGCAAGACTTCAGCTGGTACAGTTAGTTTTCCACATAGCGTTTTTACATTTTATTTTGCCTAATTTAGAAATCTCAATATACTGCCATGCAAGGCATTATAAAACTACAGTATTTAAATTTTAAAAAGTGGTTAAAAACAAATACAGTGAGAAAAAACTCCGAGCTACATCTTCCCCAAAGATCTTAAAAGACAGCAGTGCCCACACAACCTGGGTTCCCTGCTGAACATTCTAGGATTCAGTGGTTCGACTCCCCAGATGTTCTTGGACTGCAATTCCCAGAATTCCTTGCCAATAAAGCTAGTGGTGAAGACCTCTGGAAGTATAAGTACAAGAATCATAGAGTTGGAAGAGACTTCAAGGGCCATCCAGTCCAATCCTCTGCCATGCAGGAACCCCCACCACAGGACTCCCCACAGGTGGCCATCCAGCCTTGGCTTAAAAACCTCCACAGAAGGAGACTCCACCACCCTCCTTTGGGGCAGTATATTATTCCACTGCCGAATAGCTCTAACAGTCATGAAATTCTTCCTAATGTTTAAATTGAATCTCTTTTCCTGTAGTTTAAGACCAGTCTCTGAAGTATGGAAAACAAACCAGTCCCTTCTTCAATATGACATCCTTTCAAATATTTAAACATGGCTACATCCCCTCTCAGCCTTCTTTTTGAAAGGCTAAACATCAACCATCCTAGTCACTCTCCTCTGGACCCACTCGAATTCTCATCATCCTTTTAAAATTGAGGTTCACAGAACTGGACACAGTACTTCAGGTGGGGTCTGACCAAATTAGAATAGAGTGGTACTATCACCTCCCTTGCTCTAGAAACTATGCTTCTGTCGATGCAACCAAGAATAGAATCCTAGAGTTGGAAGAGGCCTCAAGGGCCATCTAGTCCAACCCCCTGCCATGCAGGAACCCCCATCACAGGAATCCCGATCGTGTTGGCTTTCATGGCCACCACGTCACACTGCTGACTCATGTTCAATTTGTGGTCCACCAAGACTCCCAGATCCCTTTCACAGGTACTATTCTCCAGCCAAGTGTTCCCCATCCTATATCTGTGAAATTCATTCTTTTTACTTAGACATAGCGCCCTACATTTCCCTCTGTTAAAACCCATTCCATTAGCTTTGGCCCAGCACTCTAATCTGTCAAGGTCCTTTTGGATTTTCATCCTATCCTCTAGGAATCAGTATCCCCTCCCAATTTGGTATCATCTGCAAATTTAATCAGCATACTCTATTCCTTCCTCCAAGTCATTAATAAAGATATTGAATAGCACCAGACCCAGAACAGAACCCTGGGGCACCTCACTGGTCACATCTCTCCAAGCTGAGGAGAAGCTATTTATTACCACCCTTTGGGTGCAATCAGTCAACCAAATACAAATCCACCTAACAGTGGCACTATCTATCCCACATTCTACTAATTTCTTTGTAAGTATACAGTGGGGAACCGTATCAAAGGCCTTACTGTAATCTAGATAAGCAATATCTACAGTGTTGCCCTCATCCACTAGGCCTGTAATTCTATCAGAAAAAAAAGGAATCAAATTAGTCTGGCATGACTTGTTTTTAAGAAACCCATGTTGACTTCTCATAATGACAGCATTGCTTGTTAAATAATTACAGACTGTCTGCTTAATAATCTGCTCTAGGATCTTTCCAGGAATTGAAGTCAATGATTTATTTATTATTTGGGTCCTGTTTATTCCCCTTCTTGAAAATGAATTATCTGGAGACCCAAGGTTGGGAACCCCTAGTTTAGCTGAACTATTCCAAATACCAGCTATGTTTATGGTGGACATCATCTGTTCACCAGTCCTATACTTGTTGACTCAGAACCTCTTCAGTTCATTAGGACTTGATCCCAAGTGTGTGCTTGCATACGCTTTAATCCTGATGCTGCAGTTTCACCGATGAGTGAAACCCATTACATTATATGTCAACTTACTAATGACTGATATACAGCTTGCAATGCTAGTGGCAGAAAGGGGGATCCTACTGGATTAATGTGGGTTCAAACGAGTGGCATACAAGACAAATGAGTAATTTCTAGTAAATGGTACCAGGGAGGCTGCCAACCTTAACCACAGAAAAAGTCCCTTGCTTGTATTCACAGCCTGAAATATCTCCACTATTTAAAGAAACAAAATTATAAGGGATTATCTGCAAAGAACTTTCTCAGTGCAAGGTGATACTAAAGGCCTTACTCATCAAGAACATGAAAAGAATGGAAGAACACCATAATTTGGTGTAGAACGATAACAAAACAGAAAAGATAATACACTACAAAACAGTTGAAAGATATTTAAAGAACTGCGGAGGGAAACAGATGCAGACCCTTAAAAATTGGATATTTAAAATTATAATTTACAGTCTTTCCATGCATAAGCCTTTATTTTTGTTAGGTTAAAGACTGAGGATGATCTTATACATGGAAGTAAGCAGAGGAGAAAGCCGTGTGGTTGCAAAACTGTAATTTTGGGTTGGAAACCGGGGAGTCTTATAAAGGAGAAAATATGGTAAAATCAATTTATTTTAAAAAAATAATTGTTTTTATCTACTCTGATCTATACCATTGTTTCACTCAAAGTCAATAAACTAAATAAAGAAGCAGTCCACAGGATCTTGTTAAAGCCAAAGTAAACTCAAAATAATGCACACATGCTTATTTATGACTCAAAAGAAATCAGCTTTGTTTCTGGTGTGGTCAACAATAGAAACACCCAACTGTAGCCCAGGGACATTTATGTATTGGTGAATTATTTATATATGGCAATTGAAACATTTTACATTTGAAAACTGGTTTTGGATACATATGTTCTCTCAAACACAATGGCCCGAGAAGCAAAACTATGTGTACCTGAGCATCTGAAATGAGAGTCCAAATGAGCGCAGCCTTGAAAGGGAAGCCAGTACTGGACAAGCTGTGTGTTATGAGAGGCAACCAGTATGTTTGCTTTGATCGCACTGCTCTATCAGACTCTTAATCTATCATGTTTTATTTGATAAAACACCACATATATGATGAAAATCCAAAATGGCTTGACTTGGGCCAAAGCTAACAGAATGGAGTTCAACAGAGTGAAATTAGGGTGCTGCATCTAGGTAAAAAGAATGAATTGCACAAATACAGGATGGGAGACACCTGGCTGGAGAATAGTACCTGTGAAAGGGATCTGGGAGTCTTGGTGGACCACAAATTAAACATGAGTCAGCAGTGTGATGCAGCGGCCAGGAGAGCCAACGTGATTCTTGGTTGCATCAACAGAACCATAGTCTCTAGATAAATGGAAGTGATAGTACCATTCTAATCTAAGCTGGTCAGACCCCACCTGAAGTCCTGTGTCCAGTTCTGTGCGCCTCAATTTACAAAGGATGTTGACAACCTTGAGCGGGTGCAGAGGAGGGGGACCAGGATGGTTGAAGGTCTGGAAGAAATGTTTTAGGAGGAGCAGCTTAGGGAACTGGGAATGTTTAGCCTTTCAAAAAGAAGGCTGAGGGGGGATATGATAGTTATGTTTAAATATTTGAAAGGATGTCCTATTGAAGAGGGAACAGGTTTGTTTACCATGGCTTCAGAGACTAGGACTTGGGGCTATGGTTTCAAACCACAGGAAAAGAGATTCCATTTGAACATCAGGAAGAACTTCCTGACCGTTAGAGCTGTTTAGCAGTGGAATATGCTGCCACAAAGGACGGTGGTGAAGTTTCCTTCTTTGAAGGAGGTTTTTAAGCAGAGGCTGGATGGCCATCTGTCAGAAATACTGTGATGGGGGTTCCTGCATGGCAGGGGGTTGGACTGGATGGCCCTTGAGGTCTCTTCCAACTCTAGGAGTCTATTATTATCGTCCATCTTCTCAGGTATCTTGGCATTTCACCTTGACAAGCAGTTTGCTCACTTATGAAAATCACTCACAGCCAAACTGCCCTCAGCCTACAATGCACAGCCTCACATCAAAAGAACAAGCAAAATAAATCATGCACAGCTGAGCCGTCTCCCAACTGGCAAACAACAGTAGTGGTTGTGATCAGAAATGCAGACTGCAGGGTTGCTCAGGGAGGGGTTGAGGTCTCTGGCTGCGGAGCCAGAGGTTAAGAGTTCGATTCCCCTTCCCTGCTACCTTAAAAGGGGCTGGACTTAGTGACGATCCCTAGGGCCCCTTCCAGCCCTTCTGAGATGATGGTGGTGATTATCCTTAATGAACTATAAGGCTCTATACGGCCGTGTTCGGCAATCAAAGGGGTTGATTTATTTTTTGACTAGGGATTATGAGTCCGTATGTCTGCCCGGTTCTCGCCATCTTGCCTTAGTATTATTCTGAATTTTTTTTTCCGCTTTTCCTTTTAATTTTGGGTTCCACTGTTTGCTGTTGATTCTTTATACGTTTACTCTGTGGAAGTTATTATTATTTCTTCTGAATTGTATGTCATACTTGTCAACCGGCCCGAGTTCCCATTTGGGAAAATCTGGCGGCATATAAATATAAAATAAATAAATAAATAAATAAACTACAGGAGGGCTTCTATGGTTTAGGTCTCTGTTTCCACAGCCAGAGGACCCAAGCGGAGCCAGAGGTTGGGAGTTCGGTTCCACCCCTGGGCCTCCTTGACAGGGTCTGGACTCCCTGATCCAGAGAGGGTCCCTTCCAGCTCTTCTGCGGTTCTCGTCTGCTGTTCAGTCGGCGCTGCCTTCGCCTGGACTGTCACGTTACCCGTTACCCTCCTGACTACCTCAGAGGAACGGAGGAAGGAACGGCTTCCGGGGGTGGAAGACGAGGAGCGCCTTCCTCACAGCCGTCCCTTCCTCCGTTCGGGCCGCCGAGGGAGGGAAGCGCTCCTCGTCTTCCCGTTCCCGAGGCCGTTCCTTCCTCCGTTCCTTTGAAGTAGGAAGGTAACGTGTAACGAGGAGGGTAACGTGTAACGAGGAGGGTAACGCCTGGCCTGGAATCCCAACTACCCACCCCCCGCACTCACCGCCTCGTCCTGGGCCCGGCGAGAGCTTGACGAACCGGTTGAGGAGCCCCCCGGGGGCGGCCGGGGAGGCTGGGCCGTCGCCGCTGGCCCCTCCGCGCTGCTGCCGGTTCCCTTCCCAGCCCTCCCCGTTGGCCGCCGACATCCTTCCTCCTCCTCCTCCTCCTCCTCTTTCTCCTCAGAGTCAGTCACGACGGGTGAAGCGGGAGCCCCGCGGTCGCCTCAACGGAGAGCGGGCCCGGGGGAAAGAAGCGGGCGGCCCCCCTCCCTCCCTCAGCCAATCGGCGCCGGCTTCGCCACTGGGCCAGCCAATCAGCGGGGCGCTTGTTGCGCAGTCGCTCCGAGGCGACGGGAGAAGGGGAGGGGGGGAAGAGAACGTCGTCACCATAGAGCCGGGCGAAGAAGGGCTCGGCGTAAATACAAACGCAGGCCAGAGAAATCGATCGCCAATTCGCCATCGTCGCTGGGGATCTTCGGCGGCGGCGATTCCCATATGGGGAGGGGAAAAGAGGACATCGAGGCCTGAGCAATCGATCCCAGAAAGCACCGGCTTCTGCCTGCCCTCAATGGACCTTGCTTGGCTCCAGGCAACGACGCAGAGCCCTGTGGCACCTTGAAGGCGGCTGCAGCAGCGTTGATTGCAGCATCGTGTTTCGTACACTAATTCAGATCCATAGGTGCACGGGGGAACAGAGGAGACAGAATTTATTTAGTTTATTTATTTTTGAATATTTTAACCCCACATTTCTCCTTGGAAAAGGAGCCAAGGTGGCTTACAATAATGAGGGACAATATACAGCCCAGAACATTTAATACCTATTCAATTTAAAAAAGAAAGACCAGGGAATTAGAAGAGGAAATCAAAGAAAAAACAAAAGAAAAGACAAAACATATAGCACCTTAAAGACTAACTTTCATATTAATGTAACGTTTCGTGGACACGTCCACTTCTTCAGACATATAGCAGCATCTTATTATAAGGCAATATTAAAGCTACAAAGAGCACACAAAAAGAGGAAAAATCCATTATGAGGGGTGAAAAGTAACATGGAAAACACTGGTGTTCGTATGAAATCAGCCAATGTAATCATGCATGGTAATCCATATAAAGTAGCTTCTCTGGGGACTGCAATTTCAAGAGAAGCTGGAGGATTCTGGGAACTGTAGTCCAAAAAGGAACTTACCATCTTTGGAAACTCATTGAAACGGCAGAGGATTGTGCGGACAGCGTAGATGGGGAGAAAATAGTTTTAACATAGTTTCTAACGTTTACTTGCTTCTACATTATTCAATTGTACTTTAATTCGCTTAGAGTTTTTTATGTTTGACATGTTTTCAATTCTATTCTTTTGTGAAGCACCTTGGGTCCCTTTATCAGGAGAAAAGTAGCCTATTTAGTAAATAAATGTACAAAACTGCCGACAATTATTTTCATCACCTGTTCCCTTAGTTAGGGTAGGGCAGATAGGCACTATCACTCCAAGTTCACTCTTGCCTCTGGGAGTACAATGTCGCCCTCTGCCACTAAAGCTTTGTAAGTGCAGCCTCATTGAAATTTATGATGAAGTTTTCTATACATCTGAAGGTTATAATGATAATTGTGGGCCATCAAATAAATTCTGATTCATGGCAACACACATTCCAGGGTTTTCTAGGTAGAGGTTATGCAAAAGTGTTCTCCTCGTGCCTTCTTCATAATGGCCAGGACTTGTCTTGACAGTCAAAGTTGACGAGAGAATGGAGCCAGCTCCCTTATAGCAGACTTCATCTCACCCAACATCATATTTCCCAGCAATGGCTCTCCAGGTTCTTGGGCACAGAATGAGCTCTTTCTCTTCTCTAACAGGAAACAGGAAATAACAGGGCTGGGTGTAAGTCCTGTGGCTTCCCATTCAATGTTTTTAAATGTCCCCAGGGAAGCTTTAGCTGTTGCTATGTGTTTGCTTTTTTCCTGGCAGTGTTCATGAGCCTTGAAGAGAGCAGACAGAATTCATAAGAAGAGCCATTCTGGATCAGGCCGAGGGCCCATCTAGTCCAGCTTCATGTATCTCACAGTGGCCCCACCAGATGCATCTGGGAGCACACAAGGCCAGATCTCTGTCTCCTGATACCACTCCCCTGCATCTGGTCCTTGAAAACACCCCGGTTTTAAGCCTGGAGATGACACACCTCCATCATGGTTTGTAATCTGTGATGGACTTCTCCTCCAGGAATCTGTCCAATCCCCTTTGGAAGGCATCCAGGCCAGATGTCATCACCCCATCCTGTGGCAGGGAGTTCCACAGACTAACAACATGCTAGATAAAGAAGTATTTTCCCACAGGCAGCGCCCTGCTTCTCCACCCTGTGCTTTCCACCTGCGAGGCAGCTTTTAAAAGCCATTGACTCAGCCCGGAGGATGGCATGGGACAAATCTGTCCAAATCCACGCTAAGATCTTTTAATTTGACTTGCTTTCAAGTAAAACACACACACACTGATCTGGGCCTAATAGAAAAGTTGCTTCTAAAGCCAGGCTTGTCTAAACTTTGGCCCTCCTGATGTTTTGGACCACAACTCCCAGAATTCTAAGCTTAGATTGGCAATGACAAAGCACTGTGGGAGTTGTGGCCCAAAATATCTGGAGGGACGAAGATTGGACATGCCTGTTCTAAGCCATCTCTACTGCCTTTTCTTTCTAAAAATCAGGGGCTGTAAACCAGTGGTCCTGCAAAAATGTTTGGATTGTAATTGTGTCCCTTACTCTCAATCAAGCCTCACGTGCTACTTGTCTTGAGCAGCCTGCGAGAAATCGTTTTTCAAGGGGGCAGTTATCCCTTATGGCTACCTTTATTCCTTTGAACCCAAGGTTACCAACTTCGGGGTGGGGAGACGTGGGAAATCTCCAGATGTTCTTGGACAACAACTCCCAGCAATCCTGCTGAGCACAGCTGGTCGTGAAGGCTTCTGGGAGTTTGAGTCCGAGAACATTTTTACTTTTTTTTACTTCTGTATTTTGTTACTATTGTTGTACCCTTGTGGTCTGGTTGTTCAATGCCCAGAGTTCCTTCGGGAAAGTTGGGCGGTAAGGAAATGGAGATAGATAGATAGATAGATAGATAGATAGATAGATAGATAGATAGATAGATAGATAGATAGATAGATAGATAGATAGATAGATAGATAAACACGATCATATATCCCCAGCGTTGGCCGCCCTGTACTGGCTTCCAGTTCTGTTCCGCATCGACTTCAAGGTTTTAACTATGACATACAAAGCCCTAAACGGTTTAGGACTTCGCTACTTGTCCAAGCGTCTTCTCCCTTTGAAAACCGCCCATAATACCCGATCCTCCCAGGCTAGGCGTCTGAGGCAACTAACACCATGAGAGGCCCAAAAGGAAAAGAAATAGGGCCTTTTCTGCCATTGCCCCTCGCCTGTGGAATAACCTTCCACCAGACATCTGCCTGGACCCCTCTTTGGCTACCTTTAAAAAAATATTTAAAACTTGGTTATTTAAGCAGGCATTCCCCCAAATATAATTCCAACTCAGTGTTCACCCAATAATATTATAGTTTTATTGTTTTATGTCACTTTAATGATGTTTTTATTTTATTTTTGTTTTATTGCATAACTATTTATGGTTTTTATTGTATAAATTGTTTGAATGTATTAATTGCTGTAAACTGCCCAGAGTGGCCAGATGGACAGTATAAAAATCCAATAAAACAATAGATAGATAGACAGACAGACAGACAGACAGACAGACAGACAGACAAAGATACAAACATACAAACATACAAACAAGCAAACATCTGAGGCCCCACGGTTGGGACCCACCACACTCCCGTGCAGGGAGATTGTCGGTGGGTGTGGTGATGGGGGTGGAACCGAATGTTCGCGGACCGGAAGTGTCTCGCCTTGCGGGGCGGGAGGGACGGTTAATCGTGAGGGACCAAGATGGCGGCGCCCAGCCTGGTGGTCGTGACTCCGGCCTCCGACTCCGAAGAGGGCGATCCCGGGACCAAACCCAGATCCCCGGCCGTCACCCCGCAGAAGATCCGGGAGCTGATCGACGGGGGGATCGCCCCGGAGGAGAGCAACCTCGAAGGGTGGGCAGGCGGGCGGGGCGGGGCGAGGGGAGAGATCCGGGAGGGGAATCGTGGACCGCGCTCAGCCCGCAGGATTTGGCCGCCGATGGAGACCCTCCTGGAGGCTCTCTTGGGGAGGGGGGGATCGGGGCCCGCTCCCCGGGCCGAGGATAGTGGAAGGAGAGCCCATCCCGGAAATGCGACCCTTTCTCAGAATCTTTGAGCCCCTTGAGTCGTTACTCTTTTAAAATAGTAACGACCTCGAGTGGTTACTCTTTCAAAATAGTAACGACCTCGAGTGGTTACTCTTTAAAATAGTAACGACCTCGAGTGGTTACTTTTTAAAATAGTAAGGACCTCGAGTGGTTACTCTTTAAAAAGAGTAACGACGTTGAGTCGTTACTCTTTAAAAATAGTGACTCTTCTTTCCTCTGGGACCAGGTGAACAAGGGCAGCTGAGACTGAAGGTTGTTGGGCTGAATGACCTTATAGGCCCCTTCGCACTCTGTTTGGGACACGCAACAGTGGTCTCCAGTTACAGGAAACCAAGGGCATAAGAAACTAAGAGCCACGCTGGATCAGGCCAAAGGCCCATCTAGTCCAACTTCCTGTATCTCACAGGGGCCCCACCAGATGCTCCTGGGAGCGCAGGAGACTTGATCTCTGTCTCCTGATCCCACTCCCCTGCATCTGGCCCTTGAATTTCCCTGGTTTTAAGCCTGGAGATGACACATCTCCGTCATGGTTTGTCACCTGTGATGGACCTTTCCTCCAGGAATCTGTCCAATCCCCATTTGAAGGCATCCAAGCCAGATGCCATCACCACAGAAGAGTTATTTATTATTTTTTATTTATTCTTGCATTTCTAGATTGCTTCACTTTCCCATTGAGACGCTGGGCGGTTTACACCAAAGCCAAATACAGTAAATAATCAGCAGACAAAATCAGTGAGCAAACAATAAAGAACAAATAAAGAGTGAATAAACCAGATAATCAGAAAACAATCAAAAAAACAAAAAAACAATAACTAGCAAATGCCCAGCAAGAGGTTAAAACTAGATGATAGATAGATAG
>JAHTLZ010000161.1:1152500-1163676 GCA_023846285.1 Phrynocephalus versicolor | reverse complement strand
TCTGTTCACGTTGAAGGGCATCTTATATATCGTAACATGTGTGAGATGGTTTCTTCATTTTCCCACAAGGTGTCTTCTCCAGGGAAACCCCATTTTATCAGATTATCCTTCGATCTTCCCACACCAGTGCACAGTCTGTTTAATGCTTTGCATACGGACCAATATTGTTCTTGGCCAGGCGGTGGAGAGTTGTGTAGTTCTGCCCAGTTGCCCAGTCCTGGGTTACTTCTTAAACAAATTCACCAGGCAATCTTTCCATTATACAAAGAAGACTTATTTTTAAGTAGTAGTTTAGGTAAAGGAAGTCAATCATGTTTATCAGCTTTTATCAATTTTATTGATGACGCGCCATCTCTGGGGATAAACATTTGAAGAGCTTCTCTTTGTTTTCGCCATGTATATGAAAGACAGAGACAGATATAGAACAGGGACTCCAAGCAAGGAGTCTAGGATTTATCCTTCCTTTTGCCACAATTTTTTTTACCTCATTTAACCCCCCATAACTGTGGGCAATAGCTATATATTGCGCCTCTCTTTTCATTCACCATGACTAGCCTCTGTAGGATATATTTAAATGAAGCAACAAACATGAAGCAAAAGCTAAGAACCCCATACATGCTATTTTTACCTAAACCCAAATGGATCATTTTGATTTTGGGGGCAAAAATTTTAAAAGTGCCAAACATTAGAACATCTACACAGCGTATATAGCTGAGAAAGAAAGACAGACATCTGGAGCTGTATTCATGTCAGTGTCATCTCAAGGAAACAGGAGTCTGCTTGTTAGTTTCGAGGTTTTTGTAGTGTCTGGAAGACCCACTGAACCAGAGATGAGAGTGAGGCAAAATAAATGAGTGTGCACACCATCTTTAGCTCTTAGAAACTATTGTTTGTCTCTAGCTCCAGCTTCCGGAAATAGGTCAAGATGACTCACAATAAAGTCAACATCAGCTTCAGCTATTTTGAAGAGCTTAATAACATAAGAGTTGTCAAGTTCCTCCAGTTATTCACCATCAGAGACTTATAGCTGGTTGACTCTAGAAAAGCTGCACCCAACTTTAGCTCACCAGTGCTTCTTGCACCCCTGGTTCTCCAGAGGAGACATGGAAAATGGGGTGCAACCAAGTTCTTTCCCCAGACCTGGAGTTCTTCAGCGTTTTTGCACTTGGGCTACTGGGGTGGAGGGCATGCCGAGGCAACATATTGATGGCACCTGCCAGTGAGATAGATAGTTAAGGCCTTTGATGGAAGGCAGTAAATAGCATTCAGAATTATTGTTACAGGCTACCTCATATTTCAAAGGTGATTGATATAAATGTCCGCTTCTTTATGGTAGGGGGGAAAACAGATTTGGATAACACCTATCTTGACAGCAACCCTCAAGGGAAGGCTCTGTGTTGGCCCATAAACTTAACATAAGTTGCACTGTATGAGGTGCTTTCTAACATTGTTAATGGAGTTCTCAAGTCTGCAGACTGTGTCCAGTCCATGAGAAGTAATAATACTATCCTGGTTTGTTTGTTCTAGTTCTAGGTGTTACATTCTAAGAAGATTAACAAAACTAGAATATAAAAGATGGTGAGAGCAGTATGAAAAGCAGACCCTAGGAGCTAGAAATGTAAATTCCACAGAAGTGACAGCTATGAAGTTGATATGATTGCCCTGTTCAAATATTTGCAGTCCTGTCTCATAAGGAACATTTTTACTTTTGCTCAGAAATTGGGACCAAAATCAGTGGGACCAAATTAAAAAGGGATTTTGGTTAAATATTAGCAGAAATTTCCTACTGACAAGGTTGTTCAAGAGTAAAACTGGGAGCCTTCGGAAGTGCTGAACTCGATTCTGATAGAGATTTTTAAGCAGAGGCCATTGGGACACTACTGTATGGGACCATATGGTAGTCAGATATCAAGAGGACAGAACTCTTGCACCTTTAATTATTATGCAGAAGTAGAAATTTTATGAGGCTGGACCTTATAGAGAATACCTGGCAAGATGGAGCCAGTGGAAGCATCTGAATTGAGCCAAAACCATACACAATCATGTCTGGGATTTTGCTTTTTCCCTTGTGACCTCTTTTAAATACTTAAATATTTTCAATACTTGGTGCTAGGTTCCAAAGCTAGCTTATGGCCAGTGCCCTGGTTTTTATTTTAATGAGAGTTACACACGGTGGCTTCCAAACTCGGATGGACTTGCTTCCTCAATCCTAGAACTATTTGGCTCAGTATGCGGGTCCATAGTGCTGTCCTAGCTTGTTGTAGTCCGTCCCCCTCGGGGATAGTGAGGAAAATGTTGCTCAGAGTCCAGCTCATAAAAATAATTTTATTTATAACATATGCTTTTTGGGGGAGGGGCAGGTATACTGATGTGTGCTTATGCATGCTACTGTTGTTTATGGGTCCTGAAACAGAGGCTGAGGCACATTCCCAGACCCCCCGCGTGCCACCCTCGGAAAAGCCCTCTGCACATGTTCAGAGAACGTCTTGTTTGCGGTCACTCGGGTCACTTTCTGAGGCTAGTGGGCGGGGAGGGGGGTATGGAATGAAACAGTGCTCTCCTAGCCGGCACCACAGGCAGAGGGAAGACCGGAGCCCGCCAGCCCCACATCAAGGTCCGTCCACACACAACAGCATCCCCAGCCAGACAGACAGCCAAGCCGCCGGCATTCCCTCTCCTTTCCCCTCAGAAGCGTGGGACTACGACTCCCGGCAGGCCGAGCGGGAGAGGGGGGCGGGGCCTCCGGGGCGCGACGCGCGCGGGAGGCGGTGCCGCTCCCTCTTCCGGCCCAATCAGAGCGCGGCCTGGGCAGTGAGGTCACTGTGGGTGACGTCAGAGGCCTGGGGGAGGAGCGAGGGAGCGAGAGACAGGGGAGGGCTCCGGCAGAGCCGAGCGAGCAGCAGCAATTCGGGAGCGGGAGGGCGCAGGAAGCGGAGGCTGAGGGAAGAAGGAACAGCAGGAGGAGGAGGAGGAGGAGGAGGAGGAGGAAGGCGGCAGCGCAGCAGCAGCAGCAGCAAGAAGAGGAGGAGGAAGAAGAAGAGGGGGGGTTCTTGAAAGGGGGGGAGCCGGCTCGTGAAGGGAGGGGCCGCCGAGGCGAGAGAGAGAGGGGGGGCAGGCCTCCGCGCAGGCGCAGAGCGGGGCTTGGAGCCCCCCCTTCACCCCACACCAGCCCCCCCACCTCCAGAAGCGCGACCCCCCCCGACACCCCTCTATTGCAAAAAAAGGGGGCGTCCTGACAGGACAAGAGAGAGAGAAAGAGAGAGAGAAGGGCCTCCGCTTGAGACTCCGCCCGGGAGGGGCTGCCGGCCGGCCGGGGGGGGCCACCATGTCCTCCCCCAGCCCAGGCAAGAGGCGGATGGACACCGACGTGGTCAAGCTGTATCCTTACCTGGAAGGAGGAGGAGGAGGAGGAGGAGGAGGAGGAGGAGGGATTTGAGGTGGGGGGGTTCCTGAAACCAAAGTGGGGGGGGGGAGAAGAGAAGGGGGCACCTCTCCCACCTTCCCCCCCCCATTGGCATACCTGTGGGGAGAAGGCACAGAAGAGAGGAAGGCCTTCCACAACTCTTCCCCCCCCAGCAAGGAAACAGTGGTGGGGGGCACGGAGGGAGGCGAGGAAGGCAACCCCTCTGGAGGAATGAGGGTGTAAAAAGGAAGAATTTGAAATGGGGGGGGTTGGCAGAGAAAGGAAGAGGGCCCCAGAGAGCAAGAGGAGCCTCCCTGTGGAACTGGAGGAGGGGGGTGTCATGAGAGAGAGGGGGTTTCATTTGTTGAAAGGGGGGCTCTGGAGATAGAGACTCTCCATTGCGAATGGGGGGGAGAGGAAGTGCAGTCTGGAATATGGGGTAGTGGTGGTCCCCAGTTAACTGGAGATTTGGTAAGAAGATCCTTTCTTTTCCTGCTTACATCCCTCTCCCCCCACAACTCCAGTGAAATAATAATAGCAATCAATCTTGCAAGGACACCCCCCCCAAAAAAAATCAGGTAAGGTACAAAGGCTTTCCTAGCAGAGAAAAAGGGGGAGCACCCCCTCCACTCATGCAAAGATGAGTTTTTTAAAGAAAAGAAAATATGTCCCATATTTGACAAGGGGGAGAAGAGAGCAATAGGATTGAAAAATAAAACCATTGGGAGAGAAGTGGGGTCACCCCAGTAATCCAGGAGGGGGGAGGGGAAACTTGAGAACCCTGGAGAATAGTAATTTTCCTCAGCTCCAGGTGGAAAATTATTTATCAGGCTGGGAGAAATCCGGAGGGGGAGAAGGTGCCTCTTAAGGCATTTCAACAGAGAACCTCTGACACAGAAAAATAAAAAGAAAGAAAAACAACCCTCCCCTCCTCCCTTTCTTTTAAATGTCTGATTCCGTGGTGAAACCAGAGGCCACAGGCCTGTACTTTTGAGAAAGAGAGAGAGAAAGAGATCTTATTTTTCACCAACGGCCTTCTTGGGAAGGCCTTGTTTCCACTTGGGGGGGAAGGATCAGGAAGGCTCCCCACCCCCCAAGCAAGGGTGTTCTGTCCTTTCTGTTCAGCTTTGTGCAAGCAAGCTGTCAGTTTACTTAGAGGTATAAAACCCTTGCCCCTCAAATAGAGAGCCCCCCCCAAAGAGTGCTCCCCCCCCCACCAGGTTCAGGAAACATATCCTTTTAATCAATATTCACCACCTTATTTTGAGGAAATACGGGGTCCACCTCTGTGCAACCCCCTTTCCCAGCCTTCCCTTGTTTCTTGACCCCATAAAGTAACTTGGGGAGGGGGTATAACCCTCTTCTCTGTGTAGAAGCCTATTTCTAAAATCAGTCTCTTTGGGGATAGAGCACCCCCCCCCAGCTTCCTCTAAATAACCCTTTTTATCTCTTAATGGAGAATTGTTAGAACAATTTCTCTTAGTTTAAGGAAATCAGCGGCGGTGGGGGGGGGGGAAGGAATGTAATGATCCTTTCTGTCTGCCTCACTCCTGTTTCTGACAAGGTTTAAGTGTTCCCCCTTTTAATTCTTGTAACAATACTTTGAAAACAATACTTGAGTAATAGGTACTACGGCTCCAGACGGGCCTTCAAATATATTTGCTGCCTTCCACTGCAAATCATCCACTGCTTTGTGGGGTGTGGGGCATTGGGCCACATTTAGTTGGGGAGAAAATGATGGAGGGGAGGGGAAGAATTCGTTGTTGACAGAAAATCTGGTGATCAGCTTCTCGAAATGTGTTACTATTGACTCAGTTTTAGTTCTGGTCTGCTCTTCGGGAAGCTTCTGATGCCAGAAATTGGGGGGGTGGTGAGGATTTAATACTGGTGGGGAGGAGTACCTGAAGTACAATATTAATTAAAGTGGCTGCAGAGGAAGAAGGAGGATTGAAATAAATCAAATTCATCAGAAAAACAACACAACCCTCTTCCTCCTCCCCTTTCTTGCTACTGATTTTGTTTATGTAACAGTTCAATGCCATGTAGATTTCCCTTGACTTAAGGGGGGTCTAATTCTTGCTTCTCGGATCGTACTGTTTTCTTGCTCCTAATATTGTTGTGCCTATGTATGTAATTGTATGCATTCGGAGATTAATTGCTGACAACTTGCTTATAGAATTGTTTTATTAATAGTTCTGTTTGTCAGGTGATGGGGAGGGGAAGGAAGGATTGGTCGGAGTTGACACAGCTAACTGAAATACAGTCAGAGATGTTTGTTGAGTGTGTTAACCTCCCCCAAGAGAATTTAACCGAGAAGGATTTAGCTAGGTGGAGGGGTGAGATGGGTAGAAATAGCTTTGCAATAAACAAACTTGTTTAGATTAGGCCTGCAGGGGTGAAATGATTATAGTCAATCTTGACACTATGTGGTGACTTTCCAGCCTTCTGCTTAACTGTTGGTGTGTATAATTTAGAAAACAAAAAAAATCCTTGTTTGATAATGGATATTAGATTGCCTTTTTAAAATGTTCGTAATAAATAGGAAGTGGCTTGTGATTAGAATCAAAGCTATTTTTATCTTCTGCTGGAATTGAATGTGCTTGGCATATCCTCCTTCAAATATAAACCCCTGTTTGTTGATAAATTTCGCTGGATTTGAAGGAAGGTTAGTACTCCAGCTGTTTGGTGGGGGTGGGTGGAAGAAGAAAAACAGATTCTCATTATATATAAATTGTGAAAGGTAGCTGGATTATGGTGGCCGAGTCCACATTGTGACCTGGTATATTCTTTTCTCTGTCTTCCTCTTTCTCTTCATTTGGTAGCTCGGATGTTGAAAGAGCGTAGCATTTTTGGAGACAAAGAACAGGGTTGGTGGCAATATATACACGACTTAGCTCCCGTGTTGGTTAGTTTGATAGGGAATAGGGGGAAAGCAAAAAATGTCCCTCTATGGTTTATGAGTTGTTGCTGTTTTTTTCTGGTCATCCAAAGAAAGAAGGCACTCAAAACAAAGCCATCGGAAACCCCTGTGTTATTATCATTTCTATCTTAAGGGAAGTATTTCGTCTCTCCTATGTGTGGGGGGTGGGGTGGGGGGTGATGGTGATCCTGGTTATGTGCCGGGAATGGCCAAATAGGTCAGGGGTGTCCAAACTTCAGCCCTCCTGGTGTTTTGGACCACAACTCCCAGAATTCCAAGCCTGTGCTGCCAATGACAAGGGACTGTGGGAGTTGTGGTCCAATGCATCTGGAGTGCGGAAGTTTGGACACTACTGAAATAGGTATTTTGTGATCTTAGTTTTGCCTGCTCCACATTTACTGTCACTGTGGTCAGTGTTTTGATATAGAAGTTTTGGATACTGTGTTTTGGATACTGTGACCCTGCTGAGTTCTGCCTGTGGTTACTTGGAAGTCCAATTAATTTGGCTGGGGCTTACTCCCAGGTAGGTAAGACTGGGGCAGCAATGTTAGTTTTTGAATGTTTGCTGGCTGTGATGTGAAAGGAGGGACACCAGGATAGCCTCTGGTAGTTTTCCTTAGCGTTGGTTGCTTCTGTTGTCATCATTATAGGTTTCATTCCTTTCAAAGTAACTCTTGTGTGTAATCTTGCTTTACAGTATGTGAGCCTGTATCTAACTTTGGGTTGTGGGTGGGGAATGAAGATGTGGCCTTGCAGAAAGGGTGTTCTTTTACAGGTTCTGTGGGGTGGTGGTTCAGCTTCTCGCCCTCTTCCTATTTTTACTGTCACCGTGCCTGTGCTTTGGGTATACACACACACACACATCTGTGCAACACAGCGAGGGGGAGGGTTGCTTGGCCTGTCCTATAGTATACGGGAAACTTGTTCACAGAAAACCTCATCGAGGTACCAGTCATTGTGTGGCTGAAACTCTGAGTCACGGGGTGGCTTTTGGGACTCTTCTGTAAACATTTTGGAAACGCAACAAGGAACGCCGTTTGGGTGTTTATGCGCGTGTATGCATGCAGATGCGGTGTTCCCACCTTCGTGGGGGGATAGCTACATCCTCCGTCTGTCTTGAGTAGCATTCCTTGCATTACGGAGTTACTGAGAAGTTTGGAAAACAAACTGCCAACTCTTTCCTAGCGGTAGCGCCTTGCTCCTCGTAGAGAGCTCTCGTGTCAGTGAACTTGGAAGTGTGATTTCTTAAAAGTTTCCACTCTCCACCACCCTGTTCTTAAGAGGTTTGAAAGCGGAGGGGTGGGGGCAAGAGAGAAGGAAACAGGATCTGGTCTCCCGGCCCCCCGTGAGTGGAGGAATCCCTCTCCCTCCCCCCCTTTGCACTTGAGTTCCCTCCGTGCTCCGGAAGAACCCGGGAACTGCTTGTTTTGGAAGAGGCTTTGCAGGCAAAAGGCCTCCGGGCAGGGCCTGCAAGGGCGCGGATTGGCTGTTCTGTTACTACCCGGAAACCGAAGCCTGGGCGGAGCAGCTCAAACAGCTGATGGAGTGTGTGACAAGAGTGTGTTTATATACAGAAGTGTGGGGGCTGAGAAAGGGGGAGAGAGAGAGAGAGAGGCAGCAGTTGAGAGCAGGGCAGTCTGTGCTGGATCTTACGGTTTGCTCAGTGCAAGAAAGCAACAGAGGCTCCTGCAAGCAGAAAGACGCAGTGGTTGCTTCTGAATTGTGTTAGTTTCAGGGAAAGGATCATCCCACAGAGAGGGGGATAGTTGGCAGGAAACGTACTGCTTTTACGTCTGTGTGTCAGTCACGGTGCCGCGGACTGATGCATCGGGTTGAAAGACCGGTAGGTCATAGTACAGTGATGGCGAATCTTTGGCACTCCCGATATTTTGGACCACAACTCCCAGAATTCCAAACCTGTATTGCCAATGACAGAGGACTGTGGGAGTTGTGGTCCAAAACACCTGGAGTGCCAAACGTTCGCCACCACGGCCATAGCTGTACTCCTTAAAACGGGGACATTTTAATGTGAGCTTTCATCGGTCATGTCCCCTCCCTCAGATTAGAGTTAAACTGTATGCCAGTGATGGCCAACCTTTTAGAGACCGAGTGCCTAAACTGCAATTCAAAACCCACTAATTATTCTCAATGTGACCATACATCAGTTTAACCTGAATACAGGTGGCTGTGAAGGGGTGAGGTCAGGTGCCCACAGGAAGGACTCTGAGGGCCAGCTTTGGCACCTGTGCCATAGGTTCGCCAATACTTCTCTATGCCATACAGTGGTACCTTTTATAAAGGAATTAATTCGTTCCAAATGAAAGTATGTTAAGCAAATTTCCTTTATACAAATTCCCATAGGAATGCATTGAAAACGGAGTAATCCCATCTTTATTTTGTACAGATTCTCCCCATAGGTGATTATGTTAAGCATATTTCCCCTATCTCCGGAATTTTTTATGTTGTACAAATTTTATGTTATACGAGCTGTTTGTTATACAAGGGACCACTGTGTTTATACATGGCCTTATCACCAGGTGCGGATCCAGATAATAGACGGAGTGGCGGAAGGGTGAAAAGGAGTCACTCTGCCTGATGGGAAGACGGTCCGAAAAAAGATCCGTGTGTCTGTGGAAGGGATGACCCATGAGTGAAAGGCCTTGGGAGGTTCTCCGCATACTTGAATGAGCTTTGGATAAAAGGACAGGATGATGCTTGCCACCGCCAACTAGGGAATCCTCTCCTGCTTCCCTAGTTGTATGTTTTATGTTGTATATTGTCTCTCCTTACTGTAAGCCACCTTGGGTCCTTTTCCAAGGAGGAAGGTGGGGCAAAAATATAAATAAACAAACAAATAAATAAATAGTTTGGGTACAAAGATTCGAAAGCCAGGAAAAGTCCTATATTGAAGCCTGTGATAGTAAAATGTAGCTGAAGAGAAACTTGGATTTATATCTTAATTGCTGCCATTGTCTCACAGGCAGGGCCGGTGCAAGGTTTTTTTTGCATCCTAGGCGAGGGGCGGGGGGAGGGGCTGCGGGTGGGTGGGCAGCGTGATGGGGGTGGCGGATCGCAGGGGGGTGGGCGGCAATGGTCGCGGGGGCAACGGGCAGCGATGGGCAGATGGCGGCGGGCAGGTGGCCGGGGACGGACGGCGGTGGCCCGCGGCAGGGGGGCGGCAGGCTGTGCAGCGCCCTCTCTCCGTTTTGGTGCCCTAGGCAACTGCCTAGTTCGCCTTAATGCAGGCCTGCCCAAAGTCCGGCCCGGGGGCCAAATCTAGCCCGTCAGGCCATTCTGAGTGGTTTCCACCTCCCTCCCTCCCTTGGTCCCCGCCTTTCTTCCTGTGGATGGGGTTGCAAGGGGTCAGTGGGTGGGGCTTATGGGTCAGTGGGTGGGGCTTGCAGTGGGGTGGCAGGGTCAGGGAGCAACCGGCCCCTGACACATTCTCAGCCACCAAATCTGGCCCTCCTTACAAAACGTTTGGGCACCCCTGCCTTAATGGAAGCGCTGGCCCTGCTCACAGGCAAGTTCTAGGCATGTCAGAGTGCTGTTTTGGCCTCAGTATTGCCTTCTATAAAATGGGAATAAGAGCGACGGACAAGCGTATGCTAGACTGGATTGCTCTTCCCCAGAAGACAGGGCAAGACTTGAGCAAGTCTGATGCAGCCTTCTTCTGTGAGAGAGCGCCCCCCCCCCCCCGTCTTGCCAATCTCTCCAAAGGAAGATCATTTGCAGAGATCTCTGTCCAAGGCTACTTTTTCCTCCCCTTAATTTCATCAGAACATCTCCCGAATGCTTCAAGGTGCCCTGGAGTGTGGACCACCCGAGGGGGTGATGATGATGCCTTTTTAGTTGTGACTCGAGAAACCTTAACAGCCTTCTGTGGCTGTACAGGTCCTAGCGCGAGAGTTCCACCACAAAATCCTGTGTAGTGTAAGATATGGTTTTATAAGAGTGCCTTTAGGACTCCAGGTGAGGTTCCCATAAAGTCTTTATTGCTGCTTTCCTTATAACCACATAAAATGCCTGCATTCTGCAAGAGAGGGTTGCAGAAAGGGAGGGCTGCCAGGTTCAGCAGCGTGACAGTGTGTTTGCGTGGAAGCCTGGGTTTCATCTCTGTCACAGATTGTTTGATGGCCTTGGGGAAGTCACATGCTTTTTTTCCCTGGCTGGTAAAATGGCAGTTCTGCAGTTTTCTAGTTACATAGCATTAACAGTAGTTATTGCATTTTTGGCAGGTGTAATATACACCTTACAGTTTGAGCCTGTGCATTTTTAAACAGGGAAATATGATTTAGAAACAGAGGTAACTACTTTAGACTTTAGAGGCAGTAACTGTACGGATCGAGGGATTAATGTCCGGACTAGCCGTAATTTTCAGAGCGGAGCCTTTCGTAGCCTGTGTGTTTGAAAAAAGCCAAGAAGCCCCAAAACAAAGTTTTTTTGGCACTTTGAAAAAATAACAGATTTGTTTCACTGAGATCGTTTGTGAGTTACAGGCCAGATATTCCGATCCTTACATGGAGACACCTGGGACCTCCTGCACAGAAATGTGTTTCTTTCAGGGAAGGATAATTCTTAGGAAGTGTACATAAGATCGTAGCCTTGACTGTGTCAGATTTGACTGTGTTTCCATTTATAGTCTGAGGCTGAATTCTTGCTGAGGAAGTAAACATCTGTCTGGGTTCCACTGATTTAGACTGGAAGGGACAGCTTACATATTTGAATGGTGCCTCTGTTAAAAAAGGAAACTTATTCTCTCCCACAGCACACAGAAATAGTAACAAAGTGATTTCAACCATTTCTCCAGAAATTCTGGTCTCCTCTGTATAGGAAATATTTTGTTGCGACAT
>JAHTLZ010000161.1:1121255-1152490 GCA_023846285.1 Phrynocephalus versicolor | reverse complement strand
TTCTTTCTTTCTTTCTTTCTTTCTTTCTTTCTTTCTTTCTTTCTTTCCATCTCTCCTTCCTTCTGTTCTCTCTTTCTTTTTTCCCTTCCATTTCTTTCTTTCTTTCTTTCTTTCTTTCTTTCTTTCGTTTCACTTAAATCATTTCTCTACTTCACTTGGCCCGACACAGCCAGCTGACATACAGAGTGGCAAATCTTGACTGTATAATCTGAGTGACGAAGAACAGTCTGTTTACAACAATATTGTATGCCCTGAACGAGGGAGTGCTCTGATTAAAAATTCATATTTTTAATCTGGGATTAATGAGTTGTCTGAACGTTCTGATTGATTGCCGATGCAGTGTCCGCTGTGCATGAATGATAGCTTTCTAAGATCTCACCTTGTTGCTTTCAGAAATAAACTTAACTAGGCTGTGCTGTGTTCCTTCCCTGTATGGAGGGGTGGCCTGGCTTTGATTTTAAATTCACTGTCTCATTGTTACTTTGTCAGTTTGATTGTCTATGCCATTGAAGCTTAGTCTTGTAACCCAGACTTGAAAGGGGGCTGCATCTACTTATAATATCATTAAAATGGTTATTTGAGACTCGAACACCCTAATATGAATTGGCTTAGAACAGCTTGTGATATAAGGGCCTCTGCAGCCTTTTCATCCCAGACTTCCATTCAAATAAGGGCCTGTTTGTGTGTAGGTTCAGCTTAATTAACCAGCAGAGTTGAAAGCCGGAACTGAGTTAGCCCAGTCAACGTATTAAATAGATTTCAAAGATCTAAAATCCATTTTTTACAAACGGCAGTTGGAATTGGCTGATTGGGCTTTGGTTAGGACAGCATTCTTGGAAATTTTCGCACACCTTTCAGTTGAGCCACAGTACATGGATTTTATAAACCCAGCCTGCTCTGTGACATGAAGTGATGAATTTATCTTTCAATTAAGAAACAACAACAATGGCTGCCTGGGTATTTCTTCAGTGGACGGGTTGAAAGCAGGCGACACCATGCCCTATCTTCGCTTGTCTGTCTTGTTACATGTTCAGAATTCATGCGGTGTGTGTGTGTGCGCGCGCGTGTCTGTGTGCGTGCACGCTAGCTGTGCTTAGCTTCTTAGAGAGCCTTAGAGCACAACAGAGGGATCTTCCCACCAAAGCTGGTTCTTTGCATATTTCCCTTCCTCTGCTACTTCCCTGCTGGTATAGAGGCTCGAGGCTTTTCTTGCATAGTTAAAAGCAAGTACAGTGGACCCTTGTATAACAAACAACTTGTATAACATAAAATTTGTACAACATAAAAAATTCCGGAGATAGGGGAAATTTGCTTAACATAATCGCCTATGGGGAGAATCCGTACAACATAAAAATGGGATTACTCTGTTTTCAATGCATTCCTATGGGAATTTGTATAAAGGAAAATTTGCTTAACATAATTTCATTTGGAACGAATTAATTCCTTTATACAAGGTACCACTGTACAATTAAAAATACAGTAGGTTATAATGGGGAAAAGAAGCATGTAATAGTACTTGAAAATGGCACTGAAGAGCAATTTTAAAGCATATTTGTTGTGAGTTTTTCGGGCTGTTTTGCCATGCTCTGGAGGTTTTTCTTCCTGACGTTTCACCAGACTCTGTGGCCAGGGTCCTTGCCCTCTGAAGATGCCCTCTGAAGATGCCAGCCAGAGAGTCTGGTGAAACGTCAGGAAGAAAAACTTCCAGAACAGGGCCAAACAGCCCGAAAAACTCACAACAGCTATCAGATCCCGGCCATGAAAGCCTTTGAGAATACAATTTTAAAGCACTTAGAAAAAATAGGAACTCGAACTAGAAAGAGAAAAGAAGCCCTGCACTCAATACATACAATTGTGAAAAGCTTGCTTAGAAATGAATTTATTAATTTATTATTGCCTGCTGTCAAAATGGCAGCGGAGAGAAGGTCAGCTCTCAAGAGGAAGCACTCCCTTGTGTCCCCTGTCCCCTCAAAATGTGCCTGTGGCAGGAAAAAGACCTCCTCCCCCATAGATGTTAAAACTTAAGCTGGCTCATACACAGAACCCAAGGGAGCAAGAGAATCTCTGGCTTCTGAAAATTCCTGTTCTCCGTGGATCTTGACACATGTGCTGGATGGGAAGGAACAACCTTCACGAAGATCGTTTGAGTTCCCTGTTTTGATATTCACGCCACCCAACCGCCCCGTCCAATATTGCACTCATATTTTTCCATTTATTATCTTGGGTTTCCTCTGGTGAGCCCAGGGTGGTATGCAGAACTTCTCTTTCTGCTACATCCTAGCAACAACAGCTCTATGGACTGGCTGGACACTGGACCGCTCAGGACCATTGTTCCGTGTAAGCTGTGCGTGCTCAGAGGTTCAGTGGTGACGCTCAGCAGAAGCTGAAATCAGTGCCAGTTTACTTCCGGGTTTCAGCTAAACGCTCCCCCCCTTGCGTTGCAGATAGACAAGGCTTGTGCGCAGAAGAAAAAAATTTAGAGAGAACATTTCTCGGGACCCCCAAAGTGGTGTGCCTTTATTATCAGAAATTAAGAACATAAGAGGAGCCATGCTGGATCAGGGCAAAGGCCCATCTAGTCCAGCTTCCTGTATCTCACAGTGGCCCCACCAGATGCGTCTGGGAGCGCACGAGACTAGATATCTGTCTCCTGATACCACTCCCCTGCAACTGGCCCTTGAAGGACCCTGGTTTTAAGCCTGGAGATTACACATCTCCATCGTGGTTTGTAACCTATGATGGACTTTTCCTCCAGGAATCTGTCCAATCCCCTATTGAAGGCATCCAGGCCAGATGCCATCACCACCTCCTGTGGCAGGGAGTTCCCCAGATTTACAATGCACTCTCCCAGCCCTCAATTTGAGTGGATGTCCCCTAGTTCTGGTATTTTGTGAGGGAGAAGAGTGTCCCTCTATGCACCTTACTCGTGCCCTGCATTATTTTGTATGTCTCAATCATATCCCCCCTCAGGCGCCTTTTTTCCAGACTAAAGAGCCCCAAATGTTTTAGCCTTTCCTCATAAGGAAGGTCCCCCAATATGAGAGCAGTGCTCATTCTCTCATCAAATGCTGAGCAGACACTTGAATTGTGGCAGAAAATGGAGGCTGTGTCTTTGATGTGGTCCTCTAATCAAGTGCAGTTTTTAATTTCTTGAAGGGAGCCTTGAAATTCCTTGGACGCTTGTTGCAGGCCTCGTCTGGAAGGACAGCAATGCCCATGAAGCTTTTCTGGGGAAAATGCATTGTACCGGCCCCTGCTGATCTCGCCGGTGAGGTGCACAGCTGCAACCGACCTTTGGGTGTGCTCTTGGTTCTTGCTCAGGTAGGCCTGAAATGACCTGGCATCATTTGCAACTTGGAGTGGTTCCCTGAAAGGCATGTTGTTGCATGTGAGATGTTCCCTGAGGGCAGGTCTTGTTCACAGCCGTGTTCAAAAAATAAACCATAATCTCACATGGCAGTGAGGAGCAGAGGTTGGATTATGTGAATAAGCAAGAAGTTATGGTGCAAGGGTGGAGGGTTGGTGCACAACACCCATGGTATTTTGATTAGAAGGGCACTGGAGCTTCCAGATAGTTGCACAGAGGCTTCATGGATGGTGGCTTAATGTGGGGATAATGCAAGGCATTGTCTTGTTGGGGGAGAGGGATCCAGTAAGAATGAGCAGAGATGTTTGGAGGCGAGTGTGAGAGTGGTGTTTGATACAGTACAGAATTTCAGAGAACGCAAGTTGTATAGGTGGCTCTTGAAAGCTATGCAAGTGGAATTAACCAGCTCCCAATGGTGTCACTTGTCACACTTTGCAGAGGGCCAGGCCTCTTATGGGCGCTGCTTTGCACTTTTTAGCATGAGTTCTGCTCTATAGTTCCCATGAATTGTAAACACAGAGAGGTGGCACACCAACCCACTCACCCTGAGCAATGGCCCATGTAGATGTAATGGCAAGTGGGAGAGGCAACATCCCTGATAGGCCAATCACCAGTCAAATCAAACACACAAAAGGCAAGCAGTGTAGCTGGGGGAACAGCTGTGAACAATTATTTATTTGTTTGATTCATAGCCCCCCCCCTTTCTCCAGATAAGGGGACCCTAGGCTGCTCACAATTGAAAACATAATTAAGTTAAACGTTCAAAAACAATTGAATACTGTTAAAATACTATACAGTTGAATAATTAAAAGGTGAACTTTTGAAATGATCTTAACTTAAAAATGGCATTCAGGGATTCATTCAAGTTTGCCTGAAAAGATAGGAATTCAGCTGAATTCTGTGTTGTGTCCAGCTGGTTGTTCCAGGAGCACAGGCAGGGGTTTTAGATGTTCTTGTTACTCAAAAGGTTGCCACCTAGCACGTGCATTCATCTCAATATCTGTGTGGTAGCAGGTGAGTACGGGGAGGTAAGCAAAAACATGAGCTCTAACCTGGGAAGATTTTTGAAAATCATGTAGGGTCAGTGCTCATCAGATGACCCATCCTATGGGGAAAAAATACGACTCTGTTTCCTTGCACTGTATTTCCCTAATCTGTGAGAAACCACTTCCTATAAACGTGGGAACTGATTACAAAACTTGCAGGCCTCTATCAGTCACTAATATAGTTAGTTAACTCAAGAGAGGAAGAAACAGCAGACGTGGGGGGGGGATGGGGAGCAGGTTGAAGAGGCAAGGAAGGCCTATTCATGAACGCGAAGCCTTGAGGTTTTCAGTCTACTTGCCCTGCTGCTATTACGGCGGCTTTTCCCATGGCTTTCCCCACAATGACGCTGGAGCGCTGCTTCTGCGGAGTTATAGACTGCGGATGTCAAATCACTTGGCTGGCCCCAGACCTGATACTTGTTAGTAAATTAGGGGCTCTGGGCAGTGGGTCACATAGTGCGTGACCTTTGGTCAGCAGGACGCTGGGACCCATAGAAGGTCTGGAGAGAGAGTTTCCACCCGCCTGGCTTTGGGTGCTCCAGTGAGACAGGTCTGTCTTCGCCAGACCTTCCGAGCGGAGCCATTGTTCTGCCCGCAGTAATTGGGGGCCTCAAGTTGATCATTAATCTCAAAGCCCCAGTGCCAGAAAAGTCTGTCTTCCAAGGGCCCTATGCCCTTGGCTTCCATTAATCAGGATTAGAGATGGGCATGAAACGAGCTATTTTTCTTTTTTTTCGTTTTCGTTTTTTGTTACGTAACGAAACGAAAAACGATTTTCCCCCCAAAAAATTCACGAAAAATGAACCGAAACGAACCCCAGGAATTTTGTCGTGCGTTTCGTTTTTGTTGCGCAAATACATTGAACTGTAATAAATGCTAACGAAATGAGCAATTTTTCGTTTTTGTTTTCATTTTTTCGTTTCGTTATGTAATGAAACAAAATCGATTTTTTGCAAAAATTCACGAAAAACGAAAACAAACCGAAACGACCCCCTAAATGACAAACGACAAACAAAACACCAGTTTTTTGAGTCGTGCCCATCTCTAATCAGGATCGTGCCCACTGCATCTTAACACGGTTCTTCCACATTTGGTCTGCAGAGGCAGAGAGCAAGGAACAAATTGCATTATGCCTTTTAAAAGGCTGAGCCTGTTCCGAACGGTATACGTTTCCCTGTTATACATGTTTCTGGCTTATCAGGCAAGATCAAAATGTGGCGGATTTTTGATGAGCCTGTTTTGGTTGCCATGCATATGTCAAGTCATTCAGGATAGCGTACTACGTGTTTGGTTGACGTGCACAGTAGTCTCAAGAGCTGGAAGACTTTGGTTGTTCTTTTGTTTCAAATGAGGTTCAGGAGGATGGTGTGTTTCGTCTGGTTTATTGGGAATTCATTGAGATGAGTAGGTTACTCCCATAAAGAAATGGAGCATGTTATACTATTTGAACAAGAAGACATAGTAGTAATGGAAGCTGGTTAGCCAGGAAGGAGAGCAGTGACTGTCACCAGTAATCCTTTACTCGGTAAAGTGGTTAGGACTAGATGTGGAGGTGTGAATTGGGAACTGAAGTGGACAGATGCCCACCTCTCAAATCCTTGTTGAGTTGAATAAGGAAGCTTTCTTCCAAATCTGAGAAGCATTTGTAGCATTTAGGACCCACCTCTCCTTTAAGACAAGCATCTCTGGTAGGGGCAGATGGGAGGATTTAGAATATATTGGATCATGACTGTCCAAACATATGGATGGATGGAATGTGTTTGAGCTTCCACACAAACTGTCCTCAAGAATTCTCACCTGTGCTTCCTGTGGGTCTTTAGTAAAAGATCCTTTAGTCTTGTGTGGTTTATAGAGAAGGAAGAATGCACAGATTCTGGGGACATCTTGGCAGTCCGGAGTCTTGTAGTTGGGTTTCTCGTTGGAAAATTCACTTCAAAATCCTTGCCCTTCATTTGAATTGCTTGGATTTTGTAGTGAGATGGGTTTTAAATTGGTTTTTAAAATTAGCATGTCAGGCTGCGTTAGCATTTGAGAAGGTGAATGACAGACATTATTGGGAGGGGAAGGTGGATGCTGCAAGAAAGATTTCCTTCCCCATCACTAGAGGTCTTGCGCAGTGCTTCCTGGGAACTATTTTCTTTGATTTGGAAAATATTGAGTATATAGATCTGTGGCGGAATTTCCACATTGTTCAGTAATGTGAAATTGTTCTGTACTGAAAATCCATGCAGACTCTTGAAGCAAAAGCCAAGATCTCAGTTTGTCAGACTAAGATTAAGAACAGAGACTGGTAAACTGCAAGTCCCATAGACTCTCACCATTGGCTCTGCAGGCTTGCAGTGTTGGAAGTTGTAGTAGGCCAAAAATACCTGGTGGTTCCCTCTAGTCCCTGAATGCGCTTACAGCAGGAGGTCCCGGTGAATTCAGGTGCTTGCAGATGTGCACAGGTTTTTGCTTTTCTGATAGTGACCAAACTGTTTAGATTGGATTCCTTTAAAAAGTGCTCCTGAATTAAGTCAGGGTGACAACTGGAGTGAAAGCTGGTCCTTTTGACGAGAAAGTTTGGGGGAAAATATTAGAAATGAATAAATAATAACATTAAGGATTTGTGGAGCTGAGCCAGTGTCACTTAAGAACATAAGAACAGCCTTGCTGGAACTGGCCACAGCCCATCCAGTCCAGCATTCTGTCTCACAGCGGCTCACCATTTGCTTCAGGGTATTCCCAAGCAGATGTCTTCACCTGCTGATGATTCCCCACAAATGGCATTGAGAGAGATCCTGCCTCTCTCTCCAACCCGGAGGTTGTCCTTAGGCATCCATCATGAGAGCCATGGAGACCCTTGTTCTCCATGAACTTGTCCAGTTCTTTCTTAAAGCTGTCAAAGCTGACAGCCATCACCACTTCTTCTGGCAGGGAGTTCCACAGACCAGGGATCTTCTGGGGGGAAAAGTATTTTCTCTTATTTGTTTGAGACCTAGCACTCAAAAGTTTCGTGGAGTGCCTCTTAGTTCTAGTGTTGTGCAGTAGGGAAAACAGTTTTTCCTTATCTACTTTATTCACACTGTGTATAATTTTATAAACTTCGATCAGGTCACCTCTTAGGCACCATCGTTCAAGAGTGAAGAGGCCCAGCCGTGGCAGCCTCAGATGGTAAGGAAGGTGTTCCAGTCTCCTAATCATTCTGGTTGCCCTCCTCTGCACTTTTTCCATTTCCATAATATCCTTCTGGAGGGATGGTGACCAGAACTGTACACAATACTCCAGATGGGGCCTCGCCATAGATTTATAAAGAGACAAAATGACACTTGCTGACTTATTTTCTATATACCCTTCCTAATGATCCCTAGCATTGAGTTTGCTTTTTTCATTGCTGTGGCACACTAGGTTGACACCTTGAACTGTTCACCAGGACACCAAGGTCCCTTTCCTGGTTTGTTGCAGAGAGCTAAGATCTGGGCTGCTGTGGTGCCTGTTTCCAGTACAAATACCATCTCAGAGTTCCATGGCCCTTGTCTGCAGATCAAACAGGACTATTAACAATGATCTCCAACTTAGCATTTGTTGAGCAGTCTTCCTGTACAAAGAGAAAATTACAGATTTCCCAGTTTACCGGCTGCATTGCTCGTGGTAGGCTGCCTGTTCCAGTTTCATAAATCAGGTGTGCAATGGCCAAGTCAGTACTTAAAAACCAGGCTAAATCAGGCATATCCAAACTTCGGCCCTCCAGATGTTTTGGATCACAACTCCTGCAGTCCTTTGCCATTGGAAATGCAGGCTTGGAATTCAGGGAGTTGTGGTCCAAAACATCAGGAGGGCCGAAGTTTGGACATGCCTGTCTTAAGGTAAAGAGCCATCATGTTCAGTGGTTCCTAGCCTAGGGTTCCCTGATGTTTTTGGACCAGAACTGGCCAGCACAGCTTGTGGTAAGGGCTTCAGAGAGCTTTGGTCCAAGAGCATCTTCAACATTGGGAAACACTTAATAGTTTAGCTTTAATAGCAGCCGGATGGGTTCTTAATGGGGGGGAGGGGAATTCCCCCGAGTCTCGCTCTCTCCCAATTTGTTCTGCACATCTAGGAGTCAGTGCTTCCAAAAAAAAAAAAAAAAAAAAGGAGGTTCTGGTTATGGCCAGCTTGACTACTATCAATGTACTTGATAGGAACCTCCGGCCACCTTGAAAGCTTCAAGCCTGGGTCCGTATTGGCTGGAACCAGACGGGCTGAAGCCCTTGAGCCAATTTCCTTTTCCTGATCTGTCTTGATTTTATGCAAGCATGCAAGCAGTGGGAATCAGCCTCGGTGGGACTCTTCAGAGTTGTCTATGGGGCAGGATCTGCCTGTTGCTAAGTAACAGCAATCTTTTGCGCCTGTTAAACTCTGCTCTTGGACGTGATTTATAATTAAGGTGAGGGGGGTCTTATGGAAGATGCTCCCGTATACAACATGGATGCAAAGTCAAGTACTGTACAGGCTTTGTCAAAGGGAGTGGTGTTTTGTTTGTTTGTTTGTTTTGCTCTGGGATCCAAAGGTTTTAGAAATAAAGCTGGAAAGAGGTAGTATGTTATGAAGGTGTCAAACCCCCCCACCCATTTTTCTTTCTTTCCTGGACTTCTGCTTCTTGTGTTGGCAAAACAGTTGGAAGGCCCCATTTTATTGACTCGCAGCAGACGATTGAATGTGGTTGTACAGCTGGGTGTGTATATGCAGGTATTTATTTTGCTGGGACACTGTGTATACCCTTTATTGTGTGTGTTCAACCCCCTGCGTCCATTGCGTCCATTGTTCCCTCTTTTCGGCATACCTGGAGGTTTGGCGTACATGAAAGGCGCGCAGGGCGCTGACTAGGTCCCTCTTGCAATGGTGATATTCAATTTCTTGCCCTTTCCTTCCTTTCTTGCTGACCTCACCCAAATGTTGGAATGATGCAGATGATGTGGTCATCTGGCACCATTTTTCAAAGTATTGTACCTATTGCTTATGAGCCTTATCTAAAAAAATAAAAATAAAAAAATGAACCAGGTGGTTAAAATGAAGAAACATGTGTTTTTTTATGGTGGCTCTGGAAGTCTTGCTTTTGATTCTGTCCTTGGGCGTGGTTTGAGAGGGGGATTTCTTAAACTGATCCTCCACCAAGGTAGGACAGCAACAGGTGTGGCCTGCATCCCCACCACTGCCAGCTCTCTTACAGCCACTCCGTAGAGTGACCCCCCCCCCCAAAAAAAGCAAATGGGATGCCCCATCAGAGCAAGCCTACCACCGGCTGGGTGCAGGTGGGCTTTCTGAAGACCCTTAATACTACTTCTAAGCAAAGCAAAGCATGGTTTTTATCTGCCATCCCATAGTGCTTAAAACACTCTCTAGGCCAGTGGTGGCAAACCTTCGGCATGCCAGATGTTTTGGATCAAAACTCCCACAGTCCTTTGTCACTGGCAATGCAGGCTTGGAATTCTGGGAGTTGTGGTCCAAAACATCTGGAGTGCCGAAGGTTTGCCACTAATGCTCTAGGCCAGTGATGGTGAACCTTTTAGAGACCGAGTGCCCAAACGGCAATTCAAAACCCACCAATATTTTTTTTCAAAGTGCCAATACAATAATTTAACCTGTATACAGGTGGCTATGAAGGGGCGATGTCGGGTGCCCACAGAAAGGGCTCCGAGTGCCACCTTTGGCACCCGTGCCATAGGTTCGCCATCACTGCTCTAGGCTGTTTGCAGGTGGATTATGCAAGATAAACATTCCCCTGCCCCCAGCGAGCTGGGTACTCTTTTTACCGACTGCAAAGGATGGAAGGCTGAATCATGGAGATAGAGGAGGAGGAGGAGGAGGAGGAGTGTGTGTGTATGGGGTGGGGAGAGACCAGCAGAGCAGAAAAGCACTCGAAGAAGGGGAAACACCTCACCCCCTCTTCCTCTTGTGTTGTGTCACGCCTGGCCTCCCCTGGGAAGTGCTGTTCCTCTGCTCCCATCCATTCCATTCTGGATATCAGCAAATATCCTAGCTCTTCACTTAGGTTGTTGAGATGCAACCTGGTCCTGGAACGTGACAGTTTTAAGACTGTGCGTGCTGTTTATTTCCAGGATAGATGCCTTTAATTAGACATCAGTGTTTCATATTGTCCTGCCTTCGCTTGAAATGAAGGGCATAATTAATGTAAGCAATTCAGCAGGCTGTCGGGGCCTTCATGGTCCTGGTTGAGGGCTTGGAAACTGGCAAATGCCCAGACTCGGGGCCCTTCTCTCTCTTAAGAAACCGCTTCCACTGCCAACATAGATTTTGCTGTCAGACAGTTTTGCAACTTTGGCTGCGTCTTCCTCACCTCTGGCACAGGGGATTCTATTATTTGCCCTTGACTTTGCCAAATACAATGTTTTTCTGTGTATAAGACTATATTTTTGTCTAAAATTGTTAGACTAAAAATTGGGGGTCGCCTTATACATGAAAGTAAGCCAAGGAGAGAACCGTGTGGTTGCGAAGTTAATTTTAGGTTGGAAAAGTGGAGGGTGTCTTATACATGGGACCGTCTTATAGACTGGAAAATACAGTATATTTGCTGGAGTTCTGCTTTTATTTATTCCAGTCTCTTGGAGAACCACCTTGGGTCCTTTTTGGGGGGCGGGGAGGCAGGATAGCAATATTTTGAATGAATGAATGAATGAATGAATGAACAGAGAAGCAGACAGACAGACTGATAGGAGAAGAGTAGGTTGATTAATTAATCTAACTGTACTTCTAGCCTGTTTTCAGACTTTGGGATTTGGGCTTTATAAACCAAGTTATGTCCAAGCTTTCATGCATGCACAGAAATAAGCCCTTAAACTGGGCATTCCCTGAACTTGCTTTCAAACAAGGCAGGACAATCCATTATTCAATGTTAGGTTCAGTCTCTTGACTTCCTTGGAACTTATTGACCATCTTTGAAGACCTGGACATACAAGGCGGTGTTTTAACTGCACCTTCTTTGGTTTTTTTGCTTATGTGAGGGGTAGAGTGAAGAGGTTACCTTCAGCAATGTGATACTTATACCCCTCCCCTCTCTCTCTCTCTCTCAAGAGTACAGCTACAAGAGCGACAGGGACTGATCTAGTCAGGGTTGCTTTGGAACAATGGGGCTCAATTAGATCTCTCTTTCCATTCACATGAGAATTGCTGATGCTGCCCCCTTAGCTGCGATCTAGTCAACTACATGTTGGTGTTAGTTTTCTGTGTTTTGGTCCATTTGGCTGCAATATGTCCCTCCCGTTCTCGCTCCCTGCCTCTTCCTTCCCTTTTGTAATGGCTGTCAGGTCGTTGGGGGGGACATTCTTTTTCTGCTTGCTTGCAGGAAGGCATTAATGCTGCGTTTTTTAATGTGCATACAGAGACGGGATACGGAATTCTATTTTTCAGCCCCCTGGTTTCTCCTTTTCTTTTTTAGCTTTTTTGGTAAGTGGCATAGCGCTGCATTGTTTCATTGCCGAAGGACTCTAGGTGACCCCCTGGCACTCTTCATTTCTGAAATACATTTCCATCATAAGAAAATAAGAAGCACCGCTGCCTAGTGTACTCTTGTGCCATGTAGTCTTCACTGACAGGTGTTGAGGAGTGTCAGCTTTTGCCAACAAAAGTGAGTCAAGCCAAAGTTACACAGCCAGGACATCATCTGCAGCCCTATGCTTTGTAGCACTTAAAAGCTGCAGCACAATAGTGGGGAAGTGTTTTTTTTTTAATTTAAATTAAGCTTAAATATTGATTGATTGATTGATTGATTGATTGATTGATTGATTGATTGATTGATTGATTGATTGATTGATTGATTGATTGATTGATTGATTGATTGATTGATTGATTGATTGAATTGTTATACTGCCTATCTGGCAACAAGTTCAAAATAGGATGGAAGGTGCCATCTGCTCTCATGGCCAGACCATACTTGCCACTACACATCACCACTGATGTGTAGGGAGAGCACACACATCTATTCCACGCTGATCTCAGCAATTGCACAAGCCCTGTTTACTTGGGCCGACCCTAATTGTTCTGAATGAACAGTAGTCTCTTGATGACTTGGAACCCTCTAAAGCAGAAGCAAGTCATGCTGCTTATCTACTCTCCCCCCCCCAGTGCTTAAAGTACCCTCTGGGCAGTTCTCAAGTTAATTATGCAGGCTATGGTGCATACCCCCAAAGCTGGGTTCTCAATTTACCAACCTTGGAAGAATGGAAGGCGAAGCAAACCTCAAGCTGGCTACCTGGGATCGAAGCTGGATTGTGAGCAGGGTTTTGACCGCAATACTGCAATTTAACCACTGCGCCACAAGGCTCCTACATATGAACCCTTAATACAAACATGATGTAGTTGAATTTTTTTTAGAGAGATCTCAATTATTCCAGCAGAGAGCTGGACTAGTGTACTAAAGTTCCATGGAACAAGGCTGCTCAGGGGTCTCAAGGCCAAGGTGTTCGTCCTGCCCGCCGCCATGGAGTAAAGAACAAGGTGAATTATGCCCACTGTTGTGGGATTGCAGGTCAGAGTCTGATGACCCTGTGACCGACCATGGAGGCTGGCTTCCTGGCTCACCTTGAAAAGGCTGCTTGCTGGACATCCAAAAGGGTCACTGTTCGTCCTTAGCAGTTCTCTTTAATTGCTCTGTTGCAGTCATAGGTTGCAGTTTGTTGTGTACTGCATATTGCTAAGTCCCGCATTCTGCATTTAGACTCCAGGGCCAGAGTTTCTGAGTGGACCTAGAAGGGTCATCTGATCTGTTCCCATCATAGAACACACCTAAAATTAAAGTTTTCCATGCAGATGCCTGTCACATGCCATTTTCCTGGAAAAGAAAAATCCAGACAAGTGGTTGAGCAACCTCTCTGGATGATATTGAACGGTTTGACATTTCTGGCTTCTGGTGATGTTTGAATATTCTCCAAAAGAATGGTGTGGGGAGCCAATTCTTCATGCAGAAAACCCTCCTTTCACCTCCTGAGTCTTGATTCTTTATACATAGAGATGCTTGCTCGAGATAAAGCACTCAAACATACCAAACGAAATGGTACCAGGTAGGAAAAGCTTTCAAGTTTAATTCCAGTTAGAGAGAGTTCTTCCTAATTGCAGTGAATGCTTTGTTTTTGTTTTTGTTTAAAAACCCATTTCTGCTTGTACGTGGTCAATACTTGATGCTTGTATCACTGCAGGACAGTCTTGCTGAAACTTTTAAAGCACCCTTATATTGAACAGGACGCCTGGTCTGGTTTCTCATAGGTATTTATTCATTCATGATTTCATTCATTTAATTTATATACCGCTCCATCTAGCTACAAGGCTACTCTGGGTGGTTTACATACTGAACAGAAATCAAAACCATAAACAGTAAAATACAATATAAGAGATAAGCACAAATAAATAAATAAAAACACAATAATTGGAAACAATATATAACAAAAACATAGAACAGGTATTGCCCTCTAGTCTAACCCTTTTCAATAGGGTAGCTGCTAGCCAGATTAAAATCAACAATAATATAACGGAAACTCTTGTGGCATTCAGAAAGTCAGGTGGTACTTGTCATAAATTTTCCCTTCACTAAAAAACAACAGTGCAGTGAAGCATTGTTAAGTTGCATCTGAAAAAGGAGGCTCTTGTCCATACAAACCAAAATTGTTCATTTTTATGTGGTTATTTTATGGTGCCATAAGATATGTTGCCCCGTCTCCAGCCATGGAATCCCATTTGCTCATCTTCATTCTGTCTTCATGGCTGCATCGTCTCCAGACAGCTTTGGGATCTTTCTGCGCTTTCTCCTCACCGCCGGCCTCCGGTGGAAGGTCTCCTTGGAGGTTTCCTCTTGTGGCTATCTGATGTCGGAGCTGTCACAGCTCCGCTGACTCGTGCTGTGCAAGGGAGCTGAGAACCAGAAAGCATGCGCTCCACACCACCCTGGTATTTGTGTCCTGGGGCGGAGAAAGTGGGATAGGATTTCTATGAAGTTGGCAGTATGATAGTATAACATGCAATCTGAATTATAAGTAGATGCTTCTTCTTTTCTTGGTGCACGCTTGGTGAAGTAATGCATTCAGTTAGGGAACTCCGAGGGTGTTAGGTTGCTAACCTGTGGACCCTTTCTGTGCAGGTTATTTATTGATTTAAACTTAAGATTGCACCGGGAATCCATTTAATATGATTTAGTTTTCATATTAAATGGAAGCAAAGGAGAGTCTTTTGCAAAATGAAATATGTGTCTGTACCTGTTTTGTGACCATGTCCTTCACTGAATCTTAAAGAGTAGCTTTTATGGCGCTTTTAGCAGTCCAGTTGACAGGAGAAGAGGATGTTTTTATATTCGCTGTGCTTTGTAACATTTGCATCTAGCAGAGCATTTAAGCGGCAGAACAGTCTGTGTTATGAGTTAGAAGAAGCAACAGAAAACTTCCTGCATGTGGTTTGCTTGAAGGGAACATCTGGAAACTCGATGCTGCTGTAATAAAGCAGTTGCCTTGTTTGAGAGTCATACAAGGTTCAGGCAAAAAAAAAAAAACTTCAGCAAATCTAAGATGCAGCAGACAGAAGAGAAATAGAAAACAAATTAATTGAGGTTGCACAGCTACTTGGCTCTCTTCGTTAGAGATTGTGTTTTGATTTATTTTTATATCTTTAAAAGATATTTTTTACAATTAGGTAAAGGCGCATGGCCCCACATTGTAAGGGATAATTAAGAGTAGGTGGAGTTTAATGTAATAAAGGCATTTTACTAGCTGCTGCCTCCGTGTATTTTATATGACACGCGTCCAGCAGTCTATGGCCTCAGACTGGATTGGTTAGCACTAGGGTGTCGACAACCCTAGAACATCATTTGAGCTCAGGGTGGTACCTCTATCCAGCTTCCCAACAAGGGAAATGTAAAATTAAAAGGCTCAAAAGGTGAGGTGGGCATGGGTTTGCTGCTAATTACACTTCATTATAATACTTGTAGTATGTTATAGAATTGCTTGCAGTTACTCTGTTTACTCTTGCATCAATGATGCTGTCCAACCATCTCATTCTCTGCCGTCCTCTTTTCCTTTTGCCTTGCATCTTTCCCAACATCAGGGACTTTTCCAAGGACTCCTCTCTCCTCATGAGGTGGCCAAAGTACTGGAGCCTCAGCTTCAAAATCTGTCCTTCCGGTGAACATTCGGGGTTGATTTCTTTCAGGACGGATAGGTTTGATCACTTTGCAGTCCATGGGACTCTCAAGACTCTCCTCCAGCACCACAGCTCAAAAGCATCAATTCTGCGATGATCAGCCTTCTTTATAGTCCAGCTCTCACTTCCATACATCACTACTGGAAAAACCATAGCTTTTACTTAATCCGGACCTTTGTCGGCAAAGTGATGTCCCTGCTTTTTAATGGAGGCGGATTAGAAGATTTTGTCCTGATCCTTTCCAGGATGGTTGCCTGCATTTGGTCTATAAACAAAGCGAGGCACTTCAGAGGTTGTTGGGACTATGCTACCCCGCATGCTTCACTATTGGCTAGGGTTGCTGGGAGTTGTAGTCCAGCTTCTGGAGGGACTCCCTTGGCCGTGACCTGCTGTTCTCAGTAATTAATCTTTGCAGCAATCTTGTCGGCTGGCATTTCTGAGGACGGTGGCTTGAATCCAGCCTTTTCAGTGTGTTCCAGGGCTGAGTTGAAACCTGAACTTTGGGCACCAGCTCAGTGCCTTCAGCTGCTCTGCTCTCCTGATCCTCATGGGGGGAGAGGGCCTGGGCAGTTTTTGACCCACATTTTCTCTAGTGAACAGCATATTTGATTCTCTTCGTCCTCCCCACTTCAACTTACCAAAAACCCTGTGAGGGCAGGGCAGGCTAAAGAGGAGTGACTGACCTAAGGAATGTCAAGAGCCAGTGGGGCTTTTCTGTGGCCTCTTTCCCAGTTCTTTCCCATAGTAGGGATAAAATTCCAGTCTCGCAGTTGACCTCTATCCCGTTAGGTGCGTGTGAAGCCTCCGAGTTTCCGGTCCAGCTCTCATGTTCCACCTGCAGCTGTCCCTACTTGACCTGTCCTACTTTTTAAACTGTTGTTTTGGGTGATCCTGAGCCGGTATGAGAAATGCAGCATTTCTTGATCTCTCCGAACATCTTTAAGCCTGGCTGTGCCAAATCTCATGCCTGCCAAGTATTGATTACACGAGATGGCAAGGAGCAGAGGATTAAGCTGTACAAGGTCTCGGTGTCCTCTTTGCTTAGCTAATAATCTGTCCAGAGCCGTAGCTCTAGGAATAGGTCTCTCTGAGTTTGCTTCTATATTTGCATGAAAAATTATTGGGGGAGGGGAACGGAGGGGGGAGAAGTGTCTTGCAGCATAGATAAAGTTGTGTAGGATGGCTTGTATGATCAGCGGCCGTTTGTAGGAACTCTGAGGCACAGAATTAACAGAGCAGAGGTAGCATGAACAAGCTACTGCATTATCATTTTCAGACTCCCCCTAAATGTGCCATATATGAACTGTTTTGACCTACTTTACATGTGACTGTTGAAGGGATCACTTCAGTGGGTTTGAACTGCGGCTTATTTTTAAGATGTGCTCTATAAATGCTAAGATTTTGTTGTTTATTTTATTTATTTTATTTATTATAGGGTATTTTTACCCCACCTTTCTCATGGAAAAGGACCCAAGGTGGCTTACAGTAATGAGGCATTGTCCAGCTGTCCTTTGGTCCCATTGGGACCATAAAACCCTTGTCTGACAATTTTCCAGGTTTTATATGGGTTTCAAAGATGGGACAAACTACTTTCTTGAAGCATAGCACAAACCACTGACAGCCTACAACCACCAACTCCCATGTTCTAAAAGGCTGAAATGTCTCTCATAAGGTTCATCTACAGTGGTGCCTTGTATAAAGGAATTAATTCATTCCAAATGAAATTCTGTTAAGCAAATTTTCCTTTATACAAATTTTCCATAGGAATGCATTGAAAACGGAGTAATCCCTAATCACGACCATTTTTATGTTGTACGAATTGGCCCCATAGGCGATTCTGTTAAGCAAATTTCCCCCGTCGCCGGAATTTTTTATGTTGTACAGTTTTTATGTTATACAAACTGATTGTTATACGAGGGTCCATTGTATATTTTGAGGGAGGAAGCAAGAAACGGCTGATTAGAACGGCGCCAAACTTGTCTGTGAGCCGAGCCAAAATTTAAAGAGTTTCTGGCTTGGATTGTATGTAATAAGCTCAATATTTCTCTCTGTTGGCCCAGGCAGGTTATATTTCTCAACCTCTCCCATTTTATTCTCCATCTCAAAAAGTTGGCAGACTGCTGGCATCATGTATTTATTTATACAATGTATGGTTAGAGGTGACTCATCGTGCTGGAGTCAGTGTCGTGGTGGGTATAAAAAGCCAGGAAGGAGGCCCTAGGGAGGGCAGAGTGGAAAGACAAAACTTTCTAGCAGCAGGACCTAAAGTCCCCTTGGGGAAAAGCCTTTGCAGGGCCTTTTCACACGACCCCTAAGATCCGCTGGCCACTTAAATTCGGACCAGAGATCTTGGGGGTTTGTTGCTCTTCCTGCGTCCCCATCCCTCCGCACTTCCTTGATCCTGTCTGCGTGAGGGGAGGGAGAAAAAAGGGGACAAAAGAATGCAGGCTCACCTCCGTTTGCCGGTCCAAGCCTCCCCAAGCCCCGTCGTCGTCCTGATTCCTTCTCTTAAAGGGGAGGGAGGCAAAAAACAACAACAAACAGAAGCGAGGAGAGCCTGGAACTCACTCCTTTACATCCAGGTCTGGGATTTTTCACCCTCCAAGAGCAGGTACCTGAAAAGTGCGCTGGGACGCGCTTAGGTGGGCGTGGTCGCACTTAATTATCTGTAAACTCCAGAGCTGGTGGGGAAACATTTTTAAGCTCCGGAGCTGGGAGCCATTTGCGGCGGAGTTTAGGGGTCGTGTACAAATACCTGCAGATGCCTCTCCCCCCCCCCACACACACACCTCATACACCAAAACACACTCTGTGGCACATGGCACTGAATTGGCTGGGATGGCAGGTGCTTGGCTTTCATTTTCTAAAAATAGCCTTTTCCTAGAGACCATGTTTGGGGAGGACCTGTTGCAGGTGCAGTGCTTCCTGGTCGCTGGAAGATCTTAATTCAGTCATATGTTTTTCCAGCAGTCTTGCATAGCCGCCTGGGATTGGAGAGTAGGACACACAACTTTCCTAGAGTAGCACTAAGCAAGAAGGGTGGGTTGGGGGTAATGCTAGTTCAAAATAACTTTTATTCGTTCATTTTGGGCCTTCTGTGTTCCGTCCTGTATCCTGAGTCTCAAAGCTGAGCTAGTGTTAAAAACAATATGAAGTAATTCAATACTTTAAAACTGTTCAAAACCTTAAAAAGTGCATACTTTAGAACAGCAGTAGAAGAACTCTCAGCCTGTATTTATTTATTTGTTTAGACTACTTTTACTCTGCCTTTCTCCTTGGAAAAGGACCCAAGGTGGCTTACAGTCATGACGGACAAGATGCACTCCAGTATAATTAAGACATATTTGGGTTTGAGGGATATATCTTACAACATTAAGAGACAGCATTAAAGCTACGAGAGAACACGAACAGTTAAAACGAGAGTAAAAAATCCATGTAATCATGCACGGTAGACCATCCAAAAAGGAGATATAAACACAAATTTATAAGTGGTTATGAACACAAAGTCTATGTAATCATGTATGGTAGGGTCATATGAAAGATGCATAATAGGTAGTCCATCATTCAGGGAAAGCTTGCCTGAAGAGGAAGGTCTTTGCCTGCTTCCGGAAAGACAACAGGGATGAGGCAGTCCTGGCCTCTAGTGGGAGGGAGTTCCAGAGTCTGGGAGCAGCAGCCGAAAAGGCCCTTTCATGTCTTCCCATGTGGCTTACCTGTGAGGGTGGCGGGATGGAGAGAAAGGCCTCTCCTGATGACCTTGACACCCGAGCCTCAAAGGCCCTCAAATCTTTTGTATGCAGTATAACCGTGGTTTAACGTGGTGCTGAGATAAGATGATTGTTAGCGCCCGTCAAGCCTCTTAAGGGAGTGCATTCCATAATGGAGGCGGTCGTTTCCTGGTGAGATCAACGACCAGCAGAAACCCCTGGAGACACTCTGGAAGTGTCTGCGCAGTGGAGGTGTCAAGAGTTTTAAAAGTTTTGTGGCCCGCCTGTGGTGCTTTGTTGCGCAACTCTTCCACAGAGGTGGGCAATTTTCAGAGGCATGGGAGCCGTGCGCATTCTTGTCGGGACACCAGTGAGCCACACAGGCCTAGCAGTGCTTCTAGGGAGGCCTCACAGCAGCCTAGAATTTGTTTTTTAAAATTGTTTTTAAAATGGGCCCCTGCCATACTTGAGGAAGTACGGTTGGTCGTTTCGAACTCTGGTTTAGAATCCTGTTTTAAGAGCAGGAAGTGATCTAGAACAGGCTCACTGTTGTGACAAGCTCTCCTCCGGTGAGTGTCCCCTCTCACAACAACAGACCTTGGGGGCTGGTAGAAGTGTCTGTTTGTGTGTTTTCACCCCTCGAAGGTAGCTGGGAGCAGAAGAAGGGGTGGAAAAGTTTGTCTGCCCCCTCCCCGGTGGTCCCAGGGATATTGTTATTGACCAGCCTGTGTTGGAATCATAGAAAGCAAAGCAAAGTGTTCTGTTTATATACCGCCCCATACCACTTCAAGTAGTCTCTGGGCGGTTTACAGTTTTTTAATTAGAGTAATGCAGGCTACACATCCCCCCCCCCCACAAGCAAGCTGGGTACTCATTTTACCAACCTTGGAAGGATGGAAGGCTGAGTGTACCTTGAGCCTGCTACCTGGGATTGAGCTCCAGGTCATTAGCACAGTTTTACCTGCAGTATAGGCATTTAACCACTGTGCCCTGAGGCTCCTTAAGAGTTGGAAGGGGCTTATAAGGCCATCACGTCCTACCCCAAGGCTGCCCTCCAGTGGTCAGGGAAGAAGTGGCTTAGGTGGGCCTAGATCCAGGTAGAGGTTGTTGTGTAAGTGCCTGTACATTCCTTCTGCTTGGGTATAGCCTCACCTCTGAGCTTGTTTACAGTCTGGTGTCCTGAGATAATACAACCTTAATTCGCTCCAGTCCTTGCAAATTTACAGGACCAAGGGGTTATTCAGGGTCACTTCAGGCATTAGTGTGTTTATCAAAGCTGTTCAGCTTTCCCATGCTTGCCTGTTTCTAAAATTAATGGCAATATGTCAGCTGTGCCTGGTTAGATGGTACCTCCTGTTTGCAGAATTTTCAACCCAAGACAACAAGAGAAGACTGTCTTTGGTATATTTTGGAGGAAAAATGGGACAGGGGATGTCTCCCAGATTCTTCAGGGTTTTCCTCAGGTCTTTATATCCTTAGTCAGAGTCGTTATTGGAGATGGCATGATGTATTTAGACACCTAAAGATGCCAAAGTGGTGTAGACATTTCCCACAATATACATGTTTTCCCATCCTTGTTATTCAGTTAATCAAACAGGTCTTGGCCGCTTTTCCCTTCAGTTAGTGACTGAAAAACCTACAAGGCCTGCTTCACCAGAGACACTCTCAGAGGAAAAGAAATATATGTAAGTTTAGCCTTGAGAAAGGACGACCAAGGGGAGATGGTGGTAACACTTTTCAAATCCTAGATAGTGAGTCCTCCAGAGGTGGATTGGGCTCTGTGCTCTGTCCTCCCAGCTTGCAGGACATGCAACAGTGGGCTCAAGCTCTACAGGAAGCCAGATTTTGGCTGAACATTAGGGGAAACTTCCTAAGTGTTAGAGTAGTATGACAGCGGAACCAAAGACTTCAGGAGGTGGTGAGTGTGCCAAGGCTAGAGGCCTTCAAGAGAAAACTGGACGACTGTCTGTCAGATCTGCTTTGATTTGGAGGGACGTGATGGCCTTAGGCCGGGGCCCCTTCCAATTCACTGATTCTGCGCCTCATCTTGTTCCTCTCTGTGGAAAACAGGAGCCCTGCTGTGGTTGTGCTTTCGGGTGTTCATGTGGTCTCCCCTTGAGGGGGTGTCTTTAGAAGAGCAAAATACACAGTGGTCAAAATGGTTTCGGCTGCACTTCGTGCCAGCTGCCAGACACTGGGAGAGGGAAGTCTGTAAGAAAGCATCTCATTTGAAATTAGATAATAGTGCAGCTGTGCTTAACTCGAACTGACAGATGCAATGATTTTTCTCTAGCCCAACTTACGTTCAGGTGTTCAGTAATGATGCCCCATTTGTTGGTTTCTTTTTTAAAAAATGTCTAAACTTCCAGAATTCTCTTTAAAATTCTCTAGGCAGAATTCTGGGAGTTCCTGCCTGCAGGCCTAGACCTCCAGACACCAATATTTTGCTACTTTGGAACAGGACCTGTGTGGCAGCCTCCATATCAGCCTTGGGCCTCCTTTCCTGTTCTAAATGTACAAAACTGGAATCTGGTGCTGTGCTTTCTGGGTATTGTAGTTCTTTGGAGGCACCCTCTTTAGAACATAAAGGGCAGACCAGGCATTACATGGGAGACCTGTGAAGTCTTCCCTCATTTACCCATCAGTATTTAAATAGATAAGAGAAGATAAATCTTTATCACAGCTCCCAATACAAAGAACAAATAAAGAAGAGTAGGTGCACAAAAATTGCTAAGGTGAGAAAGAAGAAGATAATAGATAATAGAGATAAAATAAAATAAAAATCCAATATACACTATGAAATTTGGATATAAAAAATAAATGTGAAGAAAAGAAAAAGAAGCTACAATATACAAATAGGAATATGTTTAGACTGTAGAGTTGTAGAGTCTCACAGCAGTGGGAACAAAAGACTTGCGGTAACGCTTCTTTCCACACCAGCGATGTCTGGGTCTGCCATTGAAGGAGCTGAAGGAGTCTGCCCCTGAAGGAGCTAGGAGATATTTCTCATCCTGGACACTCTCTGTTTGTACCATTACCATCAGGCAGAAGGTATAGATCTATCAGAACAAGGACAGAAAGATTCAGAAATAGTTTTTACCCAGTAGCAGTAACCATGCTAAATTCTGTTAAAAATTAAGTTGACGGGTAATATTAGTGTTGAATGTGTTACACATATATTGTATGGGGGATTGTGTATGGCTGTGGTTGTTTTTTAAATTGTAGTTTTTATGGATTGGGTATGAATGTTGCCAGGTGAAAGAGTGTAGGGCTGTGTGTGTATGTTTGGTTTTTATGCCAGTTTTAAATGAGTGTAAGTGATGTTCGGCATGTGAATGTTGGAGTATGTGTATAGATGGTTTGTTCTTAAATTGTAGATTTTACGTCTTGGATTTTTATGCTGGGTTGTGTGAATGACTGACTGGATGGCACTTTTAATCTCGTTGTATTTATACAATGACAATAAATTGCATTCCAATTCCAATTCCAATTCCAATTCCACTGTCTGGTGCAGTGGGTGAGAGGTATTGCTCATAATGGATGTCAGTTTGGCCAACATTCTCCACAGAATCCAGAGGGCAGTAACATGGTAGGGGTGGTAGGTTGAGCCTCCCCCCTGCCCCCCAGCAGTTCTGTAATCAAAGGGTTATTTGGTGTCAGGTTTTTTTTTTTTGTCCCACCCTGCATGGGAAAGTGGCATATAGATAAGAGGTTTTAATTAGAAAACTGGACAATAAGGCAGCTATTGAGTTGTGCTCTTATGTTCTGATGCTCTGATCAGATATGCAGTGTTTCCTCACTGACCTGGCAGCAGCGCCCATTGGTTCCGCCAAAGATGAGACTGGAGATCTTCCCTTTTTCTATTGTCATCAGACCGCGAGGAGCAAAGGCTGCCTTTTCTGGGTACTTCCCTGAGCAGGGCATGGGGAAATGCTGATAGAATCGACATATTTTGCAGCAAAGAGGGCTAGCTGGAAGGGGTCTCACAGAGCCTTTTCACACGACCCCTAAGATCCGCTGGCCACTTAAATTCGGACCAGAGATCTTGGGGGTTTGTTGCTCTTCCTGCGTCCCCACCCCTCCGCACTTCCTTGCTCCTGCCTGCGTGAGGGGAGGGAGAAAAAAAGAGAGGAAAAAATGCAGGCTCACCTCCGAAGCCGCCCCGTCGTCGTCCTGATTCCTTCTCTTAAAGGGACGGGAGGCAAAAAAACCAAACAGAAGCGAGGAGAGCCCGGCACTCACCAGATTACATCCGGACCTGGGGATTTTCACCCTCCAAGAGCAGGTACATGAAAAGTGTGCTGGGACACGCTTAGGTGGGCGTGGTCGCACTTAATTTCCTGCAAACTCCGGAGCTGGTGGGGAAACAATTGTAAGCTCCGGAGCTGGCAGCCATTTGCGGCGGAGTTTAGGGGTTGTGTACAAATAGCCACAGTGTCTACCTACAGGTTCTCCAGCAACCACCAAGAAAGTTGGGAGCAAGATCTGGGACAATAGAAGGTGATGACAGAAAAGGACAGCAAGGGACAATGGGGGTGGGGGTGGGGTGGGGGCTTGTAGAATAAGGAAGTTAGGTCTTTGTAGGAGGGGCTGCAGATACAGTGGTTGGAAAAGTTGTGTGTTTTAGCTGTGGTCCACAGAATTCCCCCAGCTATCATGGCTTCAGAAAACGAGAAGTGTTATTTGTAATACAGTGGTACCTTGTATAAAGGAATTAATTCATTCCAAGTGAAATTCTGTTAAGCAAATTTTCTGTTGTACAAATTTTCCTTAGGAATGCATTGAAAAGAGTAATCCCCAATCGCGACCATTTTTGTGTTGTACGGATTCACCCCATAGGCGATTCTGTTAAGCAGATTTCCCCTATCTCCAGATTTTATGTTGTACAGATTTTATGTTCTACAAACTGTTTGTTATATGAGGGTCCACTGTACCTGGATTGGCACAGCATCTGCCAACTGGGTTTTAATCTCCACCAGAACCCTGACCTGGCTCTGATCTACCCCTGCTGCTCAGATTTCGAGCAGATTTGGGAAGAAAGATGCCTGTCCATACTGCTTGCCCTGAAAAAAAAATTGTAATATACTGAGGAACTCTAGAGCTGCAAAAAGAAAAGATAAGAAAATGGCTGTACAATGTTAGATGGGGATCTGGGTAGCACTTGACGCGGCCCTTAACGTTTTAGGGCGGCCTGGATTTTCCTTTTGGGAACATACAATAGTAAGCTGGCAAGATATCCCAAAAGGTCATCTATTCCCTGGAAACTCTCGGCTGGAGCAAAAGCAAAGCAAAGCAAAGTGTTCTGCTTATATACCGCCCCATACCACTTTTAAGTAGTTTCTGGGCGGTTTACAATTTTTAATTACAGTGTGCAGGCTACACATTGCCTCCCCAGCAAGCTGGGTACTCATTTTACTGACCTCGGAAGGATGGAAGGCTGAGTGAACCTTGAGCCTGCTACCTGGGATTGAACCCCAGGTCGTGAGCACAGTTTCACCTGCAGTACAAGCATTTAACCACTGCGCCACGAGCTTCCCCAGAAGTTGGCCGTGGCCATTTAAGCAGTCTTTAAAGCTGTCCAGTCAAGGGAGCCCAACAACACCTTTTGATCTTTGTTGTTCTGTTTTGTGGGCACTGAGACTGATACACCAGGAGCTGAAGGAAAGGAAAGGCAGGGACACCTTGATAAATTGCGCCCACCTCCTGTTTTGCAGATGGCAACCGTTACTTTAACTCTTTCAAACTTTTGGCCACTTAACAAAGAGAGTGAGGAATTTGAGATCCAGATCCCGTCTTAGTTCAGCTGTCTTCCCCCCACACCCCAGCTTTTGTTTTGAACAAAATGTGCTCTGTTGAAGTCCGTGGAGGTTCAGTTCCTCTAATCTCTTCTCTCTTTTGTTGTCAGTGGAGCTGTTTTGTGCGTGAATCTTGTCTCCAGTTTGTTTCACGAGATGTAGAACTTGGAAAAGTTACTTTTTCCCCCCTTTCTGGAAACAGCACCCCAAATTCCCTGGCCAGCATGTCTCAGAGTTGTAGTCCAAAAGAGAAACTTCCAGAGCTCCGATATTACCTCTGAAGAAAAATATGGCAGTGCTTCTAAATCTGCCCCTTTAAAAAAAAGATAATGTTCAAACATTTTGCTGCTCCATTCAAAGCAATATTTGTGCCTTTCTGTTCCACTGGGCTCTGGATGGCATGCACATAATTTCTTATGTCCCAATTCAAAGCCATCCAGAAAACTTTATGGCTCAGGGGAACCCACCTGTCCTTGGGTCTGAACCCAATACAGTAACCCCCCGCCGATCGCGGGGGTTAGGGATCCACCCCACCCGTGATCCATGAAAATCCGCGATATGCGGAAGCGGGGGTGGGGGGGTGGGGGTGGAGGGGGCACGATCGTGCACCTGTCTGAGATGTCTTGGGGTGGCGGCAGCGGTGGCAGGGGGATCTGACCTCCCGCTGCCGCCCACCTGCACTGCCCAAGACCTCTTGTCCAGGGCCGTCTCCATTCAAATGCATTGCCAATGCATTTCAATGGAGAAAATTTTCCCCATTGGAAAACATTGGCTCTGCTTAAACCAGGCCTGCCCAAAGTCCGGCCCGGGGGGGGGGGGCAAATCTGGCCCACCAGGCCATTCTGAGTGGCCCACAACTTGCTGGCCAGCTCCTCCCTCCCCCTCCTTCGCCCCATGTTTTTTTTTTAAAAGAAATCTTCCGCCAACACTGACACCTCCGGGAAGCTTGAGGGGCTGGGCGGGCCGGCCGGCTGGTGAGCAGAAGCTTGTGGGGAGGGCGGGCAAGGGGGGCCACCACCACCAGCACCGCCGGGAAGCTTGTGGGGCTGGGCGTGTACACAGGCTGCTGCCACCGGCATAGCTGGGAACATTGTGAGGTTGGGCGCACGTGCGGTCAGTGGGTGGGGCTTATGGGTCAGTGGGTGGGGCTTGCAGTGGGGTGGCAGGGTCGGGGAGCGACTGGCCCCTGACACATTCTCAGCCACCAAATCTGGCCCTCCTTACAAAAAGTTTGGGCACCCCTGGCTTAAACCCTCTGCTTGGGTGTAATTCTTCTGGCCCTTACTCTTAAGCCCTCTGCTAGTCACTCTCTCTTGCTGGAATCTAAATCTTAGCAGAGGAAGAATGGGCATCTGGGTATTGACTTTTATCCAGAGTTCAGGTGCAAGGCGGGCCACTATTGCATTCTCTGGCGAGGTACAGCATGTGCGGTCGCCTCTACCATTTTGTGCCTTTTCACTGATCCGATGGTCTGTCTTGGGCTTTGGCAACTTCTTGGAAAAACATGTATAGGTCTGTGGAAGAGTCTGGGAGTGGAGTAGTTCTGTTTTGTAATGAGCTCTTTGTCCTCTTTCTTCTATGCACACACACAAACACGCACAATGTCAATGCTTCGTGACATCAGAATCCTCGAAGAGGTATTTGCCAGGGCCGGGTGGCCACTGCTGAATCAGAACAAGTTCTTTGTTAAACTAAATGATCAAACTTGGCTTCCGCAGCAACATAGTGGCATAGAATTGCACATTTTCTGTATTGAGAGGCTCCAGAATCATGGAGTCATTTGTTCCTGCTGTTGCTGCCTTACAGGAAAAAAAAACTGGCCACAAGGGTTCTCCTCGTGAGTCAGGACCCTGGTTGGGGACACAGTGACCACAGCAGGGGTGTTATTTTTGGAAGTGAAACACAGGAAAACGGACGCGGACACCACTGTTTTAGTCTGAAAAAAAAAAGGCCAGAGTACATTGACTGTTCCATATGCTGGGCCAGCTTTGAGTCACTAGACCTTTTGATGTGGGGCATAGCACAGCATTTTCCCCAGTTCCCTGTGCATGGAGTTACAGGTTGCTAACTTGTCTTTCCTTTGTTTGTTGTTCTTCACCCCTGCCACCAAAAGCCAGCCTGGATGGGCCTTACCGCACCTCAGAAAAATGCACACTTGTGTTTTACCCACAACCCCAAAGAATCTGAAATCAGCAGCTGCTTGCTCCGTAAACGACATGTCTATTGTTCCATGTGTGGCTTCATATTTGGCATGGTGTGGTCTGGAAAAACTTGCTTCCGGCAGGTTATTCCAGGACAGAAGGAGTTGCCTTAGACCGGTGTTTCTCAACCTTCCTAATGCCGCCACCCTTTAAATACAGTTCCTCATGTTGTGGTGACCCCCTTGCCCTGCTTGGAAGAGGCCACATGCCCCCTTTGGCAGGCCACTGCCACAGGTGCCATAGAGAACTTCCCTCTACAGGCACCCTCAGCCAATCGCAGCCTCCGGTGCCGTTGACTGACATCCCCTCCAACCTATCGAGCTGTAACTTACTCTTTCTCCCCCCCTTCCTCCCACTCCTCCTCCAGACACAAGCCGTTTGTGTCTTTTTCTTCACTGGCTCATGGTGACCCCTGTGAAATGGCCATTTGACCCCCAAAGGGGTCCCAACCCCCCGGGTTGGGAACCACTGCCTTAAACAGTTTGCAAGCTCAAGGCTTTGTATCTTGGATCGTCTTCTATGGTCAGTTTCTGAGAAGGCATGAGGTTTGATGGCAGGGTCGGCCCTGGCTAGTACTTGGATGGGAGACCACCAGGGAATACCAGGTGCTGGAGGCGCCTGGAGCGGGAACTGGCAAGCCGCTCCAGTATCCCTACCAAGAAAACTCCATGCACATGGGGTCACAAAGAGTCAGTCACTGTAATGACACATCTCTCTCTCACACACACACATACATATTTAACCACTGTGCCATGGGGCTCCATATATCATACCGTAATGGTAGCTCCTTGCTGTTATGGATCAGGACAATCAAGTGCTGAGGCAGACACTTTCCTTTCGGAACAACCCATAGTTTCTTTGGATCTACACCAAGGTTTCCTCTAAGCTGTGCGGCCACACACAAGGCCCTGGCGCCCTCTGCACGGGGGTTTTCCAACTCTGTGCAACCATTGCAACCATTTTTCTTCTGGTTGCAACAGAATCCATAGGGGGCAAGTGACTTGTGCATGGAAGAGAGACCCACGCAAAAGGGACCAAAATTCGAGGGCCTGTTGATCTACACTAGTGGTTCTCAATCTGTGGGTCCCCAGGTGTTCTTGGACTGCAACTCCTAGAAGCCTCTACCACTTGCTGTGCTGGAAGGGATTTCTGGGAGTTGCAGTCCAGGAACATCTGGGGTCGCATAGGTTGAGAACCACTGATCTACACAGTCCCAAGGCCTCCTAAAGGATAGGATGACCTTCTGCCATTCTTTGGTGCTTGCCAGTAGCTAGCAGCCTATCTATAGTTACTTCTATATCTCTTGCATGTGGCTTTGTGTAAGGACTGCAGATATCCTAAGGAAAAGGTAGGGGTAAATGGCCATGTAGAAAACTTCGCAGGATTTTATTCTCTTTTTTCAATGCAGGTAGCTGTTTTATGCGTATCTGGGCATGCAGGGTAGTGCGAAATGTTGTAGGCTAGTAAACATCTGGGAAGGATCATATAACCTTCTCCCTCTGTTACAGCAGCTCCACTGGCTGCCAATCCAAAGTCCTGGTTTTGTTCTATAAAGCCCTAAATGGCTTGGGCCCAAACTACCTCAAGGACTGCATCTCCCTGTAAGACTTCCTTGAGTGTTAAGCTCAGCCGAAGAGGCCCTGCCACCCTCACCAGTGTGTATGTTGGAGACCCGAGAGAGGGCCTTCTCTGTGGCTGCTCCCAGCCTTTGGAACTCCCTCCCACTAGAGGCCAACCTGGCCCCTTCATGGCTGTCCTTCCGTACACTGGCAAATATATTTTTCTTAAGGCAAGCTGTCCTTTAGCGACTTTAAAAGAGTTTTAAAGCAGGATGGTTTATATGTTTGTTGCTAGAGATGCTTTTACTTAACAGATTTAATATGTTTAATTATTTTTAAATGTTTGAATAATTGCTGTTTTTAGTGTTTAATAATTTTGTTCTTAATGAGATAAGCTGTTGCGAGTCATTTGTTTAAGAGAAAGGGAGGGCAAAATATTTTAAAGACATAGATAACCTTGTTTTGTAAATTGAATATTTTCGCCAGTCCACAAATGAGCTCTCTCTGTGTGCTCCTGCAAGTAGCCAATGTAATTAAAGTTAATGCCCTTTCTTCCTTTGTCTGTCTGGTCCTCACCTCCCGTCCCTTCTTACTGTAATTTTAGGATGTAAACTCCCTGGGGCAGGGACCTATGGTCTGTTTATCTTTATAGCGTGTCACATGCTTTCTGGAAGGGTACCATAAACATTGCCCTCAGTCACCAGAAGCATTGCAGAGGCTGGAAGTGTTTAATACCATGAAATGTGTTAATTATCTTTCATCTGTTTATCCGGTAGACTATTTTTTGTGCTTAAAAGCATTGGAAGGGAGCTCAAATACGCTTTGAATGGAGGATTAATTCAGATTTGCTTGTAAAGCATTCCAATTTAAGCCGTTAACCTGTTTCTTGGATGCCAAGGTTCTCAAGATGGGATCATGAAGGGTTCTGCGCATGAAAACATTTCCTTTACTTTGATACCTTTTAGTATTGAAAGCAAACATGAAGTAACAATCCTAGGTGGACTCAATGAATTCGTAGTCAAGTTCTATGGACCACAAGGAAGTAAGTATTCAAGGTCACACTTATCTCTTACAATACATACATTAACTATTGCTTGAAATGTGTTTTAAACAATGTGATTTTTAGCAGACCTGTCAGTAGTGTGGAGAATAATCACTTAATGGTATTATGTCTCATATAAAACATAGCTGGCTTTTATTGGCATTAATGATATGCAGCTTTGGAAAGTTTTTTTTTAAGACTGGGCCTTTGTACTGGCTGGATTATTGTAGCCTTTAAAAATTAACTTTTCCAAACCTGGGGGCTCCAACTGGCACCATCTTTTGCATTCATCCACCACTGGAGGTTGGTCTTATCCAACTCTGAAGATCTGAATATCAAACTTACTAATTGTTAGAGCAGTACAATACTGGAACCCAGGACCTTTGGGAGGTGGTGGGCTCTCCACCGCTGGAGGCCTCCAAGAGAAAATTGGACACCCCCCCTCGGTCTGATCTGCTTTGATTTGGATTCCTGCACTGAGCAAGGGGGGGGATACCGCTAGTGACCTCAGAGGCAACCTCCAGCTCCATGATTCTGCAATCTCTATGACCGGAGATGCTGCCTTGAAGCAGAAACTTGCTATGTGTAAAACATGGGTTTCATTGCCTAGCTGCACCCCTTCCTTTCCTGAGAGTTTTTTTCTGAGAAAGGTTTGGTCTACGTCAGTGGTTCTCAACCAGTGGGTCCCCCAGATGTTCCTGGATTGCAACGCCCATAAATCCCTTCCAGCACAGTGAGTGGTGGAGGCTTCTGGGAGTTGCGGTCCAGGAACATCTGGGGACCCACAGGTTGAGAGCCACTGCTCTACGTCAAGAGTGTTCCATGGCAGCCCGACCTGAATAACAATATGCTTCATTTTTTTTGATGTCCACTTGGTGGGGCTGCTGCAGAAGATGATTCAAGAGCCAAAACAAAACACCCTTGAATCTGTAATAAAAACAAAACTGAAGAGGGATTCCTCTGTTCTGTTTCCAGTGCTGGAGGAATGAGTCTTCCAGTGCAGCCTTATTTGTCATAACTTCCAGAAGGCTATTCGCATGTAACCGTTCTTCTTTGCTTGGGTTTTACTCATTAGAGGAGTCCCTTTTGTTAGGAAAAAAAGAGCAGAGCACTGGGAAACAAAACACGCTGTTCCTTCTTGTGAGTTCCCTTAGCTTCCTCAGTGAATGGAGTGCTTTCTTTCTTTCATCTCTTAGTGCAGCTCCTCTTTTAAACCGCCCAGAGTTCCCCTGGGAAAATTGGTGCAATAGATAGATAGATAGACAGATAGACAGATAGATAGATAGATAGATAGATAGATAGATAGATAGATAGATAGATAGATAGATAGATAGATAGATAGATAGATAGATAGATAGATA
>JAHTLZ010000161.1:1105004-1121245 GCA_023846285.1 Phrynocephalus versicolor | reverse complement strand
ATAGATAGATAGATAGATAGATAGATAGATAGATAGATAGATAGATAAAATCTTGGGGTCAAAGAGGGAAGCTGGTGGTGAAGACGTTTTGAGCTGCACCTGGCCTTAAGGATGCATAAAATCCATAAGGCTGCACTCTAACCTGGCAGAAACTGGGGCACTAGGCCACCCTCAGTTATATCTGACCTTTCTGTGGGTCAGTTCTGACGTAACACAAGCCAGAGTCAATTTTTCACCTTCTCATGGAAGCTTTGAGACACCCAACTGCAACGCTGCACATACGTGAAATGTTTTTAAAAACACACCAACAAATTTGATTTTTTCAGCAGATTTGTCTTCAGAGAAACTCCCCACCACCACCCCCGAAAGGAAAAGAAAAAAGCTCAAGTTCCTCAGTTAGCACAGTGTAAAGGGATAAATATCTTACGTTTTAAAAGTTACCATCCAGAAAAAGGAAGGGATTTGGGACAGATGCATCCATTGAGGAAAAAACAATATTGGGAATGAATATCAACTCTGTTCTGCATCTTGGGATTTATTCTGGATGTTGTGCTCAGGTTCCTTTCAACTGGTCGTCTCAAATAGCTCAGGGGTACCTCTTGAATTGGTTGAGTTGCAGACATAGGGGGAATACAAGAATCCTAACAAACTTTATAGATAGTATTAAATGATTTTTTTAATGGGCTGCAATCTCCAAAACGTTGTTGGCAGATAAAACTTGATAGCTGTGATGGTGCTAAATGCCTCAGGGTTGTTGTTGTTTTTCCTGGAGCAGACCATTACAGTGGCCTTCCCTCTTAACAATAAAAATTTTTAAATGCTGGGTGCCAGCTCTTCCTCAAAGTGTCCTCTCCTGCCATTCCAAGAAAAGTGGTCTTCAGACAGATAAGTGTCATTCTCAGGATCTAAGGCAGGCATGTCCAAGCATCTGCCCTCAGATGTTTTGGACCACAACTCCCAGAGTCCTTTGCCATTGGCAATCTAAGTTTAGAATTCTGGGAATTGTGGTCCAAAACATCAGGACGGCTGAAGATTGGACATGCCTGACCTAAGGTCACAGCCCCTTTTCTGATGGGGCTTTTCTTCCTCAAGTCCATCAAGAACAGTGCTGTGGGATGGCCCTGTTGCTGTTTTAACGGGACTTGTTTTGGAGACCTTCTTGGTGGAGTTCTACCATTTTGAACCACACGTCTGTCCTCATTACCAAACAGAAAAAAAGTCTCTCATTGAAATTTCCACGAGGCTTATTTTATTTATTTATTGTACAACCAACACATTACTTTCTCTTCCTTTTGCAGCACCGTATGAAGGTGGCGTATGGAAAGTTAGAGTGGACCTTCCTGACAAATACCCCTTCAAGTCACCATCTATAGGTAATAGTAGGAAGATTGAGGTATCTCCTGGAATATCCTCTTTAAACGATGGTTTCTGAACTGTTTGATAACATTGGCATCAATGCTGTTCCTTCCTTCTTTCCTTCCTTTCTGCAGACATAGTTTTTATTTACTCAAAATGCTATGGCCTACATATAAGTACAATACCTACTTACCTAATACCATGAAGATCTTTATGTAAAACAATCTGGATTGGCATATGTCTAAAGAGAATAGTGTACAGTAGAGCCCCAGTATCTGCTGGGGATTGGTTCCAGTCCTTCCAGTGGATAATGAAAACTATGGATAAGAGAGAACGCCTGCCCGCCCACCCCCAAACTGCTGTTTCCTGACAGTAGCTTGCTTTATGACTGCTGTTTTAAGACAGTAGTTTGCTTTATGGCGGCTGTTTGTGACAGTAGCTTGCTTTACAGATGCTATTTGTGACAATAGCTTGCTTTACAGCTGCCTTTTATGACAACAGCTTGCTTTACAGCTTGTTTTGTGGCTGCTGAGTTTTTTTAATTTTTCCTCTGCCAACCGTGGATAACTGAATCCGTGGATAATGTATCAGGGGATACGGGGGTCCTACTGTACTTAAGGTATATATGTGGGGGTGCTGCCATTGTGAGAGAAGTGTATGCTGCAGGAAGGCTCCTTTTCCTCGGTAATTGTGGTCTGTCTTTCTCTTCTGACCTTTCTGGTTTGATGGGGACAATTGTGGAAAACATAGTATTGTTTCTGTCCAAATAATAGGCTTTGTTTTGCTTTGTTGCGCAATCTGTGGTTTCTCATTTAATTCACCTACTGCAGTGGTGGCCAAAATTTCAGCCCTCCAGATGTTTTGGACCACAACTCCACAATCCTTTGTCATTGGCAATACAGGCTTGGAATTCTGGGAGTTGTGGTCCAAAAGATCTGGAGGACTTAAGTTTGGCCACCACTGCCCTACTGTTTCACAATTTTTTTTGGGGGGGGGCTTTGAAGATACTTGTGCTTAGGTAGCATCAGTTGCTAAGGCATTTGCACTTCTCTCTTCAGGGCACATGAACACTTTGTCTGTATCACGTTAGGTTGATTGTATTTTTAAAATCTCATGTGTGTGCTTGTTTGTGAAATTTAGCATGCTTATTAAGTTGCAGAGGAAGTATGCCATGTTGCTAAAGCAGCAAAATACATTTGCGTTTGATTGCAAATAGGTACTTGTATCATTTCAGCCCAATATTTCCATGGTATTCCTCCGGGGGGGGGGGGAGATCAAGGATATAGTGGAGGGATTGATTTCATAGCTTTCAAGATTTTCCAGCATCGTCCCTCTGACTAACATAAAGTGCTGCTGGAACCCCTTTCAAGATGAGGTTGTTTTCAATGGCTTCTCCTGATTCTCTTCTGTTTTGTGGTCTCCCATTGGAATAAACCGGCCTACCGCTGTGGGACCGTGTAATTGGTTGTGTGTGGCTGCCCCCTATGGGACAGGAGGGCACATTGCACTAGATTTGAACCATGGTTAAAGGAGGAATGGGTTGCCCGAATAGGTATTTCTGTATGGGGAGGGGAGGGTGATGCTGGTGCAACAGAGAAGTACCGGTATTTATTTCTTGCATGAACAAATTGGTGGGAAGCTTTTGCTGTAAAGATTGTGATATTCAGTCGTATCCTACTCTTTGTGACCCCATGGACCAGATCTCGCCAGACTTTCCTGTCCTTCACCGCCTCCCAGAATTGTATAAAGGTGGAGGAATATTATTTTAGTAACATGTCTTCCTGGCTTCTTCACACCCCTCCATGTCCCTTTGCGTGATGGCCAGACCCCCCCACTGTGAATGCTAGGTAGATTTTGGCCTTATTGTAATGCTCCCCCCCCCAATGCTTTATTGTTCCCTTTTCCTGGAAGCACAAATGGTAATCAGGTGTCTGTATGAAAACAGAAGATTGTGAGTAGGTCAACAGTTGGCTAGTATTTTTTTAGGACCATCTGTAATGCCACAAAAGTGTATAGGAGTTCTTTAAAAAAAGTGTTCTGAACTTTGCATGGTGCACAAATTAAGAGATGAGGAGAATTAGGAACATCTAAACATTTAGACCAGATAGGAGATCTGAGATTAAACTGAATTTCATATTAAATGAGACTACCTCAAGCTCTTTCCCAACCTGATGCCTCTAGAGGTGATCGACCACAACTTCCATCATCCCCAGCCACCCTCTATGGTTCTGGGTGGTGGGCCACACAAGCTCGCGTGCCCCGCAGTACAGTGTGGCGGAGTCTTTTAAATTGTTTTCTGACCTTTATACAGGTGAAACTCGAAAAATTAGAATATCGTGCCAATGCTCATTTATTTACTCAAAAGGTGAAACTAATATATGAGATAGACTCATTACACGCTAAGCGAGATACGTCAAGCCTTACTTTGGCATAATTGAGATGATTATGGTGTACAGCTTCTGAAAACTGCAAATCCGCAGTCTCGGAAAATTATTAGTCAGCCCGCTGATAATTCTGTAGCCACACCTCCGCCTAAAACACAGGAGTGGCCCAAAGAGTGGAAACATGGCCCTGGCTGTGTCCACCTGCTGCTGGCCTTTGATTCCTCAGACATTTTGTCCGTGGTTTTTTTGGCACGTACAAAGTTTACTCTGCCCATGGTGCTTCAAAGGCTTGGAATTTATTTCCCCCACTAAGCTTTCTTGCCTTGTCTCCAGTTCTGCGTTGCCTGGCACCTCACTGCCTAGCAGGTCTTGCCACACCCGCAGGAGGCTGAAAGATGTCCCGAGACATTAGCTCTTGACTTAGCTTGAGTTTTGACATTCTCCCCCCCCTCCCACAATGTTCTTTCCAACAACAGCAAGCAGTGGGTTGGCAACCTAGATAGAGGAGTGACTCATGTCGTGCTGTGGGTTCAGGCCCAGGAATCGCCCCAAGCAGGATATGTGCCAGTCCTTTGCCTCTGCCAACCTTCCACCTGCTCGCTGGGCTGACCTCTTCTAGTTTCTGCCAGTGTTACAAAAAGGCACCGGTGGAATTTGAGATGGATGGAAATGGGGAGGTATGAATTGCAGATGCACCAATGAAGGAAGGCCCCTGGGTCTTTTACTCAGGCTGAAGTACTGGGGTGAAAGGATTTTGGACACAGGTCTGAAGTGCTGTCCGTTTTATTATTTATTACGTATTTGTTTATTGAATTTATATGCCACCCGTCTGGAAGGAAGGCCACTCTGAGGGGACTTTTCCAGGAATAAAAATGGCCATTTGCCTGGGTTCCGCTTGAGCCTGTGAGCTCTGGTCCATTCCAGCCCCAAGCCCGGACAACCCTCCAGGGACTGGATGGCTTTCCCAGCCAGAGTGGGGAAGGGAGAGGCCATTGGGTGTCATCTTCTTGCTGAGAGGACAGTCCACTCCGGACCTTCCCCGGTGGCTGTGCACGTAGATGTTAGATAGCATTGGGGACAGTGCCGTCCTTTGTAGAACCTCACAGTTGAAGTTCCATGAGGTCACCCAATTGCCCCCAAGCTGTAGTCTCTGGACACAATCCTGGAGGACTTACACAGAGCTGGATAAGTGCTAGGCATTCAAGGTTATCAGAAGCCACTGATAGATCAAGGAAGACCAACAGGGTGGGTCTAGTTTACCCCTGTCTGCCTTCTGTCATGCAGTGCGCCCAGTACTGTCTCGGTTCCATCGCGTGTCCTGAGCCGGGACTGGAAGGGATCCAGAAGTTGTTCTGAGTGGTTTTGAGTTGGAAACCATGGCTCTGCGGCAGGAGATAATTCTTCTGCAGAGGCCCCATGTTTCATGCTAAGCATATCCAGGTGGGAAACCACCACCAGCACCCCTGAAAAAATGGCTGCCATTTTGGATTAACCATGGACTGGCCCACATTGTATCTTAGAAAAAGTCACTTTGGCTGCAACTAAGCCTGTGCGTGGCCTAATGGGTGACCTTTGTGTGTGTGTGGGGGGGGGGGAGTTGTTCATAGTTCAGGGGGTTGTAGTCTGTCTAATTATGTAACTGGCATAAAGCGCGTTGCAAGACTCCATTCCAGTCAACAATAGGGCATGCTAGCATGGGGCCCATCACACCTAACTGCAGGTGGTGGCTGAGGATGCTAGAGGTTGTAGTCCAGCCCAGCCCAGCCAAAGGCATCAGGTTAGAGAAGGCTGTGCCCTAAATGAGCTACCGCACGGTGCAGGCTGTGTGTGCTGCTTATAATCTGCCCCATAGCACTTTGTGCACTCTTGGGATGGCTTATAATGGAATTATGCCAGCAGCACAATGCCCTGCTAGAGCCTTGACTGCAGGGCTCTGTGCCCGGGCTCATTTAGGCTATACAGTCTCTCTCCTGGGTAATACCTGGGCTCTGATGTAATACATGGCACCTGCTTCAGTTCTCTGTGGCTTCACAGCTACAGCAGGGCAGCCACCAACCCTGCCGTTTCAAAGGAGGGCCGAGGCTGAAAAACGGGGCTGTATGTGCAGAGGATCCCATTGTGAAACCTCCGTCGTGTTAAGATGGGACCCACAAAGGCATGGGGTGCGCTCCTGCACAGCCTCAAGAAAGCAAAGAGAAAGAAAGAAAAGACAAAACATACCAAACCTTGAGGTGATAGCACAGAGAACATGGAGAGGAGTCCAGAGGTAGGGCCAGCAGGTGGAACTTGGAGCAATGATTGCAAAGGCTGGCAGAGACCACGTGACTAGATCACAGGATGGAGTAGGACAGATCACAGAATCCGCTAGAAGGTGATGGGGTCACAAAAGGCAAAAAGCTGCAACTTCTTGCCCATGACGAGAGAAGCCACAGAGTCTCTTGCCCCATCGTTTGCGTCAAGATGGGCATTGTCCAGAGACAGTCACACATAATACCCTCATGGATACACCAGGACCTTGGAGGGCTACTTCTATTTATTTATTTATTTATTTATTTATTTATTTATTTATTTATTTATTTATTATTGCATTTATACCCCGCCCATCTTCCCTTAGGAACTCTGGGCGGCTTACAAAATTGCGACAGAGCGCAGCAAACGAACAATCAACAATTAGCAAATCTAAACAGGAAAGTAGACAATTTAACACAATTTAAACAATATAAAACAGTTTAAAACAATTTAAAACTCCAAAGCCATTTCTTTAAAACCACTTTTTGTTGGATTTTTTTTTAAAAAAGGGTGGAGCTGTGTAGCCATTACAAAATGCAAAAGCAAGACTAGGCTAGGTGATAATACCTTTATAGGCTGCTAGCAAAATAACAAAAGGGAGAAAAAAAATTACAAGCTTTTGAGTTACAAAACACAAAACCAAGACTAGGCTAGGTGATACCTTTACAGGCTACTAGCAAAATAACAACACAAAAAACACAAAACATAGCAGTTTGAAAGCATGTAAATGCAAGTAGACAAATAGGTACCACCATAAAAAGCGGGAAGGTGAAACATTGTTTCCTTGCAGCCATGCCGGCCCCGTGGCCACGGACTTGCACAACACTGGCTCTTCAGCTTGAATATGGAGATGAGCAGTGCCCCTAGAGTAGAACACGACTAGCACGCATGTGTGTGGAGGGGACCTTTACCTTTACCTTTATAAAGGTATCACCAAGCCTAGTCTTGCTTTTTGTTGGGGAAAGACCCACAGCACCCTCTAGTGGCATCAAAGGAACAATCCTACTCTTTTTGTTTTGTTTTGTCTGCTCCCAAGTGGTTGATATAACCAGTTATGTCTCTTGCTGCAGATCCAGAGGTTTGGATCTGTGCATCCCAGAAGAGCCAACCTTGGGCAGCTGCACAGTAACTCCAGGGCACCTCCAGAAGAATTTTTTATTTTTATTTTGTTTATTTTAGAGTATGTATACCCCACCTTTCTCCTTGGAAAAGGACCCAAGGCGGCTTACAGGAATGAGGGACAATATACAGTCCAGTACAATTAAGATATATCCAAGTATTGAGATATGAGAAGGGAATGACAACCTACTTTTGAGTATTCTTGGCCTGGAAAGGGTCAGCATAAGTCAGAATTGGCCTGAGGACACGTGATGATTAGCTGGCTGGAGAGCTCTGGTTTAGGTGTCTGGCGGTGGAGCCAGAGGTTGGGAGGAGAGCCAGCCTGGGTGGCCTTGGGGACGAAAGCTGCTCGGTTCCCGGGTGTTCTCAAAAGAAGGGGATGGGAGACCCACCCCTGAGTACCCTCTACCTAGAAATGCTTTTGAAAGGGGTCGCCGTAATTCTGAGTTGACTTGATGGCACACCTATAATTCTTAGAGGTGATTGTGAGTTTGAATACCCTTGGCCGAAAACATCTCGGGGATCCCGAGTTTTGTGGGGTGGGGGGGAGTTTTGTGGGGTGGTGGTGGTAAATTAAGCCCATTCCTGCTTTTTGTAAAGAAGATAGACCCAGGATCGGAGAGAGGAGACGGCTGCCTGGGAAGAGCCAAAAAGAAGGGTGAAGAGACCTCTGTGATTGCCTTGCCTGAAAGAGGAGACCGAGCGCAGAGCCCCAAGTTGGCTGGGCCAGAGAAGATGGACCTTCAGAGCAACCCCATCCCTGGATGGCCCCTTCCAGCTTCAGGGGATTTGCATGGAATACACACGTTGCAGGCATCAGATTGGGGGAGAGTGGGCTGCCCACTTGCTGCCTGCTGTACAAGTCTACTGTCCTTTGGTTTACTCGAATCCTTAGATTGGAAGGAACCCCTTAGATTCGCCATGTCCAGCCTCGGACCAATGTGGGAACCCACGGCCAAAGCTAAACCGTCACAGACCATTCAGATGCTATTTAAACACCTTCAAACAAGAAAAGGCACCGCCATACGAGGAAGCCCGTTCCAGTGTTTGGAATTTATCCTCGGGATGGTTCTTTTGCACCTGCAAAAAAAAAAAAAAAAAAACCACCAAAAAAAACTTTCTTGTGGTTTTGAATCCAGTGGTTCCAATTCTCCCCTTCGGCAGAGCAAAAGACAAAAACAGCACCCTGTCATCATGACCATGCGTCACGACCGAGCCTTTACAACAGGCATGTCCAGACTTCGGCCCTCCAGGTGTTTTGGACCACAACTCCCACAATCCTTTGCCATTGGGAATACAGGCTTGGAATTCGGGGAGTTGTGGTCCAAAACATCAGGAGGGCCGAAGTTTGGGCATGTCCTGCAACAAAATGCTGGCCTCGTGCCGCCAAAGCGCAGATTGTGGCCGTTGCGGCTCACGTTTGCCTCTTAGCTCCCCAAATCCAACCAGTTCCGACTGGTTCTGTCCCGCGATATGCCTCTGCGCCCAGGCCGGGGCTGCCCAGTGTTGGTGGAGAAGGAGGCTTCTGGTAATGGGAGGAAGGTGAAGGGGCTGGCAGGGAACAGGGGCCCTTGGGAGGCTCCCACCCTGCCTAGACTCTCCTGGGCTGCTTTGTCGTTCATTAAGAGGCTCCGGCTTTTCAGTGCGGGAATCCAGGCTAATCGGGAACAAAAGGGTGCCAGGCCCTTAGGCTGGCGAGAAGCTAATTGCTCGCAAGGCCTTACAGCTGCTAATTATCATTTGGGATAAGGAGAGTGCCTGTTTTTCTGATGGGCTAAGGGTGTGTGTGTGTGTGTGTGTGTGTGTGTGTGTGTGTGTGTGTGTTGTAAGTGCCTCTTTTGAGGGGGGGCTGTGTATCACCTGCACACAAAGGCATGTTTTCCCCACAGCAGTGTGTGTGTGTGTGTGTGTGTGTGTTATAAGTGCCTCTTTTGGGGGGCAGCTGTGTATCACCTGCACACAAAGGCACGTTTTCCCCACAACAGGACCTCTGTGAGTGGGATTGCGGTGGGTTTTCCCCCGTGTCACACAACAGGGGCTGCCTCCCCATGGGTGCTGCTGTCAGGCTTCCCTCAAGGAATGAATGGAAACCGTTTGTGGGTGCAAGAGAGACAGCACGGGTGCCCTTTGAGCCATCTGAAGGAGGGGGTGGTGGTGGTAGGGAATCCAGTCTTTTTCTCCAGTGACCCGCCACCCCCCCGACCCACTCCCCATTTCAGGATCAAGCTTCCTGCCTCCGTTCCCATGTCATTGTTTCAGCCCCAATGGGGCTACTTTTGGCATCTGTTTTATTATTATTATTATTGTTGCTGTTGTTTTCAGGAATTCGTCCCTTGTAGCTTTGGCTTAAAAATCCCTCAGGTAACATGACAAAATCTTGTTTGGGCAAAAACATTTTGGCTCAGAAAGTGTGATAGTCAAGCGTCATGGTGGGTGTTTTGTTCTTCTTTAAATTTATTTTATTTATTTATTTTTATTTATTTGACTTATATGCCGCCCACTACCCAAAGGTCTCTGGGCGGCTTACAAGTCAAAGAATTGAAACAATTTAAAATAGTTAGAAGTAAAACATCAATAAATCATCAAACAATAATAAAAACCTTACACTAAAAACATTATCCTGAAGTTGTCATCAGCGGACCCACAATCTATATTCTATCAATTAAAAACCTTCTGGAACAGGAAGGTTTTTACCTGGCGCCGGAATGTAATCAGTGTTGGCGCCAGGCGGATCTCGATCGGGAGGGCATTCCATAGCTTGGGAGCAGCTGCCGAGAAGGCCATGTGTTTGCAAGCCATCCCTCTCACCTCCTTGAGGGATGGCTCTTTCAAGAGGGCCTCCCTGGCTCGATCTTAATTGCCAGGTAGGTTCATATGGAAGGATGTGGTCCTTCAGGTATCTAGGTCCTAAGTCATTTTGCATAAATAGGCCCTTAGAACACAAGCAGCAAGTAAAATGGTTAAATACATAAGAATGAGGTGCCATGTTTAAAAAATGGGGAAAGGGGTTTGAGTGGCATCGGTGAAATGACGCGAGTGATGCAAAAGGGAGGGGCTATTCTTGTAAGGGTGGGGGACTTGACTGGAATTTGGACACCACGGCAGAAAGGCCTCCAGAACACACCAGCAAGGCACTCATAACAGGGCTTTCGACAGTGGCCTCAGTTGAGGGACAGGTTTTTATGAACCTCCGAGGTCATAAGAACATAAGAAGAGCCATGCTGGATCAGGCCAAAGGCCCATCTAGTCCAGCTTCCTGTATCTCACAGTGGCCGCACCAGATGTGTCTGGGAGCACACGAGACTAGATATCTGTCCCCTGATACTACTCCCCTGCATCTGGCCCTTGAAGAACCTTGGTTTTTAAGCCTGGAGATGCCACATCTCCATTATGGTTTGTCACCTGTGATGGACTTCTCCTCCATGAATCTGTCCAATCCCCTTTTGAAGGCATCCAGGCCAGATGCCATCACCACATCCTGTGGCAGGGAATTCCATAGACTTACAACGCGCTGGGTGAAAAAATATTTTCTTTTGTCAGTTTTTACTCTCCCAGCCCTCAATTTGAGTGTATGTCCCCTAGTTCTGGTATTTTGTGAGAGGGAGAAGAGCTTCCCTCTATCCACTTGACTCATGCCCTGCATTATTTTGTACGTCTCAATCATATCCCCCCTGAAGCGCCTTTTTTCCAGACTAAAGAGCCCCAAATGTTTTAGCCTTTCCTCATAAGGGAGGTGCCCCAGCTCAGTAATCATTTTAGTCGCTCTCTTCTGCACCTTTTCCAGGTCCCTTGTACCCAGGCCCTACTTCTTCGAGGTCAGTTTTGAATGCAAAACAGTTCTTCCTTTAGAAGAAAAGGAGAAAGAGCAGTGTTTTTCCCCCTCATTGGAAAGGGATTGGGGGGGGCACAGTAAAAGTTCTGGAGGGTCACACATGACACCTGGATCCTCCTTGGCCCGCTCTGAAGGACATGATGTTAGATTCCTGTCTGGATCGTATCCTATGTGTGGTTACCTTTCAGCAGTAGAGATGGGCACAAAACAATTAAAAGTTCATTTCGTTATTTGTTTCATTACTTAACAAATAACGACCCTGGGGGAAAATTTAAAATGAAACGAAACGAACCAAGAAAAATTGGTTCAGTTAGGTTCATTTCGTTAATTTGTGGGGGGGGGAGGCGGAGGTGTCTCCTACCTGGTGCTGGTCCCAAGGGCCCGTTCTCCTTGGCTTTGGGATGGGACCGGGGGGTGGGGGGGGAGCCGACAGCCGCGCTACAGCTGTAGCACGGCCACGTGGTTGGCAGTAAAAAAAAAACCACAGTAAAAATAAAATTAAATAAATAAAAATAAAAAGGAACGTTGACCGGACCTCAGGGGTGGCCTGGTCGGCACCCTAAAATAAAAATAATAATAATGAAAAAACCCAGTGCTGACGGAGCCGCAGGGGCCATGCAGTTGGAGCTGGAAAAATTAAAAAAAAAAGTTGGCCACGCTACAGCTGTAGCACGGCCGGAACCTGGAAGTGAAAAAGAAAAAGGAAATAAAAATAAAATAAAATGAAGGAGTGCCGACCCGGCCCCAGGGGTGGCCAGGTCGGTGCTCTAAAATTAAGAAAATAATAATAATAAAAGAAGCGCCCACCTGGCCCCAGGGGCCGGATGGTGGGCGCTTGGGAAAAAAACACCTGAACCAACCTGAACTCGAACCGAACCAAGGGTGGGCCTGAACCAGACAAACTCAAACCATGGGTTTTCTGGTTCATGCTCATCTCTCTATTCAGCAGCATAGTGACAAATGTTCTGTGTGTGAAAGAGCCAAGAGGGTAGTTCGAGCAAATGGGTGCACGTTTGTGGTTTTGGACTCCTGACTCCCAAAGTTGGTGCCAAAGGAATTCTGGGTGTTGTAGTCCAAAAGCACAGAGCGGAGTATCTCTGGCTGTGCCCCCTACTCCTTCGAGTGGCCTGACTTTAAGGTTGCCATCATTCCCAGAAAGGGGCCTCCCTGCTTCTTAGAAGCAGAAGGCCAAGGGCTGAGACGATTCCATGTGACAAGAGGGTCACTCGCCCACTTCACATCCTATCTAGTTGCTCACAGGTGGCCGTGTCCCTTTGGGCTGCGGGGACGTGGAACCGTCTAAATACCGGAGAAGAATTTGCCCTTGGCTTTCTCGAGAGCAGCCTGAGGACCCTCTGATCACTTGTTTGCACCATGTCCTTGTGTTCGAAGAAGGAAGAGCCTTTTCACACGACCTCTAAGATCCGCTGGCCACTTAAATTCGGACCAGAGATCTTAGGGGCTTGTCACTCTTCCTGTGTCCCCACCCCTCCGCACTTCCTTGCTCCTGTCTGCGTGAGGGGAGAGAGAAAAAACAGGAAGAAAAGAACGTGGCTCACCTCTGTTCTGCCTCTTGCTCTTGCCTTTTCTGGGTACCTAAGATCCGCTGGCCACTTAAATTCGGACCAGAGATCTTGGGGGTTCGTTGCTCTTCCTGCGTCCCCACCCCTCCGCACTTCCTTGCTCCTGTCTGCGTGAGGGGAGGGAGAAAAAAAGGGACAAAAGAATACAGGCTCACCTTTGTCTGCCGGTCCAAGCCTCCCTGCCCCGTCCTCGTCCTTATTCCTTCTCTTAAAGGGGCGGGAGCCAAAAAAACAACAAACAGAAGCGAGGAGAGCCCCACTCTCACTATCGTTAACACCGCATCAAGGAATTTTCACCTCCAGAGAGCAGGTACTTGAAAAGTGCGCTGGGACGCGCTAAAGTGGGCGTGGTCGCACTTAATTTCCTGTAAACTCCGGAGCTGGTAGGGAAACAATTGTAAGCTCCGGAGCTGGGAGCCATTTGCCCCGGAGTTTAGGAGTTGTGTATAAACGCCCAAAGAGGCCTCAACAAGTCCTGGAAAGGCAGGAACCCCTGGCCAGGCAGGCAGGATGTTCAAGCGGTTGGGTGCAGAATCTCACCCTCAAAATCAGAGCAGGTCTCAAAGCCATTAACTGACAGTATTTACTTCTGGTGGTGTGGATGGTGTGGTAGCCAACAGCTTGGTTTATTTGTTTATTTTATTTAGAGTATTTTTTGCCCTGCTTTTCTCCTTGGAAAAGGACCCAAGGTGGCTTAATGAGGGACAATAGACAGTCCATACTCAAGATACATTCCATACTCTTATGCAAGATGTACTCAAGTTTGAGAACAGGGAATTGAGGAACATCTTACAGCATTAAGAGACAACATTAAAGCTACAAGAGAATGCGAGCAGTTAAATAGAGAGTAAAAATTCCATGTCATCATGCATGGTAGACCATTTAGAAGTTTAGGGGGCATGGAGACTAACACTGAAAACATAGTGTCAATGCAGTCACACAAGGGAGATATGAACAGTGTTATAAGTGGTTCTAAACACAAAGTCTTAGTGGCAACAAACAGGTTATTTTTGATGTAGCCATTGGCTTCTAGCAACATAAGTGTCCAAGCACTGATCACAGAGCAGGGTGCAATCAGTGATTTATTTGTTCATCCTTAAAACGATCTTAAAATTTGATCTTTTCCCATGGAACAGGCAGTACCTCTGTGCCATTCAGAGGCTTCTGAGACTAGAACTGGGGTTTGTTTGATGACCGAGGAGCTGAGATCTCTCATTCCAGCCCTTCATATATATCTATATACCTATATATATACCTATATATACCTATACCTATATACACAGTGGTACCTTGTATAAAGGAATTAATTCGTTGCAAATGAAATTATGTTAAGCAAATTTTCCTTTATACAAATTCCCATAGGAATGCATTGAAAATGGAGTAATCCCATTTTATGTTGTACGGATTTTCCCCATAGGCAATTATGTTAAGCAAATTTCCCCTATCTTCAGAATTTTTTATGTTTGTAATCTCTCTATCTGTCTATCTATCCATCTATCTATAGTCTCGTTTATTTTGTCTCCACATGAGGGTCACGTCCTGGCCCCTGTGAAGCATCACATGTACAGTGGTTTGTAGGCCACCGATAGATGCATGAGCTGCTTCTTGGAAAGGAGCAAGAGGTACCTGGTTGCTAACAAACGCCTCTGTCTGTTTGTGTTGCAGGGTTCATGAATAAAATTTTCCATCCCAACATCGACGAAGCGTAAGTGAAGCGAGATGCATGTGTTTTGGTTTTTTTGGCACCAAGGTACATTTTTTGCTGGGGGCAAGAGGGTCTCTGCTGGCCATTTTCTAACTCCTGGTTTCGGGAGGAGGCAAACGGAAACAAATGCAGGTGCTTTTCTCCCTTCCCAGACATCTAAAGATTTTTCTTTTGGAAAGACCACGGACGTAAATCCAGTCATCCTTTCGCCTGAAGACGGGGTTGGGGAGCAGTGAGCTGAAAGGGGGTTTCAGCCTGCCTGCCTTCGGGAGGGCCTGGCCTTCCCTGGTCCAGCAACTGCAGCAGGGCCAAGAGAGTAATTTTGCCTGAATCTTGGGAGAACCATTACTGACTGATGTCAATCATAAAGACCTAGATAATTTGCCCATCTAATTTGGGGGCCAAAAGCCTCTTTTTTGTTGTTCTCGACAACCCACCGGGAGTTGTAAACTCCTAAGTGAAGGCACTCAGCATTTGAGTGACAGTTGTGTAAAGGTCTGTCCGGGGACCCTGCTCTTTCCCGCTCATTTGTGTCCTATAGAGTGCATTCATAACTAGAGGCAGTGGGGTGTGAATGCGGTGCTTCCCAGCCCATACTCCAGCGAGATTCCCCACTCCATGCCAGCCTTGCCAAGTAGTAAAAATGAAAGACTTCACCTCATTTCTTTTCTCTGTTTCAGGTCAGGAACCGTATGTCTAGATGTAATTAATCAGACTTGGACAGCTCTGTACGGTGAGTTTTGGGTGTGGGGTGCCTTTTGGGCATATAGACTAGAGGTGAGGAGGAGGAGTTTGTTTAGTTTTTTACCTTGGGAGTTGTCTTCTGTATTCTTTGATAAAGGTGCCCGTGTGTTACTGTCCGCTCTGCCGATGTGGTACTTTCCCTTTTCCCACTGTCATTGGGTCTTCTTCCCAGCACCATTGCTACTGCCAGCAGGTTGTACTTTGATTATGAAAGGTATCAAAAGCCTGAAATGCCATCGTTTCTGCAAAGCTAGCTCTGTTTTGTGCAGTGCCAGTGCTTCATTTTATATCTTGTGGTCAACTGCCATGGTTCAAGGGTACAAGTCATCACCTGTGATCTTTTAATCCTTTCTCGGGCTTCACCATTATCTTATCTAACTGAGCTCAGAAATGTTGCAGGCATGCCAGCTGGAGGATTCTGGAGAAGTAGTCTATGTTAGGGATAGGCATTTCGTTTCGGAACCAGTAGGTCACAAAACGAACCACGCGAGCCCAGGTGGTCCTTGGAACTGGCTGATACAGGCAGATCCTATTGCTTTACCTTTCTCTGTCTCACACAGGATTAAAATCCAATAAGGAAGCATACTGCGACGTCATCTGTGCTAGATCTGTGATGCTGGCCAATCAGGAGCTGTGCAGGGACAGGCATCATCCCGCCTCCCTCTCTGGTTGGCCAGCAGCACGAAGCAGGAAAGATGACGTTGCAATGTGCTTCCGTGTTGGATTTTAACCCTGCACAAGACAGAGAAAAGTAACGCAATTGGATCTGCATGTATCAGCCGGTTCCAAGAACCACCTGGGGTCGTGTGGTGCATTTCGTAACCTACTGGTTCCGAAACGAAATGCCCATCCCTAGTCTATGCTTTCCCCCCAAGCTCCTTGACAGGGTTAGGGTTAGTTTGATGCAACAGCTGTAATGACTCAAGTTAAATGAATGGTGAGAGGAGAGAGTTAGAGGCGTGAATTATCACTAGGTAGGCTACGTCAGACTGTGCACGTCCCATGACAGTTCATTTGTGTTCATGCTTGCAGATCTTACCAATATATTTGAGTCGTTCCTGCCCCAGTTGCTGGCCTATCCCAACCCCATAGACCCCCTCAATGGTGACGCAGCAGCCATGTACCTTCACCGACCAGAAGAATACAAACAGAAAATTAAAGGTAAGAACTCAAGCGGCATATAAAGCCAAGTGTTTTGCTCATATTTGGCCCCTCAGTGCTTTAAAGCA
>JAHTLZ010000161.1:1082453-1095480 GCA_023846285.1 Phrynocephalus versicolor | reverse complement strand
TCTTTCTTTCTTTCTTTCTTTCTTTCTTTCTTTCTTTCTTTCTTTCTATGTTTTAGAATATCATCGTGTTCAAAGCCACAGGCAATACCTTGACTCACCAGCAGGTGGTGGAGTTGTTCCACCATGCCAGTCTTGACAGGCAGCTGTGTGGTTTGTCTAGGGAAAATTCCCAGAACCCCCCATATGCCCCCCAATGTCTTCTTTTTTATTTTATTTTATTTTATTTGTTCTTTCTCTTTTCTTTTCTTTCTTTTTTAAATTTTTTTTATTTTATTCGTTCTTTCTCTTTTCTTTTCTTTTTTGTTGTGACCCACTTCTCATTTATTCTCTTTAAACATTTGTATCATATGATAATAGTATGTTGTGAAACTGCGTAACTATAAAGCGTGTACCATACATTTAACCCTGTGAAAGCTTCTACATTAATCTAATAGCACAGATGGTGGCAACCAGTTTCCCTGCAGAATGTTGCTGTACCACAATTCCCATGTGCGACAGCTCTTTTTTCTGCTTTCTAGGCCTGATGGGATTTGTAATCCAGCCATATCAGGAGAGACACAACTTGCCTGCTCCTGTGATGGTGTGTAAAGCAGCATCACAAGACTCTGTCTTGATTATATCCTGTCCTGTCCTCCTTGCATCCCGAACCCTAAAAAATAGAAAATATGGCATATTTCTCAGAGCGTGAATCCAGTTTGCTAACAGCAATGCAAAGCTATGTGTAATGAGCTACTAGGGGAAATCTGAAGGACAATGGGCACTCATTCAAAGATGAGGATGTACACATTTTAGACAGAGAAGATAGGTGGTTTGAGAGAGGGGCCAGGGAAGCCATTCATGTGAACATTGAAACCCACTCCCTCAACAGAGGTGGGAGCCTCAGGCATAGTCTATCTGCTACTTATCAGGGTTTGCTTTCAACAATACCCAGACAAATCAAAAAGCCTTCACCACCAAGACCATAGCTAACGACCCATACTTTATAGGTTTCAGAAACTTAGGCTATCGTTCACCTTAAAGCTATGGATACTATTGTCTACCTAACAAGACTATTCAGGCCATTGTTCATCTTATGAGCCTAATTCAGACCAGGGTGACATGAGGTCAAAGCGGACTATAAGATGGAGGACTCGCCACCAGCTGTATTCAGACTGAGGAAGCTGTTTGGATGAGCAGCGAAACGTTTCTATTATCTCTCAAGAAAAAGAAGTCCAGTTACCATGACTCAACTTCCAGATGAACTCACCTGGATGACTGAGAATCTTCACAGACATATTTCACAGCCCTGTTCAAACAAAGGGGGAATGGTTTTGGCACCACCCTCTGCTTACACCCACCACCTCTCTGTTGGCTCTGGAAAACCCTGTTTGAAAAAAACCTGCTTTGAAAAAGAGAGCTTTTGCCGTCGAAAGCTCAGCAACTTTTTTGTTATTTTTCTCGCAGCCTATGAAGGTATCACTCATAGTCTAGTCTTGCTTTTATATGGCTGCACAGCTCCAAATTTCTTTTTTATATCCTAGAACCTAACTTTCCAGGTCTTCCCTGGTTTCACAACCCCCAGGTATTCAGGCACCTGCTGACGGAAGATGATGTTTCAAGCCCCTAAGGAAGAGGGGATTTTTTTCTCCCTAGGAATCATAGAATCACAGCATCCTAGAGTTGCAAGAGACCTCAAGGGCCATCCAAGTCCAACCTCCTGCCGTGCAGGAACCCCCATCACAAGACTCTCGACAGATGGCCATCGACCCTCTGCTTAAAAACCTCCAGAGAAGGAGACCACCCTTCGTGGCAGCATTTTCCACTGCCGAATAGCTCTAACAGTCATGCAATTCTTCCTAATGTTTAAATTGAATCTCTTTTCCTGTAGTTTGAGACCAGTCTCTGAAGTATGGAAAACAAACTAGTCCCTTCTTCCATGTGACATCCTTTCAAAGATTTAAACATAGCTATCACATCCCCTCTCAGCCTTCTTTTTGTAAGGCTAAACATCCCCAGCTCCCTAAGCCACTCCTCGTAAGACATTTATTCCAGACCTTCAACCATCTTGGTCGCCCTCCTCTGGATCTGTTCAAGATTATCAACATCCTTTTTAAATTGAGGTGCACAGAAATGGACACAGGACTCCAGGTGGGGTCTGACCAGAGCAGAATAGAGTGGTACTATCACTTCCCTAGACACTATGGTTCTGTGGATGCAACCAAGAATCGCATTGGCTTTCTTGGCCGCCGTATCACACTGCTGACTCATGTTCAATTTGTGGTCCACCCAGACTCCCAGATCCCTTTCACAGGTACTATTTTCCAGCCAGGTGTCTCCCATCCTATATCTGTGCAATTCATTCTTTTTACCTAGGTGCACCACCCTACATTTCCCTCCGTTGAACCCCATTCCGTTAGCTTTGGCCCAACACTCTAATCTGTCAAGGTCCTTTTGGAAATTCATCCTATCCTCTAGGGAATTAGCAACCCCACCCAATTTGGTATCATCAATTTCCAAAGTGGTGTGAAACACTTCATTGTCTAGAAGAACAACCAAGAGTCTTGAAGCGTAACCCCATTTGTTGGTCCTCAGTGTCTGTGGACCTCCGTCCTCTTCATTGAGGACATTTGGAGACAAGGGCTCTTTCCAAGTCAAAGCTAGCTTGGTGAAAACGGAAGCTGAGGCCTAGACCTTTCTGTCGATTTTCCTGCCATGACGCAACACTGAGACCCTTCCGGAAAGGCCATTGCCTGTATTAGAACAGAACACACATTTGGAGCTTCCTGCCACTTACAGCGAGGTGGCAACTTCAGAAGGACAGCTCCTGGAGCAGAATCCTTGTACGTTGACAGCTGTGGCCTTCTCCCAAAGGGATACATGAGTGTGGGTGCTAAAGACAGAGTGTTGCAGTAACAGGGGATTCTTCTGCCCCAATTCATTTCTGGGGGTGAAATTCCCTCTGTTTGGCTACCCTGACATTCACCGCTCTGTTTACTCTCCAGTGGAAAGGGAAATATTATTTGACTTGACCTTTTCATAATTTGTAGAAACTATTTCCAAGGTGTAATAGCAGAATGAGCCACTGGAAAGAACCCCAGAGTCTAGTTCCTCTGGCCTGCCAGAATTGAGAGGACACCATAACTACCAGCAATTAGAGATGGGCACAAACGGAAAAATAGCATTTCATTTCGTTTCATTTCTTTAGTAGTTTCATTTCATTTCGTTTGTAACAAATTTTTTAAAGTAGTTTCGTTCTGAAGTGAAACGAAACGAAATGAAAGGCTATGCTCCCCTGGGTCCTAAAGGACCAAAATGGCAGGGGAGCTTCCTCAAGCGATTCAAGGTAAGCCCCCCAAATTTGGAAAACTTTTGGATTCAGGGGGCTGAGTTCTGAAGCTCCAAAGAGGATGACTCCTGGAAAAATCTTTCTACAGTAATTGGAATTGGAAGCCAAGCCGCCATGGCTCTACATTCGCTGGTGGCTTGGCTTCTGAAGTTCCGATTCCAATTAGAAATATTTTTTCCTAGGGGCACCCCATTTGGAGCTTCAGAACTCAGCCCCCTGAATCCCAAAGTTTTCCAAATTTGGGGGGCCTACAGGGAAGAGCTTGAGGAAGCTCCCCTGCCATTTCCTCTAGAATGAATTGTTTCATTCTAGAGGGGGGGAATTGTGCTTTGTTACATAATGAAACAAAATGAAACGCATCCTACCATGTCATTACGTAACAAAATAATTTGTTACTTAACGAAACAACAAAACAGCATTTTTTTGTTTTGTGCCCATCTCTACCGGCAATGCCTTTAATTGCTTTTGGATAATGGCACCTTAGCTGCCCAGAGGTAAAAAGTAATGTGATTCCTTTTGAAATGCCATTTTACCTGCTGTAGGGGTCATGAAAAGATAGGAAGAGGATTGGTTATGTAATTTGTTATGTTTCCGTGCTGAAGGCCTATATTGTACCACACCCAGCTACTCTTTTCTCATTTGGATATATCATGGTTGTTTATTATTTATTTATTTTAGAGTATTTTTACCCCACCTTTCTCCTTGGTAAAGGACCCAAGGCGGCTTACAGTAATGAAGGATAATATACAGTGCAGTACAATTAAGACATGTTCAAGTATATGAGAACAAGGAATTGAGGGACATCTTACAGCATTTCTTTACTCATTCCATACAAACATATATATATTTCCTTCTCAGGGAACAAGCTTAGCCTTTGATCAGTCGGACACATGTTATAAAAGGGGAAAAAAGTGAAACACAACTCCAGAGAGTTGCTGGGTGTTCACTGAATCCTGGACATAATCTGTTTCAATTGTTACCCTCAGGGCGACATTTTAGAGCATTGCATACTAGGACAACTAGATATAAAGATAGCTTCTTTCCAAGTGCTATCAAACTTGAATAATTAATTATTTTTCTTTTCATATATTTTAATAATAGGCTATATTGTGTATTTATCATTGAACATATGATTCTTATATTTCCTTCTTGCATATTTAGAGCATTTTTTACCAAAACCAATTCTGGGTGTGTCCAACCACACTTGGCCAATAAAAGGATTATGATTTTGATTCTGATTCTGATTTCTTGGCTACGGAGTTGATATATCGGATGTAGTGGATCAGATTATATGATTCTGAAAAGTGGGAGGTTTAGTAACAACGCCAAGGCAATATTTTGAGAAAATATTTTAAATGTTGATGGAATGTCTGAGAAATGGCTGCAGCTCATGCAAGTGTGTGACTTCATCCCTCAGAAATACAGTACTCTTTAAGGAGCCGCACAGCTCTTGGGTAATTTTTTAAGTAAATGCCAATTTTTATATATTTGGGATACCACAATGTCCTTGGCTGATTTTGTTGGTGAAAGATGTGCTCCCGGGAGACCCTCGCCATCTCAGAACCATGGAACAGAAGAGCTTGGAGGGACCTTGAGGGTCATATAGCCCAACCCCACCCTGAAAGGTGATCCATATCACCTCTGCCTAAAAACCTCGGAATCCCCCTGTTGCAAAATTCCTCCTAAAATTTCGGCAGAGTCTCCTTTCCTATACAGCAATTCAGACCCTAAAACTTTGGATCCTTTCTTAAGAACATAAGAACCTAAGAAGACCCATACTGGATCAGGCCAAAGGCCCATCTAGTCCAACTTCCTGTATCTCACAGCGGCCCCACCAGATGCATTTGGGAGCGCATGAGACTAGATCTCTGTCTCTTGATACCACTCCCCTGCATCTGGCCTTTGAAGTACCCCGGTTTTAAACCTAGAGATTACACATCTCCATCATGGTTTGTAACCTGTGATGGACTTTTCCTCCAGGAATCTGTCCAATCCCCTTTTGAAGGCATCCAGGCCAGATGCCATCACCACATCCTGTGGCAGGGAGTTCCATAGACTAACAACGCGCTGGGTGAAAAAATATTTTCTTTTGTCTGTTCTTACTCTCCCAGCCCTCAATTTTAGTACCCTAGTTCTGGTATTTTGTGAGAGGGAGAAGAGCTTCCCTCTATCCACTTTACTCATGTCCTGCATAATTTTGTACATCACAATCATATCCCCCCTCAGGCGCCTTTTTTCCAGACTAAAGAGCCCCAAATGTTTTAGCCTTTCCTCATAAGGGAGGTGCCCCAGCCCAGTAATCATTTTGGTCGCTCTCTTCTGCACCTTTTCCAGTTCCACTATGTCTTTCTTGAGATGCGGTGACCAGAATTGTACACAATACTCCAGGTGGGGCTTTACTATTGTTTTGTATAATGGCATTATAATGTTGGCCGTTTTATTTTCAATCCCCTTTTTGATAATCCATAGCATGGAATTGGCCTTCTTCACCGCTGCCACACATTGGGGAGACACCTTCATGGAGCTGTCCACCAACACACCAAGATCTCTTTCCTCAGCCGTCACGGTCTTCCTGCTGATCAAAGTGTCCGTGGTGGTCCGGGTCTTTTGACTCATCTTGACCCCCCTGATGGGGGGTGGACTGTGTGCTCTCTGTAGATGCTGACTGGAAGCTGAGAGAGCAAAGATGAAAACAAAGGAGAAGGAAGAGAGAAAGGTCATGGCGGGTCATAGCTGGCGGGCAGAGTGGAGCCCTTCAAATGGCTGACATTTTGTGCCTGCAAGCTTTCAAGGGACAGCAGCAGCGAGAGATAGCTACCCTACAGTGTTGTTTGTGGCTTTTTAAAAAGAGGCACTGGGATGTTCTTTTTAAAAAAGAACATGAGTCAGCAATGTGAAGTGGCGGCCCAGAAAGCCAATGCGATTCTTGGTTGCATCATCAGAAGCATAGTGTCTAGATCAAGGGCAGTGATAGTGCCACTCTATTCTGCTCTGGTCAGACCCCACTTGTAGTCCTGTGTCCAGTTCTGTGCGCCTCAGTTTAAAAAGGATGTTGACAACCTCGAGCGGGTGCAGAGGAGGGCGACTAGGATGGTTGAGGGTCTGGAGTAAATGTCTTATGAGGAACGGCTTAGGGAACTGGGAATGTTTAGCCTTTCAAAAAGAAGACTGAGAGGGGATATGATAGCTATGTTTAAATATTTGAAAGGATGTCATATTGAAGAGGGAACAGGTTTGTTTTCCATGGCTTCAGAGACTAGGACTCGGAGCAATGGTTTCAAACTACAGGAAAAGAGATTCCATTTGAACATTGGGAAGAACTTCCTGACGGTTAGAGCTGTCTGGCAGTGGAATATGCTGCCACCAAGGAGGGTGGTGGAGTCTCCTTCTTTGGAGGTTTTTAAGCAGAGGCTGGATGGCCACCTGTCGGGAGTCCTGTGATAGGGGTTCTTGCATGGCATGAGGTTGGACTAGATGGTCCTTGAGGTCTCTTCCAACTCTATGTTCTATGATTCTATGAGAAAATAGAAATGGATGTTTGTTGATTGTGGATTCTGGGCGGTATAGTTCAAAAAAGAAAAAGAAAAAGTTTCTGTATCTCTGAGCGATTTTCCAATGGCTGTAACATCACCTCTTTGTCTGCTTTCTTTGGCCTACCCTGCAAGCTGTCGGGTTGCCAGTTCCCCCTTGTTAAACCCCCCCCAGCCGCCGCCCCCACACACCTTGGATCCAAACCAGCCAGGAAAACTGAGACGCGCCATGACACGCGAGCCAGTCCCAGAGCTGTGAGTTCAGGTTACGTTTTGTAACCTTTCCCCCAGCTGGAAAAAAACAATAAGAAAAAATAAAAGGCCTGTCAGTGCAAGGATGGATCGGTGACCATTATTAATGCATGATGTTCTGATGGAAGCAAGGGGCTGGGGGGCGCTCAGGAATGTGTGTGTGTGTGTGTGTGCGTGTGCAAGACAAAGCAGAATGTTGTGGCAAACAGAAGGCCTCCAGGGCTGGGATGAAGAGAGAGGCCCGTGGATGGGACCATGGCTTCTGAACCAACCTGGTGCAAATGGGGTGGCTGCATGTACATCACAAAAAAACAAAACAAAACAAGGGGAAGGCACAGAAGAACATACGAACCTAAGAAGAGCCACACTGGATCAGGCCAAAGACCCAACTAGTCCAGCTTCCTGTACCTCACAGCGGCCCCACCAGATGCCTCTGGGAGCGCATGAGACTAGATATCTGTCTCCTGATACCACTCCCCTGCAACTGGCCCTTGAAGTACCCCGATTTTAAGCCTGGAGATGACACATCTCCATCCTGGCTTATAACCTGCGGTTGACTTTCCCTCCAGGAATCTGTCCAATCCCCTTTTGAAGGCATCCAGGCCAGATGCCATCACCACCTCCTGTGGCAGAGAGTTGTACAGATTGGCCTAAAACAGCACATGCTGGTTCATATGTACAGGTGCAAATGAGCAAAAGCATTTGAAATTTCAACAGAGTTATTATGCATCTCTCCATGGGGCAGACAGCAAACAGGTGTTTGTGTGGTCCTGTTAATGAATCTGCTGTTCAGTTGCAGGTCCTTATGGATGACGGGCAATACCAAGGCACCCAACCTCCCTCTTTTGGTTCTTGGTTTTTTTAAAACCAGACATGGAACAGGCAGCCCCCTCCCAATGGCAGATGCCTTGAAAAGAAGTAATGCCCCCACCACCCCCAGTCTGAACCTCGTCCTTTCTAAAAATTTCATGTCAGGCTGCCCTGCCTCCATTCCCCCTTAGCCGCTGAAAAAAAACCTGGCACACTGTCATCAGGTAAAATCATGCAAGTGAAGTCAGTTTGATGCTTTCGGGGTGGAGAAGGTAGATTTGATAGGGTCATGGGGGTTCGAACCCTTTTGCCTGTTTGTATCCCTGCCTTCTGAGGGGTGACTTGTAGAGTTCCGTGACTTACAAGAGTGTTTTGCATGCCTTGGAAAACGGAAAAACTGTGGTCCCACTCAGCATTCTCCGAGTCTTCTCCTATCACTGCAGGTGTGGTTCTCGGTGGATACCTGTATGCCTCTGGACTGTTCTGTTTTAATGCTTGAAAAGGGCCATGCCAACTACAGCTACAACTACTACAACACCACGGAAGGGGATTGAGTCCAGCCCCTGAGAAGGAGGTACAGAGAAATTTCAACACCCAAACTCTGGCTCTGCAGCCACTGCGACTTAAACCACTGAGCTATCCAGTAGTTCAGGAAGTATCATCAATCATCATGATGATTATGATCTTTGAACTACAGGGCTGGAAGGCACACCAGGGTTACTGGAGTCCAGCCCCGAACTCCAAAACTGTGGCTCCGCAGCCAGAGACCTAAACCTTGAAATCTTGGCCACTGGCTTCCACCCATATCAGCTAGCACCAGGACTCTTCTCCCTCTCACAACATACCAGAGCAAATTGATCTAAGAGGATCATCCACTCATATTGAGGGTTGGGAGAGTGAGAACAGTGTGTTGTTAGTCTGTGGAACTCCCTGCCTCAGGATGTGGTGATGGCACCTGGCCTGGCAGGCCAGGTGCCATCACAACATCCTGAGGCAGGAAAAAGGGGGATTGGACAGATTCTGGAGGAAAAGTCCATCACAGGTTACAAACCATAATGGAGATGTGTAATGTCCAAGCTTAAAACCAGGGTCCTTCAAGGGGAGTGGTATCAGGAGACGGAGATCTAGTCTTGTGTACTCCCAGACGCATCTGGTGGGGCCACTGTGAGATACAGGAAGCTGGACTAGATGGGCCTTTGGCCTGATCCAGCAGGGCTCTTCTTAGGTTCTTATGTTCTCAGCAGTTCAGCACAAATCTGAGTTCACATGTACAGCAACAGCACATCAAAAAAATGCAGGATGGGGTCTTGGAACAGAGAGCTAGCAGGGGCATGCTTGGGGGGCCACCACGCCATCTGGTGCCAAGTGAGGAGTGAATCACTAGCATTGCAACTCCTGAGCCTTCTTTAGGGAAGATCTTTTTGCTGCTTCAGAACAAAGCAAATGGCAGCATTCTGGGTACCTCTTGTCGTCTGCCTAGCTGCAATATAAATCTCCCCTGCTCCCACTTTTTCTATGGGTTTGGGCTTGGGCTTCACCTGCTGAAGGCTGTCTCCCCTCCCCTCCCCACCTGGTGCCGTACAATGGGAGCCTTCTTTATCATGAAATATTGAACGGCTCTTGGTTGACCAGAGAAGAAAGGTGACGTCATCGTCTTAGCAAGAGGACGCCGGGGAGAGGAGGGGAGGAGAAAGAGGACAAGAAAAGTGGAGACAGGATGAAGCTCCAACCCTTAGGGCCAAGAGGGAATTCGGAGGCAAAACTGCTTCAGGGTGGAGTGCTTTTTCAGCTGCTAAGAACACCCGAATCACTTTCGGGGGGGGGGGGATGTTTCTGAGACACTCTGCTTTCTTAGATCAATTTGTTATCATGTACTTGGGATCAAAAATTGCCATCATCTCTGCTACAACATCCATGCTCCTCAGAGTCCTTTTCCAGATTGTAACTCTTCACACAAACACACACACACACACACACTATAGACACAAATATACACACACACACACACACAGAGAGAGAGAGACAGACAGACAGAGGGGTAACAGCCTCCTGCTGTTTCATGCAATGTAATGCTTTGGAAAAGTTACTTTTTAGGACTCTACCGTAGGTCCTGGAATCAACTAGTTATTATGATCACTGGACATGTAACTAGGAAAGAGTAGATTAACAACAATTTATTTCAATTTTGCTGTTGTTGCTGCTGCTGCCACGCTCCACACCAGAGCGCATTCCAGGAATGGTCAAAGCCATACAATATACAAACATAACATTAAAATATAAATATAATATTGATATATTATTAGTTAATTATGGAGCTGTAGTCCAGAAAGTAACTTCCAAGCTCTGTCCTACGTGAGCCAAAGCCCCGCCAGATGGAAACGAAGAAGCAGGATGACATGCAGTGACTGTGACATTTCCTAAATCACCACTGTGACTGTGGGTATTTATATGAAACATTTTCGTTCTAGTTTTCTGCCTTTAGAAATCCTGATACATTAGCTGTAAATAATGAACATTTGCATTTTTGGACACCAAAACTGGATAAAATGAATCAGTTTATTTTTTATCATATTGGGCCATTGCCAGTGGTTTCATGAAACGAAGATATTGTGGTAACCTACTGAAATGTGGACATGGATGCAGCCAGATGGCAACTCTCAGACGCTTCCCTCCTTTACTTTTTAAACACATCATAGATCTTATTTATCCACTTCACCACTTGACATCTCCAGATTCGAGGGGAAACAGGCTTTTTCTAGCCCTGGTGCATGGATGCGTACTGTGCAAAAGCCCAAGGGGCAGCCATCTTGCCTAACATCAGCTGCCAAAGCGGCCATTTTGTATCCTCCCAGAGGGGCTCAAAATGGAAGCTGACGGCCCGTGCTATGGCCTCCTCCAGGGACCTCCAGTGAGATTGGAAAGCTGGGAGCCTCCGCTTGCTGGCAGGTTAACCCCACCAGGAAGCTGCGCTGCAAAGCCCTCGCATGCGCACACTTTTGGGGCTGCTCGCTGCCCTCTCTTACATACCCTCCCATCCTTGCACATTAAAAAGGAGCATCTTATGAAGGGCAGAGTGCCGAAGGCAGGCCATTTGCTATCCGAGGCAGTGGGTGTGCAAATAAAGCAAAGGTTCTAAAAACTGAAATAAAACGAATTTTAAGTGCAGTGCGATAGAGCCCAAGCAGAAAGCTGCGTCTCCTGCTGAGAGCAGCAGCCACCGGACTTGGATACCTGCTAAAATAAAACAAAATAAAATATTATCCCTCCAGTTTTCTATCCCTTTGCTGTTAAAATGGCATCTTCTTTGGTCATTGGTGGCCTTCTCGCATAACTGGCGGTAGATTTAAGCCCCTCTCCCTGAAGGAAGGAAAACCCTGCTGCTTACATACTGCCTCATAGCGCATAAAGCACTCTCTGGGCAATTTATAATTTAATTATGCAGGTTGCAATTGCTAACTATATACTTTCCCCCACCCCCTGGCAAGCAAGCAAGGGGAATCAGGGAACAATGGCTGAGATGGAAGAATAAAAGGGAAGCTCAGCTCATCTTCTCTATAGCAGCAACGCTATCCTGTGTGGCATATGCCATCCTTGCAAAAGGAATGGAAGGGGGGAGAGGTTTAGAAAAATGGTGAGGCTGGAACAGGAGGCACTCTCGAGAGCACTGCAGTAACATGATAGCATCACTCGGAAGAGTCGAGGGTGCCTGCGATGGGATAGCTGGTCGAAGACTGGCCATTTCACTAATTAATTTACATTTCTGCCTTTCATGGCGTTTTGCTTTTCTCTCTCTCTTAGGGCTTGTCTTGCCTCCTTTAAAAACCAGAGGTACTCATTTTCAAACAGAACAGTGGCATACATGTGTTCACCTCTGTCTGTGTCTTTCTGTCTATCTGTCCATCATTATCATCAACAATTTTGGCATATGCACACCCCGCAAACTCTCTCTCTCTCTAGAGCTGTGTAACCACAGTTTTGGCACAAGGGGCCTCACCGCCCTATTGGCTCCTGTAAGATCAGGATATTTCTCAATTTATTTAAAATATTTCTACTCCGCTTTTCTCTTTAAAAAGGACCCAAGGCAGCTTACATTCCTAAAAGACAATATCTAAAGCTAAAAACAGTACTTATATAGATACTGAAAAGGGTCAGGCAAACACTCCAATAAAAGACGGTCTACAAAAGCAACAATGAAAATATATTCAAAGCAAAAAGATGCAACAATCTATTCGAAGATCCCACTCAGACAGCCAGGCACTGAGAGAAAGCCTGCCTGAAGAGAAAAGTCTTTGCCTTCTTGCGTAAGGGCAGCAATGACGGGGCCAGGCTGGTCTCCAGTGGGAGGGAGTTCCACAGGCTGGGAGCAGCCAAAAAGAGAAGGCCCTTACCAGTGTTCTCATCAGAGGCACACCTGTGAAGGTGGCAGCAGGACTGAACGAAAGGCCTCTCCTGATGTTCTTAAAACCTGAGAGGTCCTTGAGATAGCATGGACCCAAAGCCATTTAGGGCTTTACAGGTTAAAAACAACACCTTGAATTGTGCCTGGAAATGGATCGGCTGCCCAGGGAACCTGCTCTAACAGGGGGAGGGGCACAGGAGTGGAGAGGGACACCTCGGTCTCAGCCTGTGAGGGCTGCATTAGTCCCATCTTGAGCCCACCTGTTTTTCGTAGCTTGCACCTTCCCAGCAGCATTTATTTTGTGTGTTTTTTAAATTTTTATTTTATTTTATCAAAGAACAGAAGAAACAGCAAAATAACATAAGGAAGAAAAAAAATAACACACATCAATGTAGCAAAATATAACAAATATAACAAACATATATATGTATGTTGTGTTGTTACAGTCGTGACCGACTCTCCGTGACTCCATATCCATGGAGTTTTCTTGGCAGGAATACTGGAGGAGTGGTTTGCCAGTTCCTACTCCAGGCACTTAGGGCACCTGGTACTCCCTGGTGGTCTCCCATCCAAGTACTAACCAGGCCCCTTCAAGCAGCATTTATTTTGGACCCCTGAATTCCAGTGCCCTGGGGCAAAGCACAGTAACCATGCCTTATCTATGTCTTTCTTTCTTTCTTTCTTTCTTTCTTTCTTTCTTTCTTTCTTTCT
>JAHTLZ010000161.1:1029458-1061545 GCA_023846285.1 Phrynocephalus versicolor | reverse complement strand
AATAATAATAATAATAATAATAATAATAATAATAATAATAATAATAAATAAAAACCTATGTCCGGAATTTTTATGGTGTACAGATTTTATGCCGTTTGTTATATGAAGGTCCACTTTAACAACAACAACAACAACAACAACAACAACAACAACAACAACAACAACAACCAAAGAGCATAGCAATGTCCCTCTGTGTTTCAGCTTCAGTGAGAGTGATCTAAAAATAAATATTGCAGGTTTTTCACTGGGCATTAATTTGGACCAGGAGGCATTTTCTAATGAAAAGAGATTGCTTGAGAGCTCTCTGTCTGGCCAGTCCTCTTGTTGGTTTAAAAAGCTTCTAGGGCAATTAAAATAATTATTTCCCTTCAAAATGGCTTGTTTTTTGTAAGAGTGTCATCCATTTTCTTTCAACTCAGGGGGAATCGTTCCCTGAATTTGCACAAAACATGCTCAAGCTGCATTCATATCATCATCATCTTCTTCTTCTTCTTCTTCTTCTTCTTCCTATCTCTAAATCTGGAAGGGACCCTTGAGTCCCTGTCATTATTAATATAATATGATCCGTGAATTGAAGGGCTGGAAGGGACCCATCAAGTTTTTTTTGTCAAGGAGGTCCAGCGGGGAATCGAACTCCCCACCGATGGCTCCACAGCCAGAGACCTCAACCCCTGAGCTCTCCAGCAGTCCCAATCACATTCTTTGTTTGTGGGATTTTGTTTTAGGTATGTTTCTTCTTTTGTGGGAGTCTCATCCCCTCAGAAAATAATAATAAAAACAAATTAAAGTATCTTTTTTTAAAAAAAACATGGAGGAAAAGAAGACATGAAATAAAACTAAAATAATGTATTTGTAGTTGCTTGGGGAAAGATACAGACAAATAATTGCAAGATTAACTGAGTGGATCATGAAGAGAAGCGGCAGTCTTAGACCTGATGACTCTAAATTAAATGCCCCTGATTTCAGTGGCGCTTACTCCCAGGTAGAATGAAACCAGGAAGATGTCCCTGTCCCGAGCTTTTGCAGGATCTTACCCCTGGAGAAGCTGTCAAATCCTCCTCCTCCTCCTCCTCCTCCTGCTGCCTCACTGCCGGTCCTATGCAGTAGGTTTCTTAGAGGATGATGTAACTTTAAAACATTTGCTGCTCTGCCTCCTGGGGAATTGGATCGTATTTCACCTAGCATTGTGTCTGCCTTGCCTTTTGAGAGGCAAGCTGGAACAGATAAAAGGTGGCGGTGGGGACCCCCCCCCCCCCGAATTGCTAGCTTTTTAAAAAAAGGACCAGTAACAATATTTCACTTGGTTTTACATCGACATTTTCTGCATTTGGGGGCATTATCAGAAGTCATGGAATGACAGCGCTATTATGCGGCTCTCTCTTAAATCAGGCTGAAATCGGGTTCCCCCCATGAAAAGAAAAGAAAAAAAACTTTTAACAGCCCCTTTGAAGAAAAGATGGCATTGGAAGAAAGAACAGAGACCTCTTGTGCCTTGTGCAACTGATAAAATGCTAGTTTTGGTTTTAGTTTAATAAAAGATGCATTAAATAGATGCCTTGTGCAATCCTAGAGGTGTTGATTCAAAGGGAAAAGATGCTGCAATTAGAGGTTATTCCTAGGGAAATGGGAGTTTCCTTCTAGATGGACTTACTTTGGGGGAAATCTGGTACAACACAATAGGGCTTACTTCAGAGTAGACAGCGCTTAGGCTTGCATGCCCATTTTGATGATGGTTTTGTGATAGCTGGCAGTGAGGCGATCCCCTAGTCTTCTTCATTTATCTGAGCCTTTTGTTTAGAGACAGGCTCCTCACAGCCTTGAGGGCTCTTGCCATTACCAGATCCAGAAGATGCTGCATTCAGAACCTCAAACACGCAGTTGCTCTAATGCTAGGCACAATAATTTTCCAAACTTCTCGGCTGGGAACATAAAACAGCTCACCCGTTTAAATAAAATGAATTTAAATCAAGACCCTGTTTTTATAAAACTCTTCCTGACCACTTCTTATGGGTGGCTCTTGATAATGAAGTCTGAACCAAGACTGGGCCGGCCAGATCTAAGTAAGCACCTATGGTGCCCAGTGAAATCAAGGACATTTAGTAGGTTCCAAGCAGGTTGCCTAGATGCCCTAAGCACATCCGATCTCACCTGATTTCAGAAGCTAAGCAGGGTCGGCCCTGGTAAGTACTTGGATGGGAGACCTCCAAGGAATACCAGGTGCTGTAGGCGCCTGGAGTAGGAACTGGCAAAACCACTCCAAGTATTCCTGCCAAGAAAACTCCATAGACATGGAGTCACGAAGAGTCAGTCACGACTGTAATGACTGTAACGACACAACACAACACAAGCAGGTTGCCTGGCCAGGTGAAATTGCCAACAAGATTCCCCAGCTTTCTATTGTGACCCCAAGTGAGACTGAATATTTGAGGTGCAGCAGGAATCGGGCCCACTATTAGATACAGCCTCCTTGTTTGCAAGGGGTTCCATCTTGCCTTTGGTTTAGAAGCTCAAATAATAATATCCACCACATTCCTAAACATTTTTTTTAAGGAGAAGCAAGGCTTTTTTTTAAAAAAAATCACAGAGAGGTTTGTTTTGCATGAAAGGCATTTTCATCTGGTGCATAATAGATTCAACCTTGCACTTGTTTGCTTAATACTCCCTGAGAGACTAAGCCTCATTGGATGTGATGCTGCCTTGACTTTCAAGTTGGATGAGAGAACATCATACTGTTCTTGTACAGTCCTTTAGAGCTAGTGTTAACATTTACACTTCTACTGGTGATTTTTTTCCCCTAGAGGCATAGGGTTTGGACTTCCTTCAGCCAGTCTGGACCATCTCTAGCTGTGTGGAGCAGCAATTTCAATTATCCATTAAGGTCATCCACGCCAACACTCCTTGGGTTTGCACAAGCAGAAAGATGTGGCCAGTGCTTATCTCTAGGGTGTACAAATTAGGGAGTTCAAAAAGGTAAACGTGTACCCTGCACATGCATGCTAGTCGTGTCCGACTCTAGGGGCGGTGCTCATCTCCGTATTCAAGCGGAAGAGCCAGCGTTGTGCAAGTCCATGGCCATGTGGCCGGCATGGCTTCAAGGAAACACTCTTTTACCTTCCCACTTTTTATGGCGGTACCTATTTATCTACTTGCATTTACATGCTTTTGAACTGCTAACTTGGCAGGAGCTGGGGTGATCAGCGGGAGCTCGCTTCGCTGTGTGGCACCCGGGATTCGAACCTCTGAACTGCCGACTTTGTAGCCGACAGTTTTCAGTGCTGTAGCCCGCTGAGAGTTAAGCCCCACTAAATTTACCTCTAAGTAAACATGGCTTGGTCTGGGCTGCAAATACCTACGTGGAAATTGGAAATAAATCTAAAAAAAAAAAACTTGCAGAGATTCATGTAAATGTCAGCCTCTGTAATATGAGAACCTCTTGACTGTATCCCTGAGTTTCCCTTTGCAACAAAAATAGGGAAATATTTGCCAGCAGTGAATCCAAACCCGTTTCTGAAGTAGCAATGTTGAGCCGAAACAGCATTATCAGCCTCCTCAGAAGAGAACTACTTGTGCGTAAGCATCCTTTAAATGGACTTTGGTAGGATGTGTGCAGTACAAGTTTCTGGGCTCTTGCTGAGGTGAAATATTTTTAGGCTGCCTTCTTATAAGATCTTGTCTGAGAGGAAGCCCTGTTGAGTTCATATAAATAACCATATGATCGCACTGCAGCAATCCTAAACATGGTTACTAAGAAGTAAGCTGAATAAAATACAATTTATATTCGAGTAGCCCCTATTGCATTGGGCTGTGAGAAGAATTTTAGCACTGTATTCAACTTTAGCAGTCAGGGAACTTCATGATAATTTCAGGGGAAACCATTTTAGCATATATTTAACTTCCCAATTCAAATCAGGAGTACCCAAACTATGCTTAGTTTTGGCTGGACCATGCCTTTTGACTTGTCTGGCTATAAAAGAACAAGTTCAGAACGAATTCTCTGTGGACTTGGTGGAATTCGCGTTTACGCACATCAAATTTCCCGTATAAATCCCTATGCACACCCTTCAATTCTGTTGTCTTCATTATGTGCTCAGTGAGGACATGTTTACCTGGTTAGACAACAAAATCCAGAACACTCCTGTTGATTATTCTTTTTGGTGACTGATATCCAGAGCCTTATAGCCTTGGACCATGAAAGCTCCATTTTTTGTGATTGCAGCTGATCGCAGTTAGCAGACTGTTGCTTCTGTATGAGTTAACCGTATGCTTTTCTTAAAAGGCATCTGAGCAGGGGCCCGTGTGCACTATATCTTGTGGCAGGGAGTTCCGGAGACCAGTGAAAAAGATTATATTAACTAACTGATGGGTGGTGGTGGTCGATCCTTAACATTTTGCTTGCTTGTTCCTTTGCAACTCTTGTTGTGATCTTAGGAGTAGAGATGGGCACAAAACAAACAATTTTCCGTTTCCGTTTCCGTTTTTTCATTTCATTAGCTAATGAAACGACGAACGAATTTTGTCTTTAAAATGAAACGAAACAAACAGAAACACCGGAAATTTTGTCGTGCGTTTCGTTTCCGTTACTGCAATATGAGTGAATTGCTTAAAATCCTAAAAAAAAAAAAAATCACAAAAAATTGAAATAAATGGTAACAAAATGGTAACAAAACAAACGAAAATGAAAATGATTTTTTTGGAAAAATTCACAAAAAACAGAAACGAACCAAAACAGACCCTCCAAACGACAAACGACAAACGAAATGCCATTTTTTAAAATTCGTGTCCATCTCTACTTAGGAGCACAAGCCTGGGGCTTCCCAAATGTACCTCTTTTCTACCTTTTTTTGGGGGGGGAGGACAGCTCTAAAGCCTCCCAAACAGCAGCGTTGGACCGAAGCCATTATGTGGAAAAGACCCTTCCCATAATTTGGAAGGCAGGGGACGGAGAAGCCTCATGGGCACAGCGAGCCCTGGAAAGGTTACAAGTGTCCATTTGCAGGGGATGGCTCGTCATTAGCCATCTTCTGCTCCTCCTCCGGGCCCCTGAAATCAATCTAAGTGCTTCAAAATGTTGAAGGGGGTGGGGAACATGGCAGGCCAGACCGCTTAGAGATCGTGAAATATTAATCCCCCTCCTAATTGATCTCTCCTTTTCCATCCTCCTGAAACATCGCCCGGAGGAGATTCTTGGAAGAAACTAAAAAGTGTGGTGGTGGGACAGAGAGGGGGGGGGAGAGAATGGAGACCGCCACAACCCAACATGGGAGGTTGGGGGGGGGAGCGTCTTGTCTTTTTGACCCTGGGCAGATGGATCTTCTCCGAAAAGGAGGAGCAGGAGGCTTCTGCCTTGGAGCAGAGGGCCTCTGAAGGGCCTCCCGATCAATGGAGGGAAGGGGCAGGAGGAGGGAAGGGCAGAGGAGAGGGGGCAAGGACATTATGGCCGCGTATCCAGTGTCAAGGAGTTCCTGAGGCAATCCCCCCATAGATGGCCCATATGGTGCCTGATATTACTCCTGGGTAAATTCCCCAGCTGTCACATGAGGGCACAACACGAGCCATAATTTCTGGCTGTTGTGTAGGTTTTAAGTGGTACAATCAGCTTGTTCGGGTGAAGCTCTGACAGCTGGCAGGAGCGACAGAAGGATAGCACGTGTCATTGACGAGACCGAAATAATGGCACCTTTTCTTCCCTCTTCATTCCTCCCGGGTCTTTTCCTGTTCTTTGTGCAAACTTTTTTGACTTCAGACTTACTGAGGTTTTGTTGCAAGGCTCTTTGGCCTCAAGTGGTGGTGTGACCTCTCTGGACCCTGAATTTAATTCCTCTTTGCTTGTTGTGATGTTTTTATTTTTATTAGTTTATTTTTTAAAAAATCAGTCTTTATTATGCTCAGAAATGTGGCGTAGAACATACCATGCATGCTGTGATCTTTTAAAGAAGATCTTTTGTTTGCATGTCATTTTAGTTCAAACCGTACCAAATGTTACCAGATGTTTTATTTGCCTTGAATACAGATCCCACTTTGGCAGACATAAGACCAAGTGGTGGTAATATTAATATCAGTTTCATCAGTTTCTGTTCTTATAAATAACCAATGAAGGATAAATTAACCTTCCAATATTAATTTGCCTATTTTTTAATTAGACACAAGAGATAATGTGAGGATGACTGGTACAGGATTACTCAGTGAAACAGGAATCCTGTAAGCATCACATAATGAACCTGGGTTCAAACTTTGGATTCTATTATTCTCTGAAAATATATATATAGGGGAAATTTTCTAATTTGATTCCTTTTTCTAAAGGAATCAATTTTCTAAATTGAGTTTTCTAAATTGATTCTAAATTTTTCTAAATTGATTTAAATTTAGAAAAAAAAAATATTAAAAATAATAATTAAAAACAACAGTTTAAGCTTAAAACAATGAATATAGAACATAAGAACATAAGAAGAGCCATGCTGGATCAGGCCAGCGGCCCATCTAGTCCAGCTTCCTGTATCTCACAGTGGCCCCAACAGATGCGTTTGGGAGCGCATGAGACTAGATATCTGTCTCCTGATACCACTCCCCTGCATCTGGCCCTTGAAGTACCCTGGTTTTAAGTCTGGAGATTACACATCTCCCTCATGGTTTGTAACCTGTGATGGACTTTTCCTCCAGGAATCTGTCCAATCCCCTTTTGAAGGCATCCAGGCCAGATGCCATCACCACATCCTGTGGCAGGGAGTTCCAGAGACTAACAATGCGCTGGGTGAAAAAATAGTTTCTTTTGTCTGTTCTTACTCTTCCAGCCCTTAATTTGAGTGTATGTCCCCTAGTTCTGGTATTTCGTGCGAGGGAGAAGAGAGTCACTCTATCCACTTGACTCATGCCCTGCATTATTTTGTACGTCTCAATCATATCCCCCCTCCGGCACCTTTTTTCCAGACTAAAGAGCCCCAAATGTTTTAGCCTTTCTTCATAAGGGAGGTGCCCCATCCGAGTCATCATTTTAGTCGCCCTCTTCTGCACCTTTTCCAGTTCCACTATGTCTTTCTTGAGATGCGGTGACCAGAATTGTACACAATACTCCAGGTGCGGCCTTACTATTGTTTTGTATAATGGCATTATAATGTTGGCTGTTTTATTTTCAATCCCCTTTTTGATAATCCCTAGCATGGAATTGGCTTTCTTCACCGCTGCCATACATTGGGGAGACACCTTCATGGAGCTGTCCACCAACACACCAAGATCTCTTTCCTGATCCGTCACAGATAACTCAGAGCCCATGAGTTGATAGATGAAGTTTTGATTTTTTGCCCCAATATGCATTACTTTACATTTGGCTACATCAAATCGCATTTGGCATTTCGCAGCCCATTCCCCCAGTTTTGGAGAGATCCTTCTGGAGTTCTTCACAATCTTCTCTGGTTTTTATCACATGGAAAAGTTTTGTGTCATCTGCAAACTTGGCCACCTCACTGTTTATCCCTGTCTCCAGGTCATTTATGAACAGACTGAAAAGCACCGGTCCCAGGACAGATCTCTGGGGTACACCGCTTTTCACCTCTCTCCATTGTGAAAATTTCCCATTGACACCTACTCTTTGTTTCCTGGGTCTCAACCAGTTCTCAATCCATAAGAGGACCTGCCCTCTTATCCCCTGACTGTGCAATTTTCTCAGCAGCCTTTGGTGAGGGACTGTGTCAAAAGCCTTTTGAAAATCCAGATAGACTAATACTAACAAGGATCAAACAAACACCATACAGAAAAACATAAACAACACCAAAGCACATTTAAAGCAGTAAGGCGTAACCATGCACTCAGGATAGTTATGGAGGGAAAGCTAGCCTGAAAGGAAAATTATTTGTCTGTTTGTGGAAGGACAGCAAAGACGGGGCCAGGCTGGCCTCCAGTGGGAGGGAGTTCCACAATCTGGAAGCAGCCACAGAGAAGGCCATGTCTTGTGTAAAATCCAGGGCAACGGATCGGCAGGAGATTCAGGACAGTAAATTTTCATGGTTCTCCATAAAACAAGTAAGCCTTGTGACACCAAGGAAAAAAACCCAGACAGTTTATAATGATATTAGCTTTCATGGACTCTAGTCAGAAATATTTGAAATAAATCCAACAAGAGAGGGCAGCTTTAAGAACATAAGAACATAAGAAGAGCCATGCTGGATCAGGCCAAAGGCCCATCTAGTCCAGCTTCCTGTATCTCACAGCGGCCCCACCAGATGCATCTGGGAGCTCATGAGACTAGATATCTGTCTCCTGATACCACTCTCCTGCATCTGGCCCTTGAAGTACCCTGGTTTAAAGCCTGGAGACTACACATCTCCATCATGGTCTGTAACCTGTGATGGACTTTTCCTCCAGGAATCTGTCCAGTCCCCTTTTGAAGGCATCCAGGTCAGATGCCATCACCACATTGTGTGGCAGGGACATCCCCCTTTTAGGCTAATCCTGAATATTGGTTGGCGAGACTGACATTGGCACTGCAGTAGGTGTTGTGGTCTCTTCTTCCCAGACAAATCCCCCTCTATATTTAGGGAGGTGGCGTTTTAGTCAATATTTAGAAAAGCCAGCAATTAGTGCATTAGGACGTGTGATTTGCACCAAACATTCACAATTGTTCTAGAAGGGGAATAGAAGAAAAACAGTTGTGTCTGGCAGTAGGGGCGGTTCTCATCATCGTATTCAAGCCGAAGAGCCAGTGTTGTGCAAGTCCGTGGCCACATGGCCAGCATGACTGCAAGGAAACACTGTTTCATTTTCCTGTTTTTTACAGTGGTACCTATTTATCTACTTGCATTTACATGCTTTCGAACTGCTAGGCTGGCAGGAGCTGGGGTTAACAGCAGTATAGAAATAAGAGGTATATTTTCAGCTGAGTTTAGGGACATTATTGTTTGGGATTATAATTCCAGTTGGGTATTACCTATAAAGCCCTATATGGCTTTGGTTTAGGCTATTTGAGGGATCATATAACCCCCTGTGAGCTATCTTAGCTTTTAAGATTTTGGGGGGAAGCCCATATCTTGGTTCCACCACCTTCCCAAGCTTGCTTGGTGGGGACCTACAACGGGGCCTTCTCGGTGGCTGCTCCATCCAAGTCAGGTTGGCCCCTCCCTCTTGTCTTTCTGCCATCAAGCCAAAACCTCCAAGCAGGAGGTCATCCAAGGGATGCTGGGTTTTTAGCCTGGCAGATTTGTTAAAATGTTTTAAAATTGTTTTCATCTTTGATTTCTCGAAATCTTAATACAGTGGACCCTTGTATAACAAACAGCTTGTATAACATAAAATTAGTACAACATAAAAAATCCCGGGTATAGGGAAATTTGCTTAACATAATTGCCTATGGGGAGAATCCGTACAACATAAAAATGGGATCACTCTGTTTTCAATGCATTCCTATGGGAAATTTGTATAAAGGAAAATTTGTTTAACATAATTTCATTTGGAACGAATTAATTCTTTTATACAAGGTACCACTGTACATGTTTAGCTGACTTTCAAAAGTAATATTTATACAGTGTTTCTAAACTCCTTTTTTGGCCCATTGTGAGCCACATTGTGAGCCATGGGGAGAAAGTTGGCAAACAAATCCCCCAGGTATCCTAAGCTAGAAGTGTAAACTTTCTGGACATTTTGAAGATGTGCGGAGGAGGGGGGGAACTTTCGAGAAAAATGGAAACATTGGAGAAAAGTGTTCTGCTTATATACCGCCCCATACCACTTTTAAGTAGTCTCTGGGCGGTTTACAATTTTAATTACAGTGTGCAGGCTACACATTGCCCCCCCCCAGCAAGCTGGGTACTCATTTTACCGACCTCGGAAGGATGGAAGGCTGAGTGAACCTTGAGCCTGCTACCGGGGATTGAACCCAGGTCGTGAGCACAGTTTTACCTGCAGTACAGGCATTTAACCACTGCGCCACGAGGCTCTCCATAAGAAGAGCCATGCTGGATCAGGCCAAAGGCCCATCTAGTCCAGCTTCCTGTATCTCACAGCGGCCCCACCAGATGTGTTTGGGAGCGCACGAGACTAGACATCTGTCTCCTGATACCACTCCCCTGCATCTGGCCCTTGAAGTACCCTGGTTTAAAGCCTGGAGATGACACCTCTCCATCATGGTTTGTAACCTGTGATGGACTTTTCCTCCAGGAATCTGTCCAATCCCCTTTTGAAGGCATCCAGGTCAGATGCCATCACCACATTGTGTGGCCCCTGCTCTCCCCCCACCCCTGCTCTCAACTTTCCAGAAATTTTACATTTCTGACCTATGCTGCTTGGGGGATTCTGGGTATTTGTCGTCGGGAGGAAAACTATTTCCAAGCTCTGGTTCTGTGGGATGGAAGTTCTTTTATTTTTTTGTTCATCACTGTGGCAGTGGATCTGGGAATTGCAGAGTCAAAACGCTAGGTCTTGTGATAAGAAAGGATGGTGGCATGGTTTCTTACCTCCTAAAACAGATAACGTCAGAGTCTCCCCATTCCCTCTGAGTTTAGCAGCAATCCTCAGTAGAACTAAGCTAGTAGAGGGTTGGAATTTTTTTTTTACCTAGGTGCTCTGGTGGGGCTCAGTTTTAAACCGTTGGTCAGATGATGTGGTATAAAAATCAAATAAACAAATAACTAAATAAATGTGCAGTTAAGACCTATTAATTAAAAAAAAAGACCTGCTCCCAGAGACCCAGCAGAGAAGAAACATGTCACAGACTGTTTGTTTATTGTATGACTCAACAGAACAGCCTACCTTTGGGAATTTCCCTTTAAGGAAACAGAGATTAGGATGATGAGCAGCTGTGCTTCATAATTTACCGCCTCACCTCTGTGATTTAAGACCATTATTACAGTACAGTATTCTTGTCTTTTTGCTTTTCCATGCTGGAAATTGAAGTGAGATAGTTGCTGATTTGGGCCGGACAAACATAGAATCCTAGAGTTGGAAGAGACCTCAAGGGCCATCCAGTCCAACCCCGTGCCTTGCAGGAACCTCCATCACAGGACTTCCGACAGATGGCCATCCAGCCTCTGCTTAAAAACCTCCCAAAAAGGAGACTCCAACACCCCCATCCCTGTGGCAGCATATTCCACTGCTGGACAGCTCTATCCGTCATGGAGTTCTTCCTGATGTTCAAATGGAATCTCTTTTCCTGTAGTTTGAAACCATTGCCCCGAGTCCTAGTCTCTGAAGCCATGGAAAACAAACCTGTTCCCTCTTCAATATGACATCCTTTCAAATATTTAAACATAGCTATCATATCCCCCCTCAGCCTTCTTTTTGAAAGGCTAAACATTCCCAGTTCCCTAAGCCGTTCCTCATAAGACATTTCCTCCAGACCTTCAACCATCCTGGTCGCCCTCCTCTGCACCCGCTCGAGGTTGTCAGCATCCTTTTTAAATTGAGGCACGCAGAACTGGACAGAGGACTCCAGGTGAGGTCTGACCAGAGCAGAATAAAGTAGTACTATCACTTCCCTTGATCTAGATGCTATATATACAGTATTTCTCATATTCTACCCCACCCCATTTTTCTTTTTAAAACCTTTTTTTTTCATAACTGAACTACCTCCCTTCTTTAAAAAGGCACAATCTACTCTAGATTATGGGTAAGGGATCATCTATAGCAGTGGTTCTCCACCTGTGGGTCCCCAGATGTGCCTGGACTGCAACTCCCAGAAATCCTGGCCAGCTCAGCTAGTGATGAAGACTTCTGGGAGTTGCAGTCCAGGAGCATCTGGGGACCCACAGGTTGAGAACCACTGATCTATAGGATTCTACGAAGCCAAGGTGTACTTTACCCCCTACCCCCAGGGATTGCTATAATGATTATCTTGGGAAAAAAACACCAGTCTGGAGTTCTGTGTCCAAAGGAGAAGTTCAGCCAGAGTCCTCTGTCAGAGCTAGACTGGCATTAGGATGAAGCTGCCATCTTGAATTTTGTGTCTGCTGCATGGCCAGGCTGCCTGGCCCCAAGCAGACCTCGACCCTATGAAGAGGAGATAGGTTAGCACTTTTCAAATACTTGAAAGATACTCATCCCGAGGAGGGGCTGGATCTAACTTGCTATATGATCACCATCATCTGTTCTCAATCACCCCCAAATGGAGGGCACGCAATGGTGGGGTCCAGTTACAGGGTGATGGATTCAGGCTGAGCGTTAGGGGAAACTTCTTAACTGTTAAAGCGGTGCGACAGTGGAACCCCTGACTATGGGAGGTGGTGAGCAGCACATTCAAGAGAAAATTGGACAACCATTTGTTTGATCTGCTTTGATTTGTGTTCCTGCCTTGAGCACCAGGTTGGACCCGATGCCCTCAGGAGGCCCCTTCCAATGTCACTATTGTATGATCGTTTAGGACAGTGGGAAGCCCCTGTACAAACAAAATGTGTGTGAAATTTCCCAACACAATCTTTGAACAGCCAGTTCTAGAAGCTTCTGCGGGCAACGTGGATGTTTTGAAGTGTTGTAGACCCTATTCAGTGCACCAGAATCTCAATGATTTCATTCCCTTCCTCCCTACCTGTAGGAATTCAGCAAATAAATAAAATTAATGTATTAATTAAAAGGCCATTTCGCAGGTATAGAAATTTGATAAATAAATTGAATAGATAAATTAAAAATCAATAAAAGATCAGTTCCAGGTATAGACATTCAGTTAATAAATAGAATAAATTCATTAAAAGTCAGTAGAAGGCAATTTCTAGAAATTCAATAAATAAATTAAATAGAAAATTTAAAAATCAATAGACAATCAGTTTCAGGTATAGAAATTTACATTAAAGGCCAGTAAAAAGATCAGTTCCAGGTATAGAAATTCAGTATACATATAAAATAAATACATTAAAGGCCTGTAAAAAGATCGGTTCCAGGTGCAGATATTCAATATACAAATAAAATAAATAAATTAAGGGCCAGTGAAAGATCAGTTCCAGGTGCAGAAATTCAGTATGCAAATAAAACAAATAAATTAGAGGCCAGTTAAATATCCGTTCCAGGTACAGAAATTCAGTCAAGGAATGGCATAAATAAATCAAAGGTCAGAGTAGATCCGTCCAGCTTTTGACCAGAGATGCCCGCAAGGGCCAAGAGTGGCATGAGGTGGCCGTCTGTGTCGGGAGGGCAGCCCTCCGTTTCCCCTTGTGTGTTGGCTGCCGTTAAGCCTCCCTTGCTCTACGGTCGGCCCAGGGCTGGCGAAACGTGTGGCCACAGGCAAGGAGGGGACTTGGCCCTTCTCCCAGCTGGCACCCTTTCCTTTTAAACCACCCAGACAAAGACGTAGATTATCCGGAGGCAAAGACAAGTCAAGGAGAGTTCAAGCAGTCCGCTCCCTCTCCCGGAGGCCACCTGTCACGGGAGGCTACCTGAAATGCCTCTTTTGCCCCCGGATGGGCAGTTGTGGAAACTTTTCTTTCTGTAAGAGGCTCCCACCCAACTGGGGGAAACCCTGAAGCGACCATGTGGCCCCTTAGGGGTAGGGGGGATAGGACATGGGTTGACCACCGTTGGGGCCTCGCCCTGGCATAGGGTGCAAGTGACACTTCCTTCCATCCGTGGGGCCTGCGGGCCCTCGCCTCCAGATTGGCCCCTTCAGAAACCACACTCTCGAGTGTGGGGGGGCGATGCTAGGGAGGGTCCCCGTTGTGCATGTGTTGGGCGCTGAGCTACGTGCCGCCACGCGGGAACCCACTCACGGCAACGTCCCCAGGGCTTTCCAGGTAAGTGAGGCATGGCAGGAATGGCTTCACCAGCAGCCACGCCACCTGCCGCCACCACAAGCGTCCACAGTTGCGCCAGGATTCGAACCCGCGTTTCCTGCATCCTGGTGATACAAGCCCCACACGGGGTAATAAAGCAACCACTGCATTCTTTGCCAAAGATAAACCGGCGATTGGGATCGTGTCTGTCTAGGAAATAACGAGTTTATTTGTTTCATGGTCTCGTCTCCATGTGCACAAGTCTTCTGTCAAAATATAGGGTGTTTCCTTATGTTTTTACAGAGACACCCCCATGTTATAAATAATGGACTATGTAATGAGAAAATTCAAGAGATGAGTGACTTCAAGTTTTAAGAGATCTCCAATTTCTTGTCTACTTATCTACCCAGAAGCTGCCACCTATCTATCTATCTATCTATCTATCTATCTATCTATCTATCTATCTATCTATCTATCTATCTATCTATCTATCTATCTATCTATCTATCTCTTCCTCCCTCCCTCCCTCCCTCTCTCTCCCTCTCTCTCTCTCTCTCTCTCTCTCTCTCTCTCTCTAGGATAATTTCTATGCTATTTTTCATTCCACAGTTCAAAGCTGTTTGCAAATCAAAACAGAGTAAAACCAACAGGCATAACACTAGAAGAAGAAATCATATAGAGTATAAACAACTTTAATATTCATTTTTTAAAAACAGGGCAAAGCGTACTGTTAAGAAACAGAACAATCAGGAAACCAGTTGGGTAAACCTACTGGTCTGAGGTCATTAGCCGTAATGGTAGACACTGGGAGCCCATACAGTGGACGCTATGAGAGAGGAAATTGCGTTGTAATTCCACTACGTTCTGCTTTGATCAGCATAATCTGAAAGCATAGCCCTGGGGTGCGTCTGTAGTAGAGAAGGTAGTTTCTCCGATATCCCAGCTCTGAACTGCCCTGAGGGACTTGTGAGCCAAGTGTACACTCCTGAACTCAGTGGTGGCCAATGACTTTGGGCCTGTGTGTTCAACACCTTGGATGGCTCGTGTAAAGTTTGGCCCCAAAGCCAGAGTGGATTCAAGGCCTCCATGAAATCAGCAACTCCGGCTTCCAGTGCTTGAACCTGACTAGGTGTTGTCTGAAGCAGCCTGGGGTGTTTCTTTATTGGTTTGAGACAGAGAGAGCAGCCAGGGCGTCACTGTCTTTGGTTGAGGAAACCACTGTGCCCAGTTTTTTCCCTTTTCGTTGACCTGGGAGCTGGTTTGCCCTGGAAAACTACCTCTGTAGTGTGCTTTCTGGAAACCGGTCAGCTTTAGGGATACCCAAGGACCTCCCCAATGTTGCATTTTTTGGGTTGAGAAATTGGCACCTCATGATCCCGGTGGGGTGGCCTGTCTAGGTCTCTGCACCCCCTGCAAAAATTCTTGCCTTCAGCATGAGAACGAGGCAACATCCCCACTGCAAAGACGTGACCGCTCTCTAATGCTTCTATCCCAAGGGCACCTACTAAGTGAGCAGGAAGAGGCAGTAAAAAATAATCCCAAAGCAACAAACGGCACAGAATCTTTCCAAGATATTATTGACCATCTTGCAGGGAAGAGGAACTCCCCACTCCCTCTGCTCTTATTTGCTGCAGAAGGAAGAAAACAGGTTGTGATCTGCATCCCGCCCTCTTTGCATCTTTTCTGAGCATTCAGACTCATGTCTTGCTTTCGAAAGAATTGCAGCCTTCCCTGACGGCTTCCCTAAGGCAGCTGAAGGACTATGTGGGGGGGGGGGGAGAAGCAGAATCTGGCCCTTTGGCCAGCTCACTCTTTTCACGATGAGGCAATGCTAGCTTTCAAAAACCCTTAGGAAGTAGAAAAAGTTCATGCATCAAAACGAAAGCTTAGCTTGACTAGTGGCTTCCTTTTATCACCGAAAAGTTACCAGGAAAGTAGGGCAGCCGCAAATTGACCTGACGAGGAATCTTGTGGATCTCCAAAGCTTGGCTTCTTAATAAACCTTTTAGAACAGTAGTTCTCAACCTGTGGCTCCCCAGATGTTCCTGGACTGCAACTCCCAGAAACCCCTTCCAGCACAGCGAGTGGCGGCTTCTGGGACTTGCAGTCCAGGAACATCTGGGGGGGACCCACAGGTTGAGAACCACTGTTTTAGAAGTTCCATAAAGGAGTAACTGCACTTGCTTAAGGTGGGTCTGACAACCCCTCTTCATTTCTGTAGGCCTTTTCACACGGCCCCTAAGATCCGCTGGCCACTTAATCTTGGACCAGAGATCTTGGGGGTTCGTTGCTCTTCCTGCGTCCCCACCCCTCCGCACTGCCTTGCTCCTGTCTGCGTGAGGGGAGAGAGGAAAAAAGAGAGGAAAAAATGCAGTCTCACCTCCGAAGCCGCCCGGAGCCCCCTCCTCGTCCTGATTCCTTATCTTCTGTTTGTTTTTTTTGCCTCCTGCCCCTTCTCTTAAAGGGGTGGGAGGCAAAAAAAACAAACGGAAGCGAGGAGAGCCCCGCACTCACCAGATTACATCCGGACCTGGGGATTTTCACCCTCCTAGAGCAGGTACAAGAAAAGTGCGCTGGGATGCGCTTCGGTGGGCGTGGTCGCACTTAATTTCCTGCAAACTCCGGAGCTGGTGGGGAAACAATTGTAAGCTCCGGAGCTGGCAGCCATTTGCTGCGGAGTTTAGGGGTCGTGTACAAATACAATGTACCACAGATTCTAGCAAACGTTATTTTAACAGCAGATACTCTTTCAATGGCAAACGGTATCCATGGCATTGTCTCTCGCTCCCTCTAGTGGCTGGTTCAGGTAACTTCATGTTTAGAAAGATATACAGTACTTCTAGGATTTTTCTATTTATTTTTAAACTATGGATGAACGAACCAGCAGATATTGATCCAATAGATACAGAGGTCCTAAACTACTGGAATTGTATTTTGCTCTAGCATTTGACTAATTACGCAGGCTGAGGCTGGTTTGCACAGCTGCCTTTTTTGGTAACTCTTCACAGAGGTGGGTCTGTTTGTTTGTTTGTTACCACTAGCCCCCTGCCCGCCCCCTCCCTGTTACTCCGGGGAGTAACACCATCTGTGCTTTCTCCCCCACGACAACCTTGCCAGGGAGAACAGGCAGAGGGATTGTCTGGCTCACGGTTTCCCACGGGGTTTTCTGACTCGGTGAAAAGTAAGAATCCAGAGGTTGTCAGCATGACATTTTAACCAAAATCCGTTTACCAAGAAATATCACTTCATAAAACTGCAGCTCCAAGGAAATTAGTTCAAGGAATGTTATTCCAAAGGGATGTTATTCCGAGTCACCCTTCTCCCTTAGTGCTTGCCGCAGATGGAATCCTGTGGAGTGAATTACATTGCAATTAAAGAGGGTGCAATTATCCGTGTAACAGAGCACCTGGCATTATATAGCTGCAGAGAGATTCTTTTCAACCAGGTAGCTACAGAATAAAAATTAGGCAGTGTGGTGCAGTTGCCAGAGTGAGGGACTAGGACAGGGGTGTCCAAACTTTTTGCAAGGAGGGCCAGATTTGGTGAAGTGAAAATGTGTGGGGGCTGACCATTCAGCTGCATTTGACCCCTGAGCTGGACCTTGGACAAGCCTCTAGGACATGCAAGGAGGCGGGGAGGATGCTACATCAATGGAGGCAGGGTGGGTAGGCTGGGCAGGTGGCTGGGGGAACGGACGGAGGCAGGGAGGGCAGGCAAGCCATAAAACTGCAAGCTGATGCTTTCATCCAGTATGGGGAGGGGCCAGCTGGTGGGGATGCACGACAGGCTGAGCCGGTGGGGAGAAGAGGCTGCAGGCCACTCAAAATTTGAAAACGGGCCATATTTGGCCCCCGGGCCGGACTTTGAACATGCCTGGACTAGGGACTCAGAAGACCACATTCCCCCTCAGCCCTGGCACCCCCGGGGGGGGGGGGGTGACGAGGAACAGGTAAAGCCATTATTTAAATGTCCCACCTTGTAGGCCCCGTCAGGGTCATTATAAGGTGGTTCAGACTTGACAACATATGCCAAAAATTATTAAAGGAGGGATCTTTAGTACATCAGTGTTAATTATAATGATAGAATCATGCACCGTCAAGTCAATTCTAATTTATGGTGACCCTTTCCAGGTTTTTCCACTTAGACAATAGAAGTGGTTGATCCTCTCCCTTCTTCTGGGTGTGTGTGTGTGTGTGTGTGTTTTGTTTTGTTTTTTGTTTTTTTGTTTTGTTTTTGTGTGTGTGTGCCCTGGGACTAATGTGCAGTTTGCCCAAGGCCCCCCAGGCTGGCTCTTCTCCCAGGAGGTCCCCGTAGAGAGGAATCGAGCTCCACTCAGCCAGCACACCATCTTTGTTGGATGTGCTAAGAACAGACTCTCCACTTTGGCCAACAGACATGGGGTTCTCTCCTCACTTCCTCCTTGAGGTCCTTCAAGGGGGACAGCAAGGGTCAAGGCAGGAACCTTCCCAAACCACTGCTCCACCCCTAAGCAAGGCGACTTTATTGAAGGCCCCCCTTTAATAAGGGCATGACTCAAATTTGAGAAGTTTTTACCTTGGGTTCTCTCACTTTTTCCAATTATAATCCAGTTATAATCCAGTAACAAGATGGCTGAGAGCAACCAGTTCAATTCGTAGTTCTCAACTGGGCAAAATTGGACCTGCAACTGTGGTTAAATTTGCTGCCTTTACTGAATTCATTAATTTCATTTATATTGTGTCCTGTTTCTCCCTGCTCAAGGCATTATATATGTTTCACCTTTGCCTCAGGGTGAGATCCTTGATTACCCAAAGCTGGAAAAGTTACCTTTTCTTTGTTCCCTTGTTTGAGGGCTTCTCCGAATCACAGCCCACAAATTATATTTCCCTAAATTCTTCCTGCCTGATTCACCAACCTGATTTCATAACACCCGGGCAGAGGTTTTGTCTGATGCAGGCTAGGAAGGGGTGTTTGCTGGATAGCAACACTGTAGGTTTCCGTGCTTAGGGACTTGGGTTCAAGTCCTGCCACCCTGGCATTTCCAAAGGATAGAAGGAAATTCTGCAAGTCCGAAACCTCAGATTGCTGAGGCCAGTCGGTGCTGATAGATCTGGGATGTTGCTTGCTGTAGTTTGCGGGTTCAGAGTTTTGTTTGCTGCAGAAGCACATAATTGGTGCCTGGAAATTAGAATGATTCATTTCATAACACTTTTTCATGCAAAAAAAAAAAAAAGGAGATTCAGAGAAAACGAGAGGTAGGGGGAAGCACAGGTTCAGTGTGATGTGTTCCACTGCCTGAGAGATTTTTGACGTTGGGGCTCGGAAGTCAAAGAGGAGGGGGGGAAACCCACTTAAATTCCCACTTCACCTCAACAGTATTTATTTATTTATTTATTTATTTATTTATTACACTTGTACCCCGCCCATCTTCCGGATCGGAACTCTGGGCGGCTAACAATAAAACTAGGCAATAAAAGACCAAACCACGAATTGCAAAAAAGGAGGGGAGGCAGAACCCTCCAGCACAGATAACGCAAGCGGCCAAAAAAAAAAAAAAAAAAAAAAAAAGGGAAAAACTTAAGTAGAAAGGCCGCCAAATACCTCCTTTAAAAGGTAAGTTTTCAAAGCCTTTTTAAAGTCGGGCAGGGACGGTGCTAGGCGCAGCTCACTGGGGAGGTGATTCCACAGCATGGGGCCCACCACAGAGAAGGCACGGTCACGCGTACGTGATTTCCGCGCCTCTCTGGGTGTGGCCACCCTCAGTGAGCGCGCCTGCACCATTCTCGTGGGCCTGGTCCCAGTTGTGTATCCAGTCTCTCAGGCATCGGGTTGGAGATTGTTCACATAGATCCAGTGTCAGGAACTGTCAGACATCTCAATTCCTTTGGACTGATTGCACATTGGTGGCCACCCAAGCCTTGTGAACCGTATTTATTTATTATTATTTAAAATATTTTCATCCTGGTCTTCTCTTAAACAAGGACCCATGGTGGACTTGCATCATTAAAAACACAGTACTAAAAGCTAAAAACAGTAACTTATTCCCATATTAAGGGAGAATTCATAACGTGATACAGTATTTAAAATGTCAAGTGAAAGCATCATGAAAAACAGATTAAGAAGCAATAAAAATACAGACCATCCCATTTATTGTTTCCTAGACAGCCACTCACTGAGGGAAGGTTTGCATGGAGAGAAAAGTGTTTGCTTGCCTGAGGAAGGACAACAATGACGGGGCCAGGTGGGTCTCCAGTGGGAGGGAGTTCCAGAGTCTGGGAGCAGCCACAGAGAAGGCCCTTTCCTATGTCCCCACTAAATGCACATCTGTGAAGGTGGTGGGATGGAGAAGAAGGACTCTCCTGATTATCTTAATGCTCGGGCTCTTTCAGGGAGATGTCAGCTCTTCAGATAGCTTGGATTCAAGACATTTAGAGCTTTGTAGACAGAGCATTTCTGTCTATCTCTCCTTAATGGGGTTTCTGCAAAAAGAAAGGATGGGAAATCCTGGGTGGAAGACAAGGAAGTTTCAAAGAAAAGACCAGCATATCTGGGAAACCCACACCACCATGAGTCTCAGTGTTGTGAGCTAGTGCAGCAGCACTTAAAAGCTTCATCTAGAAATGGTGTCATATACAAATCATTATGGTATAATGTAGCAATTAATTTCCCCAATCTCTACCATCTCTATTAGAGATGGGCACGAAATGAACAATTTTTCGGTTCCGTTTTCGTTTTTTCGTTTCGTTACGCAACGAAATGACAAATGAATTTTGTCTGAAAAAATGAAACGAAACGAACAAAAACACCAGAAATTTTGTCGTGCGTTTCGTTTTCATTACGGCAATGCAATGAACTGCTTTAAATGCTAAAAAAAATCACAAAAAATTGAAATAAGTGGTAACTAAACGGTAACAAAACGACCAAAAACGAAAATGAATTTTTTGCAAAAATTCCTGAAAAATGGAGATGAACCGAAACGGACCCCCTAAACGACAAATGACAAACGAAACGCCATTTTTTTAATTCCTGCCCATCTCTAGTCTCTATTCCCTAGCATACGAAGCTGGATAATTAAGCCAGAGATAAGCCATTGTTCTGGGTTAGACGTAACAACAAGCCATGGGTTTAGTGAGGCAGCACTGGGAAGCCAGTAACAAACCATGGCTCCCAATGGTGGCTTGCAAATATCTACCAAACCATAGTTTGCGGGTAGGAACAGTTTCAGATGCAACAAGAACCTGGATTTCAATATAACACAGCAGGGGTGACTCGTGTGTGCATACCAGCGATGACTAAAGTTACTTTTTGAAACTATTGCTCCTAGAATATCCCAGCCATTGTGCTGCATTTACTCTTTGATTCCTAGACTTAATATAGTTCAGTTGTCTTCATAACTACTGTCTTGTATTTTGTGTGTGACTCACAGGCAGATACAGTACGTGGTTGTCTTGTTATTAGTATACTCAGGGATTATACTGTCTCTAGTGGTATACAGGGAAAGGAAAATGGTGATGCTAGAACTTGGCTTTTTTAAAAAATACAGTACATATAGAGTTTAAGATAAGAACATAGGAACATAAGAAGAGCCCTGCTGGATCAGGCCAAAGACCCATCTAGTCCAGCTTCCTGTATCTTACAGGGGCCCCACCAGATGCGTTTGGGAGCGCATGAGACTAGATATCTGTCTCCTGATCCCACTCCCCTGCATCTGGCCCTTGAGGTACCCCGGTTTTAAGCCTAGAGATTACACATCTCCATCATGGTTTGTCACTGTGATGGACTTCTCCTCCAGGAATCTGTCCAATCCCCTTTTGAAGGCATCCAGGCCAGATGCCATCACCACATCCTGGGGCATGAGGGGTGAAGCTTTAGGCTTTATGTCTCCAAGGGCTACTTCTGATGCTGGTTTGGGTTTAAGAGGTAGGCATGTGTACGCAGTGCAATACAGCAGTGGAACCAATCATCTTGAAAGGTGGTGAGACTGTTCCAACACCGGACGCCTTCAAGAGAAATTTGGACAACCCCCTGGCAGATTTCCTTGGGTTTGGATCCTTGCCCCAAGGAGGGGTTTATTTATTTTATTTTGAATATTTCCACCCCACCTTTCTCCTTGGAAAAGGACCCAAGGTGGCTTACAACAATGAGGGGCAAATATACAGCTGAGAACATTTTAGACATTGGGCTTGATAGCTTTGTAGGCCACTTCCAACTTCATGATCCTATGATTCTTTGATATTCCAGAGAGAGTCTGGATCCAGTTGCTTTTCTCTCTCTGCTAGCAACCACAGGAAAGACACATCCTGCCTTTGGACCAATAGGGTAGCCGACAGGACATCCTTTCCTGGTGGCAAAAGCAGTGTGTGCTGGGAAGAACATGCTTGCAATGGCAGGGGGGTCAGAGTGACATCCCTCCACATCTGGATGGCCACCAGTTGTCCACTGCTCTGGAATACATATAAAGCAGAGCAAAGCAAAGTGTTCTGCTTATATACAGCTCCATACCACTTCAAATTGTCTCTGGGTGGTTTACAGTTTTTTAATTACTGTATGCAGGCTACACATTGTCCTACCCCCCAGCAAGCTGGGTACTCATTTTACCGACCTTGGAAGGATGGAAGGCTGAGTCATCCATGAGCCTGCTATCTGGAATTGAACCCCAGGTTGTGAGCACAGTTTTACCCGCGGTACAGGCATTTAACCACTGCACCACAAGGCTCCTTATGACTCCATTTGCTTGTATCTACATGTATTGTTAAGGTTGTGACTCTAAGCTTCCCACCTTCTATTCTCTCGTCTTTAGTTAAACTGATTGTATGTTCTTTGGGGCAGGAGGCTACATGCTTTCCTCTTCTTTGCTAAAAAAGGACTGTAGGTCCCAAGTCAAAAGGCAATTTGGCAGTTTGGCCCATGGCTTCGACGCCACACCCATAAGAGGGTGTGCCTTGAGTAGAAAGGGTGTGGCCTAAAGGAATGGGTGGAGCTCAGTGGAAAAGTCTTACCAACTCTCTGGCTCCCAACCTGGCTTCCCCAGGTGTTCTTGGAGCAATGCTCTCGGCGGACTTCACCACCAGCCGGGTTAGCCAAGATATCTGGGAGTCCAAGAACATCTGGGGACCCAAGATTAGGAGCCACTGTAAACAGAAAGCTCTGCACCACATCTTATGAGCCATAAAAATAAAGTTATTATTATTTATTATTGTTATGAGGCTAAACCTTGCTGTCAGTCCCAGCTAGAGTAGGTGCATGGGATGCGTGGAATTTACCCAAGTGTGGCCTTTCATTCATTCAAGCCCCATTCATTCAAGGGGCTCTGCTATATTTCTGGGTTTTGGTCTGGTTATGGCTCTTCTTCTTGTATTACGAGAAACTGCTTGCCACCTGCTTTGTATTTACAATATATTTATTGCGTAAAACATCTCTTCCCAGTTTCCAACGGAAGGAACATGCCAGATCTTCAACTGCAAACAAAACAAAACAAAACAAAACAACGAGCCATTTATTCATAGGCGAAAACTGGCATCGCTTTTGGGGTGGCCCAGGCTATTAAAATCATCTATCTATCTATCTATCTATCTATCTATCCCATGAATTCATTCTCTTCCTTCCTTCCTTCCTTCCCTCCCTCCCTCCATTTCTCTCTCTCTCAAACACTTTCTTTCTTTCTTTCTTTCTTTCTTTCTTTCTTTCCATAAATGTGATTTTGTTAAGAAAGTGAAGAGGCAGTGCGGAAAATGGGTGGAGGCCAGGAAGAGCAACAGACTGAGAATGTTTGAGAAACAGAGATAGAGAATGAGAGAGAAAGAGAGAGAGAGAAGAGCAGTACTTCCTAATTAAAATCTAATCCTCTCAAGCTTACAGTTCTAAGATTTTCATCAAGCCAAAAGCCTCCCCGGCTTGGAGAAGCAGCAAAGCGGGTGGTGGGGGGCGGGGGGGCTTTGAGGGAGCCTGGCAAGCTGGTCAGGAAAGCATATGTCCACCTCCAGGCCTGATCAGAGGCGATTAAGCCGGGTGGGGGAAGGCGCAAGAAGCATTTTAAGCTTTACTTCTGCAAAAGTTCCTGCTGCAGCCTAGACCTTTGCAACCTGACGTCTGGGTGGCCGGTTCAGTGCCTTCTGATGCCTTTTTAAAACAATCCCCACCACCCCTTGCAAGCTGCTTGTAGCCCATGTTGTGTGCACGTCTTTTTAAAAAGCATTTGAGGTTAAAAACAAAAGAAAAATGAAGACAAATAGACGAACAAGCGAAAAAGACAAAAAACGCATTGGCAGCTTAAAGGCGGTTTTATTTTAATAGGAGCTTTCGTGGATGAGTCCACTTCCTCCGGCATAAGAGAAAGAGCGATAACATGGCCAATATTTATAAATGACGATCACCTCCGTCACTTCTGCAGCATCTTCAGTGCTGGCTGTTTTGTTGGTTTGGACCAAAAGGTTTGGGTTCAAAGCCCTATCTTGGTATCCATAGGTCAGTTGCCACCGGCCTTTACAATGAGGGCTGTAACTTTTCTAAGCCTTGGGTATCGGTCTGTCTAGTTCCCCAAATGTACAAACGGCAATAAAGACACGAAGTGGCTGGATAGTCCAGTGGTTTAAGACTTTCTGACTGCTGAACCAGAGGCTGGGAGGTCCATTCCTTGACGGTGCCTCCTGGGGGTGGGGTGAAGAGCCAGCCTAGGTGTCCTTGGGCAAGCTGACACTCCCAGGGCCACTTCCAAAAGAGGAAAGGGTAGACCACATCTGAGTATTCTTTACCTGGAGAACTTAACATGGAATAGATTTGATGGTACACAATTATTAGCAGGCCAGAGAGCTCGCTGAGTTGCACATTCCTGGGGTGGGCCCAGAAGAAAGGAATGAGACACCACTTCTGAGTAATGTGTCTATTTATTTAAAATATGCTTATCTTGCCTTTCTCCTGGGGAAGGACCCAAGCCAGCTTACAACACTGAAGGGCAGTGCTGTATACAAAGTCGGAGACAATGAGTCTACAACAGTTGCCAAGAAACATTAAAGAGGACAATATCCAAAGCTAAGAAGAATGCGTGCAAAGAGGCATCGTGCATCATTAAGGAGGCAATATTTTAAGCTAACAACTATACTATAATAAGCCAATAAATATAAAGAGATGGAAAACTAAAATGGAAAAACCTTCTACCTGGAAATCCCTGGAAAAGGTTGCCATTTGCCTGACAGCACATGGATGATGATGATGATGGTGGTGATGATGATGATGATGATGATGATGATGATGATGATGACATGGACTCACGGTGGGGGATACAATCATGCTGGCAGAGACAAAGCTATAGTCCTGGATGCAATTTTGGTTTCAGGCATCTCTATTAGCGTTTGCTGACCCTCCTCTGGCTGAACAGTTTATCTGTCCATTTATTTATTTATTTCAGCACACACAGTAGTGTCTATGTGGCCTGCCTTATTCTTTAAACAGCTGGCTGAGTATCCCAGCATGTTAGGGAACCAGAGGTTGGCAGTTCGATTCCCCCAAGAATCTCCTGGTAAGCCCAGGAAACCGAGGGACACCACCAGACCAGTCCAAAATGGATCTTTGAGGTTATTTCACCCAACGGGCCAGACTGTGGGGCCCTCTTACTTGGAGGTAGTGGGGGGGGACCCAGCACCCTTCTGCCTCTCACTTCCTTCCAAGGGCAGGTTGACTGGGGCCAAACTCACTCCTGTCCTGTGTATGGCACTGGTAGAATTCACTGTGAAAGGAACCTATCAGTGAATTACCATAGGGCCATAAACAGAGCAGAGAAAGATCCACACTAGACCCACGCCCCTACAGAGGACTTTGTGTCTTTGTTTGTTTTGCATATTCTGGGCAGTGAACAGCAATGAAATAAACAAAACATGATACGATGAAATAAGAAAATAACCTCAAGATAATATCATCAGTCAATATCAAACATTGGCAGGAAATAAATAAGACCAAAACAGAATCATAACAAAAATAAGCCAAAAAGACCATCATCCAAGGTCAAGATCAGAGTCAGAATTAAGCATATTGTTAAGCTTGTATGTGAAACTGGGAGGGTTCCAAGTGGTCCTCTAGACTGACCCCACCCCACACAAGTACCCCTGTCTAGAGAGCAGAGGAGCCATCAGGGACAACCCACTTGTCAATTTGAGATGTCTTCTTGGTTTTATGTTCCACACAAGATTGGCTCAGCCAAAAGTGTTTTTCTCTCTCCCCTTTTTCTTCTTTTTTGATGGATATGTCTCCCCCCTCCCACCCCAATCCTTTGGGTTCTGGATGGGCAATGTCTGTTTCCAGCCACCCACGTTCTTGCGCGAAGCCTCCCCAAGGAGTGTCAAGGTTTTCCTCTTCAAAAAACGCCCTGTCTGAGGAGAAATTTCTGGAGCCCACGGAGAAACCCTCTGCTTGGCCCTTTTTGGCACTAGCACATTTTTGCTGTTCTCTGTATACGTTGAGCAATTATGTGTAGTGCCAATATGGGAAAAGATGGAGTCTACCTCAAACAAAATGGCAGCGACTGTGCGCCCAGATTTCTTTTGCACCTTCGCCGTCGAGTGGGTGTGATGTGGGCAGCCCCGTTTCTGCCTTGGGATTCTTTCCTCGTACAGGCAACGGGTGCAAATCTCACCTCGAGGTGCATCTGAGGATGGCACGGGGAACGGAGGTCTTTTCAAACAGCATCTCAACGGGTGTATGGAATGGAATCTGATTTTGCCGTCTGCACGAAAAACAGACCACGGAAGTATGGCATTGGACTGTTTTTTATTTTAATTTTACCACCACCCCAAAACAGTGGGTGCCAGTTGGCTTCCACAAAAGGCTGAGCGGCCTTGTGGAAGCCAGATGGAGGGACCATTGGGGTGACCTGGAGCTACCACCATGCCGCTAAGTCTTTGGTCACGAGGATTCGCCCCAGGGAAGGTCTGCCGTTAAATACAGTGCCAGAGAACTTAACATAAGTGGGGAAGAAAGCCCACCATGGTCCTTTCGGGGAGAAAGGCGGGGTAGAAATATTTTAAATTAATTGGAATTAATTTAATAAATGCCTTGACCTCACTGGAAGCAAGAAAGTATATAAATATAATAAATGAATAATGCTAGACCAGACATATGTTGGTTATGTTCTTATGATCTGATACGTATCAACTATATCTGAATTTGTTTTAAAATTATATTGCTCGGATGTCAACACTGCTTCACACTAAGGTGTGTTCTGATCATGGTCTGGTCCAGTTTGGGTGGGATTTATTTATTTATTTATTTATTTATTTATTTATAACCCATTTAAAGAGCCTCTCAATGTCTGCACCTTCAGTTCTTTCCTTTTGGTTCTGCTCAAGTTTATCCCGTTGTTGTTGTTGTTGTTGTTGTTGTTGTTGTTGTTGTTCCATGCGATCAGGTCACCTCCAACCCATGGCGACTCTATGAAGGGGAGTTCTCCACAAGGTCCTGTCCTTAGTAGGCATGCAAATTCAAGCCCGTGGCTTCCTTTACTTTTTTTATTTTTTTATTTTATAAATTTTTATTAACAACTGTACTGTAACACAATATAGTACATTATTTACCTTATAATTTCTGCTAGTACAATTTATAACAGTTTATAACAACCCACTGTATAATCCATTTTCCATCTTGCTTAATCTATCACTACTAGTTTCAGTATCTGAGTTTAACAGTGGGTGCCATATTTCCATAAAGCAGTCCTATTTAATTTCCCCTCTATACAATCGAACACAATAAGTCAATTTTTCCATTACTACCATTGCCCATACTTTGGTCCTATATTTTCCATATTTAAATTTTGTGCTGATTTCCAGCATTAGGCTATTTCATTCCTAGCTACACCTATGAGGGTTGCCACCATTTCTTTATTCAATAGTTTTTCATTCTCTCTGGTAAAAAGTGAGAACAATAATAGCATTTCATTTGGGATTATTTTCTGTTTTGTTATTTTTTCCAGCCAACTAATCATTTCAAACCAGAATCTCTGGACTTTGGGGCAAGATAACCACATATGTTCTAATGTTCCTTTGTGTCCACATTTTCTCCAGCATAATTCTGATATTTCTCTATTAATTCTGTGCAACTTGTTAGGACGTAAACACCATCTGTATACTACCTTTAACACCGTCTCCTTAGATTTTTGCGGATATTGATTTATATGGTTGAGTGGACCATATTTTTTCCTATATGTTTTCTGGTATTTTGATTTTTAGGGTTGTTTCCCAAACTATCCTAGATCCTGCACCTTAAGTGGCTTCCTTTACGGAGTCAGTACAACTTGTATCGGGCCTTCCTCTTTTCCTATTTTCTTCATCCTTCATCCTGGGCAACACCTATTCAATCCTCTCTACCCATGTGTGATGACAGGCTACCTGAAAAGGCCCTCCCAATAATATTTTTATTTAAACAGGAAAACAGAAAGCAGGGAAAAAACTAGAAAAAGCAATACAGCAAAACAAGAAAAACAGTTATACAAAACATGTACCCCTCCCACTGGGACCAATGGAAATATATCTTTAATTATATTTATTTATTTATTCAACGTATATACCGCCCATCTGATGGGAAGCCACTCTGGGCAGTTTACAATCACTTTTCCTCCCTTTAGGAGTAATTCTCCATCCAAAACTTCATGGATTCACCCAGAGGGGCATCTCCCTTTCTCTTTATCACTACAAAATTAATAAATTATCCGCAAATAGCTCTAAAAATATTCTTATTTCTCTGTTCTTTCTTTAATAATTTAGATCACCGTATAATTATATCCCAAACCTCTTTATAACAGTCATTCAATTGAAAGTCATACTTTATTTTCTAGTTCCTATCTGCCATTAGTCTTCCAGCTTTTAACAAGCTTGCTATTTATTCTTTAATTATCTAATTACATTGCTCCTTATCAAATATGGATAGACGTCCCATTTTAGGACATGCTTCTAAATTCAACTTTATTTCATCTATTTCCTTGAAGTCCAGTTTATAAAATCTCAATATATTCTCACATTCCCACCACATGTGAAAATAAGTACTTGTTTTCTAGGAAATACTCCAACGCACCTTAGAATAATTAATATCTATTTGGTTTAAATTCACTGGAGTTAAATATCATCTCCAAACAAGCTTATACACTTTTTCCTTTATCTTTACCATTAGATTTAAATATTAATGTATTCCATATATTATTCAAAACCTCAATACTTATTTCTTCTTCCAGATCATGTTCCCATGATATTTTAATAATTTTTTTTGGTTCTCAGTTTCTAATAATGTTATATAAATTTTACTTATTACATATTATAACTTATTTTCATCTGCATTTTCCTTTTACAATGCCATTTCTTCAAAACTTGTGACTTCCCTATATTTATTTATTTGTTGTATTTATTTACTACTTTCCAATTCCTTTCACCTAATCTTTCATCCATTGCTCCAGCTGAATAAGATTAAACCAGGATATTCTCCCCATTCCTGATACAGTACTTATTCTATTTGCTCTTTGTTTCCCACTTTTTCTGACCAACTTTTTCACCTAATGGTTTGTCTTGTTCATAATAAATTTTCCATATTTTATTTTAAATTTCCTGGGATTTTCTCCAACTATACCAGATTGCTGAAAGAAATATTTTTTCAATACCCGTTCCAAATTTAATACATATTTTAAAAAAAAGATTTTCAATATTGTCTTACAATATTCTTTTTATGTTGCAGAAAAAGAATATTCTGAGAGTTTCAATTAAATTCTTGTAATTCTATATTTAACCACATATTGGTGAAGATTCTCAGACATCCAGGTAAGGTTACCTGGAAGTTGAGTCATGCTTATCCAGACAGCTTTGTTAGTCTGAGGGAAGCTGGTGAGATCTCAGAAGAAAAGCAGTCTAGTTGCCATGACTTGACTTCTGGGTATTTAACTGTATTAGTTTAATAGACTGAGATATAATATAAGCACATGTGTTATTTGATAAGCTATATAATATAACCTTAAATTAGCAAAACTCCACTAAATGTGAAATTAATACTACCAACTCTTCTTGCCAATCCTTGCTTTTTTGTTTCCATTACAAAATATACTAATCTTCTTTTGTTAATCTTTCACCTCTTGTTTGATTATCTTTATTGGTAACATCAGAAATAAAAAGCCTAACTTGGATAACATCTTCATGTTACACAGCATCATTCTTCCAAACAATGAAGTCCAGTTTTCCTAAAAATCATCTAATTTATTTTTAATTTCTTGCTTCAACTTTAGACCTGTTTCCTCTTTCAATCATTCTAAATTCTTTGAAATATTTACCCCTTAATATTTAATAGACTTTTGAACATTAGTATCAATTGTTTCCTAATCATTTCTTTCTCAACTTTATTATCAATAACATTTTTCATCTCTGATTTTTTTTCATCTGTAACTCATTTCTCTTTCCAAATTCTTTTAAATATAATTTTGCTCTATTCCCTAACCAATAATGGGTTTTCGATTGTTAATAACATAAGCAAATAAACTCATTTTAATTCTGTCTTTTCTACCAATGCCACAAATGTATTTGGCTTGTAATATTTGCCAACAAGTCTATAACGAAAGCAAATAATCGTTGTGGAGATAGGTAATAAAATCTATGACCCCCCAGGAGAAAAGTCAAAAATTGTGACAATGGGCACTTGCGTTCTTGAGTTTGCTGACCCAAAGAGAAATGGTAAAATCTACGAATTAGCCATTAACCCATTGAGTATTAATCTTAGACATACAGTATAAGGTTTCAGAAACTGGGTAAAATTTATAAGAATAGAGAAAATATAATGAGTTGATGATGTCTATTATATATCTAAGGCTGTAGATTAGACAGACTAGCTGTATTTCACTATCTTATTCTTGTATTAGACAAAAATAGATGTAAGCATATACCTAGTATATATTGAATTAGTCAAATCTAATCTAAGCTGTCCAGTTAAACGAATAATTAATTTTAGGATCGAAAATATTGCTAAGGCTAAACTAGTTACAACAATATTATAATCTATTATCTGTTCTGTATTTTTGTACTAGATGAAGATGGGGATAAGCAAAGATGAACATAACACTGATGGAAAAATATTAGAACAACATTAATGGAAATATATTTTGTAAATATGGAAATATGAAAATGCAGTAATCTTGTTTAAGATGAGAAGAGAATGATGAAACAACTAGGCCAATTTATTGGGAAAAACTTCTGATATATGTAACACGGCAGGAGAGAAGCAATGCATCTGTTTTTACTTTGGTAGTTTTAAAAATAAAAAATATTTAGAAGAAAGAAATGGTAAAATCTACGAATTAGTCACAGAAAGAAGGAAGGAAGGAGCTGGTGATGGAAGGACGGAAGGAAATGGATTTTAGATGAAGAAGAGCCAGTTGGTTCATGGATTCACTGTACTTCCACATCACTCTGTATTAAACACAGAAATCCTCTGAATGACTGTGCGTATGTTAAACGTCATTCAACCTCCCATCATTTTTCCATTTCCAAAAATAAGCAAAAAAATGCCAGAGAATATATAGCAGTGATGGCGAACATTTTAGAGACCGAGTGCCCAAACTGCAATTCAAAACCCAGTAATTTTTTTGCAAAGTGCCAATACTGTACAGTAATTTAACCTGTATACAGGTGGCTATGAAGGGGCAATGTCGGGTGCCCACAGAAAGGGCTCCGAGGGCCACCTTTGGCACCCGTGCCATCGGTTCGCCATCACTGATATATAGGGATCGTGAATCACAGCAGGTGTGTCATCAGGTTAGGATGCTGGGCAATCCAGTTCCCATTCTCCTTGAACTGTGAAACTAACCGTCTTACTTTGGGCTTCCTGTCGCCACTTGCTTTGTCTGGCCTCCCTGGGAGGGTTGTTGATGACACGCTGGCTGACAGTGTGTGGGAGTCGTAGTCCAACACCGCCACCCCACACAAAATTATGCCCGTTTTGAAGCGCTGGGCTGCCTAGGGCGATGTATTTCCCATCCCTTCCATAAATAGGAGCTTAATTCTTGTACAGTAGGACTCCCGTATCCACTTATTCATTATCCACTGATTCAGTTATCCACGGATGGCAGAGGGAAAAAAATCAAATAAATAATTCAGCAGCCACAAAGCAAACTACTGTTTTAAACAAAGCAAGCTGCTGTCACAAACAGCAGCTGTAAAGCAAACTACTGTCATAAAACAGCAGCTCTAAAGCAAACTACTGTCCTAAAATAGCAGCTGTAAAGCAAGCTACTGTCGTAAAACAGCAGCCATAAAGCACGCTACTGTCACAAAACAGCAGCCGTAAAGCAAACTACTGTCATAAAACAGCAGCTGTAAAGCAAGCTACTGTCACAAAACAGCAGTTTGGGGGATTTTTGGTGTTTTCTCTTATCCACGGTTTTCATTATCCACTGGAAGGTCTGGAACCAATCCCCAG
>JAHTLZ010000161.1:1011788-1028458 GCA_023846285.1 Phrynocephalus versicolor | reverse complement strand
GTGTTTTTATTGCCCCAGTCCTTCCAAAGACATGCCACGGCTCTCACGTTAGGACTGCAACACCCAGCATCCCTCTGCTCTGAACACCTACAGGTTTCTGGGAGTTGTAGGTAAGCAAAGAAACGGGTAGGGGGGGTTCCCTCGCTCAGGGCCTGAACTCCGGTTCAAGGACACCTTGGTGGTGGTTGGGGGGGGGGGCGAAGACCGAGCATTCCCTTTCCAGACGAAGGAGTGGGCTTCTTCACCCCCCCTCATCTCCACTCCCTCCGGCCCTTTCCGCTCAATAGGATTTGTAGCCATCTCCTTTAATCTTCGCTAATCATTCCTTAATTAGAAGGTCACCGTCCTCTGGCTGGAGTCGTCCTCCTTGCAGCTGCCACTGTCTCGGTAATCCTCTTCCCCCGCCCCCACCTGGCTTGGCTGCAGCCCTGTTGCCACCTTCACCAGCGGCCCCGTGGAGGAACGACGGACCAGGGGCTGCAGGGGTGGCCTGGCACATGGTGTGGCAGGGAAGGGGGGGACCAAGTGGACCATGGGCTCCTCACACACACAGACACATCCCTGGGTGGGTGGGTGGGGAACAGCTACCAAAAGTGCTGATTCTCTACCCATAATAAGAACCTAAGACGACCCATGCTGGAACAGACCAAAGGCCCATCTAGTCCAGCTTCCTGTATCTCACAGTGGCCCCACCAGATGCGTTTGGGAGCGCATGAGACTAGATATCTGTCTCCTGATAGCACTCCCCTGCATCTGGCCCTTGAAGTACCCTGGTTTTTAAGCCTGGAGATGACACCTCTCCATCATGGTTTGTCACCTGTGATGGACTTCTCCAGGTATCTGTCCAATCCCCTTCTGAAGGCACGCAGGCCAGATGCCATCACCACCTCCTGTGGCAGGGAGTTCCACAGATTAACAACACACTGGGTGAAAAGATATTTTCTTTTCTCCGTTCTTACTCTCCCAGCCCTCAATTTGAGTGCATATCCCCTAGTTCTGGTACTGTATTTTGTGAGAGGGAGAAGAGCTTCCCTCTATCCACTTGACTCATGCCCTGCATTATTTTGTACGCCTCAATCATACCACCCCATACCACTTCAAGTAGTCTCTGGGCAGTTTACAGTTTTAGAACATAAGAACATAAGAAGAGCCATGCTGGATCAGGCCAAAGGCCCATCTAGTCCAGCTTCCTGCATCTCACAGTGGCCGCCACCAAATGCCTCTGGAAGCGCACGAGACTAGATATTTGTCTCCTGATCCCACTCCCCTGCATCTCGCCCTTGAAGGACCCCGGTTTTAAGCCTGGAGATGACACATCTCCATAATGGTTTGTCACCTGGGATGGACTTCTCCTCCAGGTATCTGTCCAAACTCCCTTTGAAGGCCTCCAGGACAGATGCCATCACCACCTCCTGTGGCAGGGAATTCGACAGACTAACAACATGCTGGGTAAAAAAAAAATTCTTTTGTCTGTTCTCACTCTCCCCTAATAGAGAGCTCCCAAATTTCATAACCAAGACCCTTTTAATGGAGTAAAAAACACACAAGTTTCAGCCCAAATGCCCACTTGGACCACCTCATTCCATTTCACATGCTAAGGAGGGTCATGTCCAGTGAAGATTTAGAAGGGGGACCATCACAGAGGCCTAGATGCCATAAGCACATCTGATCTTGCCTGATTTCAGAAGTTAAGCAGGGTCGGCCCTGCCTAGTACTTGGATGGGAGACCACCCAGGGAATACCAAGTGCTGTAGGCGCCTGGAGAAGGAACCTGCAAGCCACTCCAGTATTCCTGCCAAGAAAACTCAGTGGATATGGGGTCACAAAGAGTCGGTCACAACTGTAATGATGCAACACACACCAATACAGAGAGCATCTCTAGAGAGGGAACATCTCTAAAGAGGGTTAGGAAAGTCTTTTCTCTGGAACCCTGGACAGCTACAGCTGCTGGTCAGAGGCTGACCATACTGGGCTGGACGGACCCAACATCAGAATCAGGATAAGGCAGTCTCCTGTGTCCCACTTTGGGCCTTTTCACACGACCCCTAAGATCCGCTGGCCACTTAAATTCGGACCAGAGATCTTGGGGGTTCGTTGCTCTTCCTGCGTCCCCACCCCTCCGCACTTCCTTGCTCCTGCCTCCGTGAGGGGAGGGAGAAAAAAAGAGAGGAAAAAAATGCAGGCTCACCTCCGAAGCCGCCCCGTCGTCGTCCTGATTCCTTCTCTTAAAGGGGCGGGAGGCAAAAAAAAAAAAAAATCCCAGAAGCGAGGAGAGCCCAGCACTCACCAGATTACATCCGGATCTGGGGATTTTCACCCTCCGAGAGCAGGTACATGAAAAGTGCACTGGGACGCGCTTAGGTGGGCGTGGTCGCACTTAATTTCCTGCAAACTCCGGAGCTGGTGGGGAAACAATTGTAAGCTCCGGAGCTGGAAGCCATTTGCGGCGGAGTTTAGGGGTCGTGTTGTCACCTTCTTTCTCGCTGAGAGCAACAAAGTTCCCACTCCCCACTCGCGCCCCACTACTACTTGAACAAAACTGTGAAGATCTTTGTGTAGGGAATGGATGAATTGCTGAGGACCCGGGATAGTTTTGCTTTCGTACATCCGTCAAAGTTTAGGGATCTCGATGGTTTGTGCGGAGACCGATGGAAGTGACGCCAGAGGACACCAGACTCATAGAATCATGGAGTTCTCCTGTGTTTGATTGCTCATCGCCACCTCCCGAGGTCATTGCTTCCATTGTTGTACTGCTCTAACAGTTAGGAAGTCATCCCCCAACCCCCTCAGGACATCTAGCCTCGATCTAGATTGCTGTAGCTTGAGCCCATTATTACGTGCCTTTCATTCTGGGATGATTAAAAACAGCTCCTGCACCTCCTCTGTACGATACCTTTCAAGTAAAAGTGCTATCATATCTCCTCTAGGTCTTTCTCCCCCCCTCCAACCTAAACATGCCCAGTTCATTCTGTCTTCCCTCCCAGGTCTTGGTTCTGAACTTACTCCAGTTTGTCGGCATCTTTCTTAAGAGTGTGCTGTCCAGAACTAGACACTGTACTCTAGACCAGTGGTTCTCAACCTGGGGGTTCCCCAGAATCTTCCTGGACTGCAATTCCCAGACATCTTCCTCACTAGCTGAGCTGGCCAGGATTTCAGGGAGTTGCAGTCCAGGAACATCTGGGGACCCACAGGTGGAGAGCCACTGCTCTAGACCAAACCTCAACCTGTGCAAAATGGAGAGGAACTAGCACCTCGGAAGATGTTTATGTTAACGCAGCCTAAAACTGTACTGGCCTTTTTCTGCAGCTGTGTCACACTGTTGGCTCAGATTCAGCTTGTGATCTATAACCATTCCCAAGATCGTTCTCATGCATAGCATTACTCGGCCAAGTATTCCAGAGCTTCAGATCTCTACACTGCAATTCCTCATATACCCACCCACCCACCAGAACTGTTAGGTCAGGGCTGTTCAACTTTGAACAGGCCAAGGTCTACTTTTTCCGGCCCAAAGTGCCTGAGGGCTACTACACTAAAACCTCAACTTTGCTCTGTTCTGAGCAGGTGCTCATAACTAAAAACTTTTGTAAATACAGCAGCGGTTTCCCATAGGAATGCATTGAAAACCAATTAATCTGTTCTGGAGGGAACAGATTTCAGTGAGCCATGGCCCTTGAATTGCCCTGCTCGGCTGAGACAGTGGGCTGGCAGACCCAGAACTTTGCTGGGCAGTGGTGGTCCTTGGGATGGGGGAGGGAGGGGTGGAGAACTTATCGTCCTCTTTTTTTATTTGATGACCGGTGGGCTACTTTTGAACTCTTCGTGGGCTACCAGTAGCCCGCGGTCTACCTGTTGGGCAGGCCTGTGCTATGTGAATTCAGGGTGGGGGGTGGAGGCTGCCTTCTGCCTTCTGCTCACTACCTTTCACATTCGTTGCTCTACAGCAGGCCTGCCCAAAGTCCGGCCCGGGGGCCAAATCCGGCCCATCAGGCCATTCTGAGTGGCCCGCGGCTGGTTGGCCTCCCCCTCCCTCCCCCTCCTTCGCTTATGGGTCAGTGGGTGGGGCTTTCAGTGGGATGGCAGGGTCGGGGAGCAACTGGCCCCTGACACATTCTCAGCCACTAAATCTGGCCCTCCTTACAAAAAGTTTGGGCACCCCTGCTCTACAGCCCTGACAATGGGTGTGTGTTTGGGGGAGAAGTGGTTAACCGCTCCTGGGACTTTCCCTTGCGCATTCTCATGTTGTGAATGGCAGTGAGCACAAGTGGGGATCTGTAGCTCATCTTGACATGCCGCCATTGGCTTGGTCAGCATTCAGGCTGCCCTTTGATAGGTCAAGCCAAGGGCCTTCTTTTCCCTGCTGGCAATGGCCGCACGGCATTGTGCAGCGATACTGGGCATTTCCTGCCTTTTTGAACGCTGGGTAGTCAACCACAATATCCGACGCCCATAATAAACAAAAGTTTGTTTTTTGTCTGTTTGTTTTTAAATAATTGAATCTGCTATCAATCACCATGGTCACTTTTCCCCTCGGAAAGACCCAGGAGGGAGAGACAGGGAGAGAGTACAAGGCAGACAAACGAAGGCAGGTTTCTGCGTGTGTGATGGGGGCACAACGAGAGCCGATGCAGGATAAAAAAAGAGGAAACCAACCAACGGTTGCTTCTGCTCCTATCTGCTCCGTTCATCCTGCTCTTTCAAGTGACAGCCAGAGGGTTATTCTCAGTGGGATGTGACCTGGGCCGATGGCTTCCACTCATGTCTTCTAATACCCTTCCAGAACCCTTGAGGACCAGGAGCTTCTGCTTTGTAGAACATGTAAGACTTGTGTGCGAGATGAGACAAGACCCAATAAACTCCCCGCCCTTTTGTACCAGAACTGAAGCTTGGGAAGGTTAGTTTTCCAGAATTCCCAGTTCGATGGCATGGCCAGTAAAGGATTCTGGGAAATAATAATAATAATAATAATAATAATAATAATAATAATAATAATAATAAATGATAAATAATTTGAGACTTGCAAATACAGTGGTACCTTGTATAAAGGAATTAATTTGTTCCAAATGAAATTATGTTAAGCAATTTTTCCTTTATACAGTAGGAATGCATTGAGAACAGAGTAATCCCTAATTGTGACCATTTTTATGTGTATGGATTCGTCCCATAGGAGATTCTGTTGAGCAAATTTCCCCTATCTGGATTTTTTTGTGTTGTACAGATTTTATTTTTTACAAACCGTTTGTTATACGAGGGTCCACTGTACAGGCAGACAGGGTTTTGGAGCATAATACGCTGGATATTGTGACTGTGGAGAAGAAAAAAGTGTGGATCATTGATGTTGCTATACTAGGATATGGAAGAGTCACCGAGAAACACTTGCAAAAACTACCCGATATCAGGATCTGAAAATTGAACTTCAGAGACTCTGGCATAAACCGGTACAGGTGGTCCCAGTGGTAATTGGCACGCTGGGTGTGGTGCCTAAAGAGCTAAGCAAATATTTAGAAGAAATTGGAGTTGACAAAGTCACCCTCAGTCAGCTGCAGAAAGCCGCCTTACTGGGATCTGCTCGCATAATTCGCCGATACATCACATAGTCCTAAACGCTTGGGAAGCGTTCGACTAGTGATTGGTAATACAAAATCCACCATAGCTAGCTGTGTGATAATAATAATAATAATAAATGGACTTTTCGAGGACCTGGACAGAACAGAGAAGAGACAACAGGAGCAGTCTAGAGACACATCTGTAACAATTTATTGAATGAGGCAAGAGACAGAATGGGGGGGGGGGAACAACAGGTATTTCCATGCTGGGCTAAGGGCCAGGGCAGTGATAAGGGAGAAATGAGGATGGCTTTCCTTTGGGCCATGGGGGAAGTAATTTTTCAGTCTTTCCAGAACGTTATTCCATTGCAGAAAAATAATAATACAAAAGAACACTGACTTTAAAGTCACAACTGACATCTTCACAACAATAAAAAAATAATATTTTAATATTTTAATTTCTTTTCTTTTCTTTCTTTTTTTAATTATTATTATTAGATATTAAATCCGAGACCTCGGTTTTGCTTCTGGGGCAACTGAAGTCCAAGGGAGGCAAAGGGCTCAAAGAACGTCCAATTTCCCCCCCCCCCCATTTTAAAAGCAAGGAAGTGCATGGCTCTGGGAAAGAAGGAAAGAAAGCCCGGGCTTGAGAGGTGATACAGAGAGGTTGAGTAAGTGGCTCGGTGTGTAAAATAAATTGGAGGGGGTGGGCGGGATTAAATACCGCAAAGTATTCTGTGAGGAAAGAAGCAAAATCCATCTGGGATGGAATTCTAGAATGTTGTTTACGGAAGGGGTCCTGAGCGCCCCACTTGTGTCTGAGAAGCAGGGAAAATAAAATATGAAAACAGAAAGCAATGCTTTAAGCCAGGCATGTCCAAACTTTGGCCCTCCAGATGTTTTGGGCCACAACTCCCACAGTCATTTGTCATTGGCAATCTAAGCTTAGAATTCTGGGAGTTGTGGTCCAAAACATCTGGAGGGCCAAAGTTTGCCTGCTTTAAGATTTGTATGTGTGAGTGAGGGCTCCACTGTTGTGTTGCAGGAGGGGGAAAAAAAGCTTAAAAATGGAAATGTCTGGGAAAGTTGCACCGGGAGGTGTCTGTGACCAAGCTGTGCCAGCCCCGAGCGCGGCAGGGAAGGGCAGAGGGCCCAGTCCTCTTTATGACCCCCGGAATATCTCAGCTCCCTGGGTCTAAAAGGGGCGATTCACCCAATGGGGCAGAAATGGGCACATATAAAAGTAGACTCTGCCCTTGGCCCCCCACCTCCATCCAGTCTCTCTCTCTCTCTTTCTCCTTTGCGTGCATTTCTGGTTGCAAGACAGAACGTTCCGGAAAACGCCAGTGGAAAAGGGAGCAGAGGGGTCGGGGGGGCGGAAGGACGAGTCAGAGGAGTTTCGAGCATGGATTTAGAAAAAGAAGGGAGCCAAGTCTCTTCCAACAGGTTTGCCAAAGGAGGGTGGATCCCAAGGGAAAACAGATCCCAGCCTCCGCTGTTTCCCTCCCGGAGCTTCTTACGCTTTCAACGCCTCTTCAAGGAAAGAAAGAAAAAAGTCTTTTTTCCCCCAAGCCTGTCTCTCTCTCTCTGTCTCCGACTTCCTCTGTCTCTCTTTGTAAAAAGTGAAGTCCGTTTTAAAAAATGACACCTAATTCTCGTTGCGAGGAGGTTGGCCGTGAGCCGCGAGGAGGTTGGGGCCCCGGGAGGCTCCGCGGAAAGCTCCCCCCCCCCACAAAAGTCTCAGGGAGAATCCACCCCCTCAAATAGGGCAGGCGGGGGGGGGTCTTCTCACATCATGCCCCGACTTGAACGGAGAATGGTCCATGCACGGCAGGAGAGGAAAGTTCGGCTTGGCTCTGGGTTGGCCTTTTCGCATGCCTGCCACGCCAGAGGAGGTTCTGGCAAGTCTCCTGCATATCCCCTTCCACAACCTTTGCGCTCTCTCTTTCTCTCTCTCTCTTTTTTTTCATTTTGCAACAAACCTTTCCGATTCCAAAAGCTGCGAGACTCAAAATGCCACCTGATTGCCGCTCCAGAGAGGCATAGGAAAAAAAAATATTCCGTACAAGAGAAGAGGAGGAAGCTACAGCATCTTGATTTCCCCAACGGCCTTCCCGTCACTGCTCCAGCGTCACAACTTCCACCGCCTGGCCGTCCACGGTGACGGTGCTGTCCGTTATCCGCGCCGCGACCGGGGCCATGGCCACCTGCACGGGGCCGTTCCCTTGGGCGAGGCTGGTCACCACGGTCTGGTACATGCTGACGGGGATTTGGACCAGCCCTGGAGGGGGAGCAGAGAGAGAGAGAGAGAGAGAGAGAGAGAGAGAGAGGAAAGAGCAGCTTAGTTTGGCTGGGATGACTCATAAGATGAAATAAAATAAATCAGTTTTTTGCTCATTTGATTTCCAAACCTCTGATCTGACTGATGTACAGCAACAAGAAATAGCATACACACCGCAAACATAACTGGAAATTAAAATTAACATTCATTTTTAAAATAGGTTGCAATTTTAGATACAGTGACACCCCGTCTTAAGAACAGCTCAACCTAAGAGCAATTCGACTTAAGAGCAGAAAATTGTTGACGTTTTAAACTGCTGCCTTACAAATTTTAGATACGGTCTGCTCGACTTACAAATATATATTTTTAATTTTTTAACTTATTTTTTTCAATTTTTAAGATAGGATTAAATTCGTAAGTTGAGGTACCACTGTACTTGGCTTATGATCTCCGCAGGCTATTCAGATGGAATATTCTGGAAAGCCTGCTGGAGTAAAAAAAAAAGTGTTGAGAGATTTATTTAAGGTCCTGAAGTGGGGGGGGGCAGGTGAATTTCCAGGTGGGAAGTCATTTCAGAGCTGAGGAGCAACTGCTGAGACCACTCCCCATCCCTAGGCCCTTGTTTCCCCCCCTCTACTTCCACGGCTCTCTGGGGAGTTAAATGTCCTTATTGACCAGCCAGGGATGTGTAGACAGTAGGATGGACCATCCCTGTTTTTCCATGTACCAAATCATTAGGGCTTTACAGGCCAAAACCACACCTTGGACCTGATATGGAAACAGGCCGTAATAAAACAAGGTTCCAGTGAAGATTCAATAGGATATCTGGCAATATTCATAATGATTAGAGATGGGCATGACTTAGCGAAATTTCCGTTTCCGTTTCCGTTTCCGTTACGTAACGAAACGAAAAACAAAAAACGGTTCAAAAATGGAACGGAAACGGAAACGAAACGACTAATTTTGAGCCGTTTTTCATTTTTCGTTACCGGAAAAGCACTTAATGGAGCTAAATGGGAAGAAACAGGGGGAAAAAATTTGTTTTCGTTTTTCGTTACATAACGAAACGAAAACGAAAAATTTTGAAAATTAGCTCACGAAAACGGAAACGAAACGGGCCCCTAGACGAAAACGAAAAATTTTTCTGAGTCGTGCCCATCTCTAATAATGATTTAAGAAGGCATCAGTAAGTGAGAAGGGTCTCCTTGTTTAAAAACAAGAACTACTCAGAGACTAAACACTTTGCCAGGCAGACGTGCTGGTGCCAACCTTGTGCCAGCCAAAGAGAAAATGCACTGCAAAAAGGGATCCAAACAGCATCTGGCACTGGGTGACATAAAGCAGCTATGGAGAAGTTGGAGGCGACCCAAGGGCCACCTAGTCCAACCTCACCAGAGGGCAGGGAATCCGCTATCAATATGAAACTAGCACAAGGAGTCAGCTTGGACCTTTTATAGACATACGACAATCTTTTGTATTTATTTATTTATTTACACACAAAAAATTAGCTGCCCCACTACCAAGAGGTCTCTAGGCGGCATATAACAATGTAGTGTATTAAAAACTATAAAGCAATAAAATTATTAAAACTATAAAATACAATACCGTTAAAACACAATACAGTGGTACCCTGTATAAAGGAATTAATTCGTTCCAAATGAAATTCTGTGAAGCAAATTTTCCTTTATACAAATTTCCCATAGGAATGCACTGAAAACAGAGTAATCCCTAATTCACGACCATTTTTATGTTGCATGGATTCGCCCCATGGGCAATTCTGTTAAGCAAATTTTCCTTTATACAGAATTCCCATAGGAATGCACTGAAAACAGAGTAGTCCCTAATTCACGACCATTTTTATGTTGCATGGATTCGCCCCATGGGCAATTCTGTTAAGCAAATTTCCCCTATCTCCAGAATTTTTTTATGTTGTACAGATTTTATGTTATACAAACTGTTTGTTATATGAGGGCCCACTGTACAATACAAATTATAAAACCCTGCTGCTCATGTGTCCGGCAAAAAAAAATCTAATTAAAATGCTGGCCGAATAGGAAGGTCTTTGCTTTGCCTGGCACCGAAAAGCCTTGGCGCCTGGCGGATCTCTGTAGGGAGGGCATTCCAGAGCTGGGGGGCAACCCCCGAGAAGGCCCTGTTTTGACATGCTACCCCCCCTTATCTCTTTGAAGGGTGGCACCTTCAGCAGGGCCTCCTGGCCTGAGCTTAGAGCTGATTTCTCCAGATGCCCAAACTCGAGCCCACAAACACTCACATGGGATAGAAATGGCTTTTCTAGTTAAGGGTCTACGGGACTACAGTGGTGCCTCTGATAACGAATTTAATTCGTTCTCAGAGGCAATTTGTTATCTGAAAAATTTGTTATCCGAAACGTGGTTTCCCATTGAAATGAATGGAAAACTGATTGATCTGTTCCAGAGGTCCGAAAAAGGCAAAAAAGCTGGGGGGGGGTTTCCAGACCTCTTTAAAAATGCACTTTAGAGGCTTGCAGTGCTAGAACACCCTCCAGAACATCCACCTGCACTGCAATGCAAAAAATAGACAAGAGAAACCAGCAAGACTACCCCAGTCTGTTCCCACCCAAAGTGCAATGGGGATAAATGCAAACAAACAAACATAAGCAGGAAGAAAAATCCAGCCCATTTTTGCCCGCAGAGTAATGAAAAAAGAGTGCAGACACGGAGAAATGAAACCAGCAAGACTACCCCAGCCTCTTCCAGCCAAAAATGCAAAGAAAAGCAGTGCAAATATTAATAAAAGCTTGCTCCCTATCTTACCAAGTTTGAAAAGTCCAAATCCCTCAGCAGAACATGTCCAGAATGGCTCCAAAGTAGAGATGGGCACGAAACAAACAATTTTTTGTTTCCGTTTTCTCGTTTCGTTAGCTAACGAAACGACAAACGAATTTTGTCTTTAAAATGAAATGAAACGAACAGAAACACCGGAAATTTTGTCGTGCATTTCGTTTCCGTTACTGCAATATGAGGGAATTGCTTAAAATCCTTTTAAAAAAACCACAAAAATTTGAAATAAATGGTAACGAAACAAACGAAAATGAAAATGATTTTTTTGCAAAAATTCACGAAAAACGGAAACGAACCAAAACGGACCCTCCAAACGACAAACGAAATGCCATTTTTTTTTATTCGTGCCCATCTCTACTCCAAAGCACCATAAAAACACTCTAACTCCTCCCACCCCTTCACAAACTATGCATCCTGCAACGCATGCAGGGTACACATTTTTTGCAAGGCATTATGAAACATTTGTTATCCGAGGCAGCCCATAGGGAACATTCCCTATCCGAGGCAGCCCTATACCTGGAAATTTCCATTTGTTATCCGAAAAAATTTGTTATCCGAGGCATTCTTTATCCGAGGTATTACTGTACTTGTTTCTGTTGCCACAGATTCATCGGGCTAGCTCCAGGAACGGTTAGAATAAAGCCAGCCACCTGGCCAAGCAGTACGAGCGTGGGGGGGCAACAGGATGAAAGAAAACCTCCCACCCCTCCCACTCAGAAGGGACAAGGAGATGTGGATGGGAGACCCCCAGCCCTGCCAGGTGGCTGAAACACCCGCCAGTTCCTAATGGCAGGTGAGCCCTCTCTGCCCACACCCGGCAGCTGTGGAAGGACAAAGAAAAGAGGCCGTGAAGTGGCCAGGCAGAGAGGGCGCGCAAGCATGTGTGCACGTGCCTTCTCAGGTGGCTGCTATGCTTCCTCTCCCCCCCCCCAGAAAAAGGGAGTAATGCAGGCAGCTCACAGGCATTGACATGGGCTAAAACCTGCCTTCTGCAGGCCATGCGGCAGCACCATGCCACGAGACCCAGGAAGCCCCATGTCACCAGTAGCGAGCAGAAGGGGGGGTCCAATAAATAAATAAAAATAAATAAATAAACTGCCCCCTTAAAAAGTCAAGTGCCCCTCTGCCATCCACCCAGCAGGGACCAGGAGAGCAGAAGCACACAACTGCTCAGGAGGCGGGGGGAGGTTCGTTCATTCATCACACCTGACCCCTCTCCCCACCCCACCCCAGCACATTTGCTACTCCCTTCGTTTGCTTTCTGTTCAAGCCCGTTCAGCGCTTTTCAGTCAAAGATCACCCGCGCACCCTGAGTCAACACTAGCTCGCCTGCCTACCCCACCTCATCGGCCCGTTTTACCTTTGTGTTGCACACCTGCACTCCGGGAGGGAGCTCCGGCCCCATTTCTCCCCCCGCCCCTGCATCCACCACCTGTGCTGTTGCTTTGTCCTCTTGGGCGAATTTATTTATTTATTTATATTTCTATTTGAACGGTTAGACTGCCTGTCCGACCAATGGTCACCCCTGAGCAATACACAACAGTAGAAACCAATGCAACAATAAAACGGGCAGTGGAGGTAAAAATAAAGCCGGAGTCTGTGGCCGATGTGTGCAAACCGGCCACCTCTTTCTTGCTCCTGTTCTCTAGTACTGGGCGTCAAGGCAGTTCATCGCTGCAGCCTCGGTTCCCCAATACGCTCTTGGACAAACAGACCTCCCCCTTCATGTTTTGCCGCCCTCCTTGAGCCCCAGACTGAAAAATCAGAAAGCACCCTTGAGGCACATATTGGCCTGGGAGGGTGGCTCCTTGGAGCCAGGTTATGAAGGGATGCACCAGGTGGGTCCAGGGCGGGTTGCCCTGCCAGGGACTGGTGATCCCGGGGCCGCCTGTTCTTATCAACAACAGCAGGAGGCACCAGAATGTGACAGGAGTGTCCTCACATCACTCTGTGGCACAGACAGCGACGCTTAAGCCTTAAAATGCAGCGAGCTGGCGTCTGAGTCGGCGACGCTGCAGCCCCCCCCCCGGCCCCCTTGCTTCTTCTTGGGTGTTCTTGGAGGCCCCTTGCACACTGTTTTTCGGGTGGGGGGGATAGGAGCAGAAGCTTGTTTAAAGGGTTTTTTAAAAAAAGAAGGTATGATTTTATCCCAGTCAAACCAATCTGTAGCACCATCGCATGCAAAGTCTTTAAGGCCCAGTGGCTCCAGTTGGAAGGCATTCCAGGACATTTTACCTTGAACACCTACATCTTATTTATTTATTTATTTACTTACTTAAATATGGTTTACCCTGCCTTTCTCTTTAAAATGACCCAAGGCAGCTTACAACAAGGGCCAGATGCAAGGGAGTGCTATCGGGAGATAGATATCTAGTCTTGTGTGCTCCCGGATGCATTTGGTGGGGCCACAGTGAGATACAGGAAGCTGGACTAGATGGGCCTTTGGCCTGATCCAGCAGGGCTTTTCTTATGTTCTTAATTAAAAGGCAGTATTGAAAGCTAATAACATTCAGTGTACTAATACTATAAAAAGGATCAAACCAATGCCATATTTAAACAAAACCCAGTCAACAAAAGCAATACCAAAACACATCCAAAGCATTAAGGCACAGCAATCCATTTCAAAGTCCCACTCAGGTATCCAGTTGCCCAAATGAAAGCCTTCCGGAAGAGAAAGGTCTGCAGAAGGACAGCAAAGATGGGGCTGGGCTGGCCTCCAGTGGGAGGGAGTTCCGAAGCCTAGGAGTGGTGCCACGTGAGCTCATATAGCTTCAGTGTCAAAATATGCTGAGATCTGTGATTACATTGCCTGAACTGACTCACAGGCCAATTTGAAGACCACTGCCAATCAAACAATCAGGGTGGCAGAAGCGTGTCCTTGAGGCAGATGGACGAAATGCATTTCCTTCACAACCTCCCGAACCAACTCTGGGCAGTGCACGCAACTCAGCCAGGGACTTCTACTATCAGCTGGGAGTTAAAGAAAAACAGAGACTCCTTTAAAACCGCCAGGCTGAGCGAAATCAAACTCATTCAGCGGCATCTGCCCCAAAGTCTAGCAGCACCTTGAGACTTAAGAGCCAGCATCCTGGCACTCCTCTTCCCGGCCCTGTCGGGAAACTGACTTGGTTTGTCCTGGTGTTCCTCTCCATTGACAGCTATTCAATTAGCTCCCCCCCACTCCTCCAACACCACCCGGTTTTGCAGACACCTACATTTGGCTTTTGCCTCCAATCCGATTTTAAATTCTTGTTTCTGCCTGACCTCAAACCCAGGATTCTCCATCTGCTCTCAGGCGCGGAGCTGCTATCATTGCAAACAGTTTGTTGGGTCATTGTACCAGCTTGGCACCGCAAGCCACAACTACAAGCGATGCATCTGCTCCCTTCAGCTCATAGAGGAGACCAGAGCTCGTAACACAAAAGAACAAATACCGCCTCCCAAAAAAACCCCTATAGTTCAGATACGGAAAATGGAACTCCAGGAAGTTCTCTTAAAACTGAATTAATATTTCGCTTCCAGCTAGACCAGCGGTTCTCAACCGGTGGGTCTCCAGATGTTCCTGGACTGCAACTCCCCAAAATCCTGGCCAGCTCAGCTAGTGATGAAGGCTTCTGGGAGTTGCAGTCCAGGAACATCTGGGGACCCACCGGTTGAGAACCACTGAACTAGACAATCATTCCACATTCTCACCCACAAAGCAGAGGTTGGGTAAATTGCATTCCTCCCTGCCATTTTCTGGACTGCAACCCCCAGAATTCCTCACTACTAGCTACGCTGGTTGGACCTCATGGGGGTTGCAGTCCAACAATATACGGAAGGCGGCCCTTTGCCACAGCTGGACCAAACCACCGAGACCACACTGAGCCTTAAAGAGAGACCCAAAATGATGCAGAGAGAGAGGAAGGAAAGAGTTCTGGGTAAAAATGAAACCAGAAAGCCCTGCTTAGAAGCAAAGCAACCCTCACCCAGAGTCGCTAGGGTTTAAGTATGGCAACGCGGCTAAGGAACAGGGATTCTCCTGTGAAGTTGAAACAGGAGAAAACAGCTGTGACCTATCACAAGTCCCAGCAGCCTGAGCCAGCATAAGAAACGATGAAGGATGATGGGACATGTAGGTCAACCACATCGGCAGAGCAACAGTTGGACGCTCCAGAGTTAAAAGCAGCAAGATTTTGGAACCTAAGCTCAGAAGTTTACCTTTCTGATCTTCCCAGTGTTTCCTTAGAGGTAAAGGTAAAGGTCCCCCCTGTACACGCATGCTAGTCGTGTCGACTCTAGGGGCGGAGCTCATCTCCATATTCAAGCCAAAGAGCCAGTGTTGTGCAACTCCGTGGCCACGTGGCTGGCATGGCTGCAGGGAAACACTGTTTTACCTTCCTGCATTTTACGGCGGTACCTATTTATTTACTTGCATTTATCTGCTTTTGGACAGATTGGCTGGCAGGAGCTGGGGTTACCAGTGAGAGCTCACTCCGCTGCATGGCAACCGGGATTCGAACTGCCGAGCTGCTGAATTTGCATCCAACAGTTTTTGGAGCCTTAGTCTGTGGAGCCTTTATCCACAAGAGGAAAGCTCTAAGGAGTAATGCAGTCCAAAGGCTAGCCTTTCACCACAAACTGTGGTTATGGTTGCTGGGAGCCATCAAGTCACCTCTGATTTATGGCGACTCTATGAATGGGAGGCCTCCGAGAGGTCCTGTCCTCAACAGCTCAGCTCAGCTTAGCTCTTGCAGACTCAAGCCAGTGGCTTCTTTTAGAGAGTCAGTCCATTGGGTACTGAATCGTCCTCTTTTCCTGTGGCCTTCTATCTTTCCCAGCATTGTGGCTTTTTCAAAAAAATAAAAAAATAAAATAAAATCCTGCCTTCTCTTTCACAAGCAGCTTGACCTTTAAATTCTGGCAAGGAGGACCCTGAGCGACAGAACAGGGACGTTGTTGGTCATCCCTGAACTGGGACGTTGATCCTTTGGGAGACTTCCTGTTTTATCTTTTGCCAACCATTTTAAGAAATGGTCTGTGGGCTTGCAGCACATCACAGGCTTAGGATGTTGAGCAAACGGGAAGCAAACGGAAACAGCCCAACAAGGCTGTTTCTGAAGAAGGTCTTGAGCTGCAAGTCTAAAACTTGGATTAACCGAAGAGGAGGAGGAGAGCTGGATGCCGTGACTGGGGTGTGGGGGAGAAGCAAGAAGCAATGAAAAGTGTCTGTGAAGATTCTCAGTCCTCCAGGTGAGTTTATCTGGAAGTTGAGTCACGGCAACTGGACTTCTTTTCCTTGAGAGACTGAAATGTTTCACTGCTCATCCAAACAGCTTTGTCAGTCTTAGTAATGAAAGGTCAACATACAAAGAGGCCACCACAAAACATGACCTTGCAGGCATGTCCAAACTTCGGCCCTCCTGATGTTTTGGACCACAACTCCCAGAAGTCGAAGCCTGTATTTCCAATGGCAAAGGACTGTGAGAATTGTGGTCCAAAACATCAGGAGGGCTGAAGTTTGGACATGCCTCTTTTAGAGGACACAGCTTGCCTAACCTCCCTCCATCCCAGGGCCATTTGACCAGCCTCCACTTCACGCCCACAGCACTAGGAACTGTCTGTGCAAAACATAAAAATAAAAATAACCTCACACAGACAGCCTCTCACAACAGGCTCCTGGACACCCATGTCCTTTTCGGTTTGGCGACTAAGTCCAAAGTAGATGCAACATCTACGGATTCAAGATGCTTGGCAGGTACAGCACCCAGGAGCTGCCGAGGGCGAGGGACAGGGGCAAGGGGGGCGGAGCGCTCAGGAGACCCACTGGTTCCCCACGGGGAGAGCTGGCCGCCCTTGGGAGGAAGATGATTAAAGCCCCCGAGATATGGTAATCAGCCCTGGGATTGTCACCCGGCTGCATCTGCCTCTCTGATTAGCCTTAATCTAGCTGGCACATGTTAATCTAAAGCTTGGGATTTCGGACCCTTTCAATGGTATTAAAGAGAAAATCCCCTTGCTCACAACTCGGGAATTGGGGGGGGG
>JAHTLZ010000161.1:981305-1002429 GCA_023846285.1 Phrynocephalus versicolor | reverse complement strand
ATAAATAAATAAATAAATAAATAAATAAATAAATAAATAAATAAATAATGGTGATCCAAGGTTTTGCTTATGGAAATAATTTTTGATAGCCTTCTTGTACCAAGAGGCTATCTGAAAAGAGAAATAATTACTTTTCACAAACACAACATCAGTCACAGCATTTATAAGTTGTATTTCGTTAGTACATAGAGAGCGAGAGAGATCTGTTTGTTATATCTTCTTGGTTTATTTGTCCTCCTTTGGGTTGTTGTGATTTTAATTACTGACTATTTATTTGGCTTTCATTGTAAACCGCCCCAGAGTCCCTTGAGGGAAATGGGAGCGGTCTAGAAACGCATAAATGCATAAATAAATAAATGCATAAATAAATGCATAAATGCATAAATGAATGAATGAATGAATGAATGAATAAATAAATAAATAAATAAATAAATAAATAAGGTCACCACAAGCAGCCCTGGGATTCAGAGAATTCCTTTGCAGAGGCTTCAACAGCGTCAGAGCCGTTGAAAGCCATCAGAGGTTAAAGCAGTGAACAGGTAAGGGGGAAAAGGCACAGGAATCCAAGGGGCCACAAGGCAGCCCTATAGGAGGGAGGAGAAGCGCGCACAGTGGCCGTGCGTATGCCAAATTAAAAAGCAAAACACACCCTAGAATGGACTGGTCAAGCATTGGCCAAATGTCGTCAAGGAAGGATCCAAACGCTACCAGAGCACAAGCCTTCATGAAGAGGAAGAGAAGATTGTCTTGAAGCACCTACAGCTGCGACAGTAAGTATTTGTGAAGGAAGAAGACTCGGTTGCTGAAAACCTTTCCAAACCGGAGGGAGACCAGCCAGATCAAAAGGAAAGGGGGCTCTCCATTCTCTTGCAGAAAAAAAAAATATGGAGTCACCAACGCTCCTTCGCCATCCAGGAGGATGGGCTTAAGTCCTATCCGCAGAGGCCTGTGGTTCTGGCCGCTGGCTGGCCTAGGGGGCTGAGGCTGCCCCACGCTGAATGGGGAGGGGAAGCAGCTCCATCTCCTGACGTCTCTTATGAGCGAGACATAAGAACCTAAGAAGAGCCCTGCTGGATCAGGCCAAAGGCCCATCTAGTCCAGCTTCCTGTATCTCACAGCGGCTACCGCGAAAATGCAAACATCTGGCCGCTTTTCACCACAGTCAAATGCAAGCCGGGGGTTGGAAGCAAGAGACGTGAGGATCACTGTATCAAGGGATTCCAGGCGCCCCCCTCTATTCCCAAAATATAAATAATTAAATAATTTTTAAAAAATATCCCCAGGGGAAAAACAAAAAAGGAGCCCCTTTCTCTGAAAGAACCCAGGAGCAGTGACACACCTCAAACAGACTACAGCAGGCCTGCCCAACAGGTAGACCGTAGCCCTCTGGCTATCAATAAAAAAGTGAAGGGATAAGTTCTCCGCCCCTCCCTCCCCCAACCCAAGGACCAACACAACCCCAGCAAAGTTCTGGGTCTGCCAGCCCACTGTCTCAGCCGAGCGGGGCAGCTCAAGGGCCATGGCGCACTGAAATCTGTTCCCACCAGAACATATTAATTGGTTTTCAATGCATTCCTATGGGAAACCGCTGCTCTACTTACAAACATTTTTAGTTATGAGCACATGCTCGGAACAGATAAAATTCATAAGTAGAGGTTTTAGCGTAGTAGCCCTCAGGCACTTTGGGCAGGAAAAAGTAGACCTTGGCCTGTTTAAAGTTGGAACAGTCTTGGACTACAGGATTCTCTGCACCATTTAATATCAAGAAGCGCTCAATTTCAAAGACTGGACTTGCATTTCCAGCCACTTCTGGCTTTGGGGTTTCTTTAACTCTTGCAGGGAGCCTTTTCGGAGGTCTAAGCAACCCTCCATGGATTGCGCCCCTCTTCCTATAGAGCAAACAACAGCTACAGTCTCCAGATGCAAGATGTTAAGGCAGTGGGGCTGGTTGAACTGTGCAGCTCAGGAGCAGCCCTGCTGGAACCAGGCCACGGTGGGCCAGCCACGTTAGCATCCCGCCTGTGACACCAGTCAGCCTTCTTGCTCTTTATTTATATATCACAGACTCATAGAGTTGGACGAGACCTCAACGGTCATCTAATCCAACCCCCTGCCATGCAGGAACCCCCATCACAGTGCTCCCGATGGATGGCCATCCAGCCTCTGCTTAAAAACCTCCTCCAAAAAAGGAGACTCCACCACCCTCCTTTGGGGCAGCATATTCCATTGTATATATTGTACAGTACAGTAATACCTCGGATAACGAAGGCCCCTGATAAGGAACTTTTCGGATAACGAATAGCAATTTCCAGGTACAGGGCTGCCTCGGATAACAAATTTTCCCTATGGGCTGCCTCGGATAACGAATTTCCAGCATGCATCGGTACAAAAGAGTTATCCTGGGCTGTATCACATCTGTACCTTTAAAGTGCACTTTATAGTTTTGAGCAAAAAAACAGGCGCCTGTGTCATTTTCCTAGGCTCTGGAACGCATTAATAGGTTTCCCATTCATTCCCATGGGAAACCGTGTTTCAGATAACGAATTTTTTCAGATAACGATTTTTTTTTCAGATTACGAATTAAATGCGTTATCCGAGCTTTCACTGTATATGCTTCACCATAACACCCCAGATGCCTTTGGTTCTCAGCCAGATGGATAGCCCTCCCTCGATGGAGAGAGAGGGAAGAATACTGGCCCTAAATGAGGCCAGCTACTGACAGAAGTGGAACTCCAGGTCTTAAAAAAATGGCACTGACTCAGTATATTCCCTTTGCAGGGGTATAGATTTAGCTCAAAGTAAGCTAGCTATTTAGGCAGGCCGCACAGCTGTCGCTCACCACACAGTTCCACCCGCAGGCATTCTATCCCGCCTCTGGACTGTTTTCATGGGACTCTTGGAACATATCTTACTTACCACTGCAAATCAAAGGCAGACCTATATACAAGATATACACAACATGGGATCACACACAGGGTGGGGAGACCAGGGGTGTATCATGGGGGGGGGTGCAGATGGGTACATCTGCCCCGGGTGCATAAATCTTGGGGCGCCTGGAGGAGGAGGGGGAGGAGGTAGCCCTGCGCCCTCCCACCACCGTGCGCCAGGCGAGCGACAAAGCAAGCAGACATGCGCGCGTGGTGACTGCGGTGCCCTCCTGCTCCTCCAACTTTCCATCACCACCGCGAGTGGCGGCGGACAAAGCAGCCGCAGACCTCGGATGCACCGGTTGGCCGTTCCTTGACAGCCGCTCACCCACCACCGCGGCTCTCAGCGGGCTGGCTCCCCGCGCCGGTGAGTGGAGACATCGCTGGCGGGAACTTGACTTCTCCCTGCTTCACCGCAGGAGGGGAGGGAGACTCTGCTTCGGCAGGCACAAGTTCAATCCCCATCCCCACTCCACCCCGAGGGAGAGGTAAGGCGCGCGCTCACCTGTGCACTCCACGCCCGGAGGATTGCTCCCTCCCCCTTGCCGGGTGGATGCGATGGGGTGTGGGGTGTGTGTGCAAAACCAACGTTGTCCCCAGGCGCCCCAAAACCTTACTACGCCGCTGGGGGAGATGCGGTGCTGCCTTGCAGAAAGAGCAGGGCGGGGCCTCCTAGCCACATCACACAGATTAGCCAATTGGATTGGCCACTGGATCTGTCTTTGGCGGTTGCCACGGAAGAGCATCCTACAACCGTACCGGAGTGAGCATGCGTAGAGGCCGCAGGATGGTTCCTGCGGCATAGCTACAACCACAGCGGCAACAGGTCAAGCAGGCCAGGAGGAAGAATTGCCGAGGGCCTCCTGTTGCTACCCCCTCTCTCCCGGCATCTGCTGCTTTAAACAGATGCCTCACTCTGCCAGTGGTAGGGCCGGCCCTGGACAACGCACCTCTACTAGTGAGTTCCTGTCCCACCCGGGTCCTGATGCTACTGCCTCAGTTACTTTGAATGTACAGTGGTACCTTGCAAAAAGGAATTAATTCGTTCCAAATTTTCCTTTGTACAAATTTCCCGTAGGAAGGCATTGAAAACGGATTAATCCGCAATCGCGACTGTTTTTCTGTTGTATGGATTCGCCCCATAGGCGATTCTGTTGAGCGATTCCCCCCTATCTCCGGAAATGTTTTCCTTTAAGCAGATTTTCTGTTCAACAAACCGCTTGTTACACGAGGGTCCACTGTATCCTTGAAACACAGAGGACTGCAGAGTGTCCCATTAGTAAAGCCCCACCACAGCACCACTCTGAACCCAGAGCCTCCCAAATCCAAGTTGTTCACCCATTTCAAGGCAAGCAGATGACAAAACAAACGGATTGTGTTGCCCTCGTTGCCCGCCGACTCCTGAGGGTGAGGGAGATGGGCCCGTGGAACTTTGCACCGGAGGTGTCAGTCCAAGAAATCTGGAAGTTGAATCATGGCTACTGGACTTCTTTTATGAGAGATAGAAATGTTTCGCTGTTCATCCAAACAGCTTCATCGGTCTGAATACAGCTAGTGCGAGTCCTCTCATCTTATAGGTAGCTTTGACCTCACTATCTCTCAAAAAGAAGTCCAGTAGCCATGACTCAACTTCCAGATAAACTCACCTGGAGGACTGAGAATCTTCACAGACAGTCCAAGAAATGTTCCGTGACAATCCCGGACAAAACAGAAGGATGTGTGTCCACATCTGCCTACCGTTTGCGTCTTGGACCCCAGTGAGGGCACCCACGGCGGCAGCGGTTTCCCCCGACAAAACGATCTGTCCTCCGCCTTGCAGGGTGGCTTCGGCGAGCGTGGCAACGGCGTGGGCGGCGGCTTCGCTGTGAGACAAACCCAAAGAAAGAAAAACGGTGAGGGTGGAATTAAAAGGCACATACTCGACGCACCAGGCCCCGATTCAGTCTCTAGAGACGATCGTGCACCACAAGGTCTTTTGAGCCTTCTTTCGATTACCTCTTGTAGCCTTTTCACATGACCCCTAAGATCCGCTGGCCACTTAAATTCGGACCAGAGATCTTAGGGGTTTGTCACTGCTCCTGTGTTCCCACCCCCTCCGCACTCCTGGCTGCTGGCTGCGTGAGGGGAGGGAGAAAAAAAGGAAGAAAAGAATGCCGCTCACCTCCGTTCTGCCGTCCTGGCACTGCATTCAGATCTCTTAAAGGGGCAGGGGGCAAAAAAAAGAACAAACAGAAGCAAGGAGAGCCCGGCAGTCACTACGTTATATCCGCATCAGGAATTTTCACCCCCGGAGAGCAGGTACCTGAAAAGTGCGCTGGGACGCGCTTAGGTGGACATGGTCGCACTTAATTATCTGTAAACTCCGGAGCTGGTGGGGAAACAATTTTAAGCTCCGGAGCTGGGAGCCATTTGTGGCGGAGTTTAGGGGTCGTGTACAAATACCCTTGGGGTAATAAGCAATTAGGAGGGATATTACTGTTGCTGTTATTTCTTGGTTGGGGGAAGAGACATCTGTGTTTGCCAACGTGCTGGCAGACTGGCGAAGATGCTGCTCCACCAGCACAATCAGAGTAATGCCAGCACCAGCAGCCCCGTGCCTCTCATTTAAGAGTCCCCGCCTGTGTTTTGGGCTGTGCACAAAATTGCCCTCGTTCCTTGGGAGTCAAGCAGAGCCAGCCTGAAGCAGGAATGCTAACATGAGCTGCAAGATGCCGGAGACATTGTGCCTGTTGGACCAACCAAGCTATGGAGTTCTATGTAGTTTGTTAGCTGATGCATCGGTCTCTCCATCTTGCACCATGGCAGGGGAAAAGCTCTGTTTGAGGAAGGCTATCAGAATAGGCAGACCAGTGAGCAGGATCAAGGCAGCTGTTTGCAAGCCTGAAGATGCATCTTAAAATGGAGCACGCAGGCGGCGGCGATTGAGCTGATAGTAACCAGGCAGCCACAAGGCTCCCAGTGGCGCAAAAGGAGCCACCGGAATCAACTCGCACAAGTTGGAGCTGCGGGCTCTTGTGACCCACTGAGCCCAGGTGGCAAAGAAGGCCGGCGAGTCTTGGGTCACCTACAGGCTTCCCACTGAGCTCCTACACGCATATCAAGGGTCCGGGAACCTTTCATACCCCTTTAACGCCTCGCTTTCCAGCAGAGAAGGCAGAACGAAAGGGAGGAAGGTAGCAGAACTTCATCGTGAGAGATGCTGAGTTCCTCAAGTGCAGCTCAACAATAATGGGACATTAATGAAAATATATGATTTTGAAGCTATAATTTTGAATTATCACTGAAAGTTTTGTTTGCTTTGCTTTTGTTTTTTTATTTTTAGCGACCCAATAAAGGTATCGCCTGTTTCGTCATTGGAGCTATAATTTACGACTCCTGCAGCCGGCCTGGCCAGCGCAGTTTGAGAGGTTTTGGGAGTGCGGGCCTTGCTGTAATGCAGGGGCCTGGACTGAAGTGACAACCGTCCCACCTGCATTGTTTTCCATGAGTCCTCTTGTGGGTGAAGGACCCTCTTTAACATTCTCACTCCGGAAATGAAACCGAGAGACTCTGCAAGACATGTCGCCCTGGCTGTCTTGAGTAGTGAGAATGAAGAGAGGGCACCAGGCCGCACACAGCAGAAGGGTGGCAAGCCGGGCCCTAAAATCGCGCCATCTATTCAAGAACGCGTGCCTTGAAATTTGCTTTTGCTAAAATGAATGCAGAGCATCAAAGAGAAGGAATGGGATAACGTTAAAAGATGTGAACTAGTGGCAAAGTTTTCTAGACAGCCTGCTTTCCTTATTCATTAGAACCTAAGAAGAGCCCTGCGGGATCAGGCCAAGGGCCCCTCTAGTCCAGCTTCCTGGATCTCCCAGTGGTCCCAACAGATCCCCCTGGGAGCGCATGAGGCAATGAGATCCCTGTCTCCGGATGCCACTCCCCTGCCTCTGGAGAGAACATCTACAGTGGACCCTTGTATAACAAACAGCTTGTATAACATAAAATCTGTACAACATGAAAAATTCCGGAGATAGGGGACATTTGCTTAACAGAATCGCCTATGGGGCGAATCTGTACAACATAAAAATGGGATCACTCCATTTTCAATGCATTCCTATGGGAATTTGTATAAAGGAAAATTTGCTTAACATAATTTCATTTGGAACGAAGTAATTCCTTTATACAAGGTACCACTGTATCTCCATCATGGCTTGTAACCTCTGATGGACTTTTCCTCCAGAAATTGGTCCAATCACCTTTTAAAGGCACCGAGGCCAGGTGCCGTCAGCACATCCTGCGACAAGGAATTCCACAGTACTTCCTCTTCTCTGTTCTCATTCTCCCAACCCTCAATCTCAGAAGAAGACCCCCTAGTTCTGGTATTGGGTGAGAAGGAAAAGAGATTCCCTTTATCCACCCTCTGCAAAAATTATAAGACAGCTGGGGGCAAAGTGTGGCCCCAGGAAAAGAATGGCCCTCCCAAAACTGTTTTTCAGGCCCCTGGCACTATCGGGGGGCCTGAGAAACCTCTGCCTCCTTGACAAAAAAGGTCCCCCCTCCCCAAGAGAAGGTTGTTCAACCAATGTTCAACCACTGGTGATTGAAGGGACTGGTGTGGAGAGGGTTACAGGTTTTAGACTTTTGGGCATTGAGTTACAGGAGGATCTGTCCTGGAGTGTCAACACAAGGGGACTTGCAAAGAAGGCTCAGCAGAGACTATGTTTCTTGAGAACTTTAAGGGAAAACCATCTTCCGCAAAAGCTGCTGCTGGCCTTCTATCATTGTGCAATTGAGAGTGTGCTTACTTACGGGTTATGAGTGTGGTATGGAAGTTGTACCCATCGGGATAGGACAGTGTTGCACAGAATCATAAGAATTGCAGAGAGTATTGTGGACTGTTCACTCCCCACCCTAGAACAAATTTATACTACCAGGTGCCACTGTAAAGCATTAGATATATTAAGAGATCCATCACATCCTGGTCATCGCCTCTTCAAGTTGCTGCCATTGGGACAGAGATATAGAATACTGAGGGCGAGAACAAACCGTCTCAAAACGAGCTTCTTTTTTAGAGCAATATTGGCCTTAAACGGAAATTCTGGACTTTGAAGTCTGCTTATTTTATATGTCATATTTTATGTGTTGTAGCTGTTTTTAAATCTATGTGGAATGTTTTATATGAGATGAATATAGCAAACGTGAAATTTTGTTGTTCCTGCAAGGGGGCAATGACAATAAAGATTCCTATTCCTATTAAATTATTCTCCTGAAAATGAACTTTCAAAACTTGGCAGGCGCATCCTGAAACGTTGGGACACTCAAAAGGCGGCCTCTGGTTTCCTCCCAGAGCTCAACCTTTTTGCATTTTCGGCACAAGCTGGCAACGTAACACCAGAGCTGCTCTAGGCTAAGAGCTAGCTGAGGTGCATCTACCTCTGGTTTTAACTACGCAATGATTGCACACACACACACACACACACACACACACACACACACACACACAATCCCTGAATTGCAAAGCTTCCTCCCCACCCATTTCCCAAACTTCCTGGCCACGTGACGAGACCTCCCAGCTCGGCCTGAGCTTCCCACAGGTAGCTACGGAGGCTCTGTCGCTAGCAACGCTTTCTCATGTCAGCTCGGCTCCTTGGAGGCTTGTTAACCAAGCCACGGGGGACCCCATTAACCTGCCTGTAGGAGAAGGAACCTGCCCTCCACACCGCCCTGCCACATCCTAGCTCCGTCTGCCGAGACACAGCTACTCCCGAGCCGCTGCGGCTGAGTCACTGATCCATCGGGGCATCCAAGCCCTGTCACTGAATATTATCCTCCGTGGGGGAAGGAATGCCCCACGGTATGCTGTTGCATCTGCTGCTTCTTGCCGTCCTGCTCAAGATGCTTAGAAGCCGCCCAGTCTCACAGCGGGATGGACAGACTTGTTTTTTTGAAACGAGGCAGGGGCTTTCCTTAATTTTTACGCCTATTTGTTTTGACTCTTAAGTCCACAGTAGAGATGGGCATGAATAAAAAAAATGGCATTTCGTTTGTCGTTTGGAGGGTCCGTTTCGGTTCGTTCCCGTTTTTCGCGAATTTTTGCAAAAAAGTCATTTTCGTTTTCGTTCGTTTCGTTACCGTTTTGGTTACATTTATTTCAATTTTTTGTGATTTTTTTTGTCGAAACGCACGACAAAATTTCCGATGTTTCTGTTCGTTTCGTTTCATTTTAGAGACAAAATTCATTTGTCGTTTCGTTATGTAACGAAACCAAAAAACGGAAACGGAAACGGAAACTTGTTCGTTTCGTGCCCATCTCTAGTCCACAGATCAACTCTGCCTGAAAAAGCCTGGCCTCCGAGTGAAGTAGACTGATCAGAGTTCCATAAAACATACAGAGCATTGGGGCACACTGCTCCACCTGTGCCATAGGAGTGCAGTCATTAGCAAAAGCAGATTGCCACGGATTGGGTCTCCTTTCTGTGATGTCAGGGTGCAGAGGCCCGTATGTAACGCGGCCAAGTCCTGCGCACCCCAAAGATCGCAAAGGGAAGACTGTAATCGGTGGGCACGGCTGTGAAGGGAGATGCTGCCAACACAATGCTGGCCATAAAGGAATAAAAAAAATAAAACCGTCCACTCAGTGGTGCTGTCCACTTTCAAGCAGTATTCAGTGTGGAGAGAGAAGGGCAGCAGGCAAAGAACTGGAATTGTTTTTGACAGGAGGTTCCAATCACCTTCGGAGAAAAAGCATAGTCCCCGAACGTTTCAACTTGTGAGAGGCGATCGGTCTAAAATGTACGTTCTTGGCTCGAGCTGGTCCTTAACACGAAGAAAGGGAAGTTTTCAAGTGTTTTAAGAGTACTGGTAATCTGATGTACGTGTGGGTGGGTGTTTTGATTCCAAAATTTCACAACCAAATGTCAATGTCTGCACATCTGGGTGATAACTCCACTGGTGTGTATCTAATGCTTGATACTTGAGATATTTTTTTTAAAAGCGTAATGAGCCCCTGCAACAAGCTAGCCAATAATCCTCTCATGCCCTGTTACAAAACAGAACAGAATCATAGAGATGGAAGAGACCTCAAGGGCCATCCAGTCCACCATGCAGGAATCCCAGTCCAAAGTACTCCAGAGTCCAGACAGATGGCCATCCAGCCTCTGCTTAGAAACCTCCAAAGAAGAAAACTCCACCACCCTCCTTTGGGGCAGCATCTTCCACTGCCAAACAGCTCTAACCACCAGGAAGTTCTTCCTGATGTTCAAATGAAATGTCTTTTCCTGTAGTTTGAAACCATTGCCCCAAGTCCTAGTCTCTGAAAGCCATGGAAAACAAACTAGTCCCTTCTTCAATGTGACATCCTTTCAAATATTTAAACATGGCTATCATATCCCCCCTCAGCCTTCTTTTTGAAAGGCTAAACATTCCCATCTCCCTAAGCCGCTCCTTGTAAGACATTCAGCCATCCTTCTTGCCCTCCTCTGGACCCATTCAAGGTTGCCCTCCTCTTTTTTAAGCCAAAAAGCTCACTAGAGGAAACAAATCCTGCCAGGGAAAAGGTGTTCTTTTGGAAGGTGTTTCGGGCGCAAGCTCACTGGATCCTTTGGGTCTCAGTGGATCACAACAGCTCTCCTATAGCTAAAATATAACAACATTTGGCAAAGGTAATTCAGCTGAGATCCTGCTGATATCTCCTATGTGATGTGCTCTTGACTTCATAGGACCGTAGCTTGCTCTGGCGGAATCGGGACATTCAGTGGTTCTTTCTCCATGACCAGTCTGGGCTCATGATCATAAGAACATAAGAAACCAAGAAGAGCCCTGCTGGATCAGGCCAAAGGCCCATCTAGTCCAGCTTCCTGTATCTCACAGGGGCCCCACCAAATGCTTCTGGGAGCGCACGAGACTAGATATCTGTCTCCTGATATCACTCCCCTAGTATCTAGCTCTAGAAGGACCCTGGTTTTAAGCCTGGGGAATTACACATCTCCCTCATGGGTTGTCACCTGTGATGGACTTTTCCTCCAGGAATCTGTCCAATCCCTTTTGGAAGGCATCCAGGCCAGATGCCATCACCACCTCCTGTGGCAGGGAGTTCCACAGACTAACAACACACTGGGTAAAAAATATTATTTTGTCTGTTCTCACTCTCCCAGCCCTCAATTTGAGTGGACGTCCCCTAGTTCTGCTATTTTGTGAGAGGGAAAAGAGCTTCCCTCTATCCACTTGACTCATGCCCTGCATTATTTTGTACGTCTCGATCATATCGGTCTGAGCACACCCCTGCTCCAGGCAGCCTGTCTATTTCTTTATCTGTTTTATTTATGGGCTACCTTTCTCCCGATAAGGGGAGACCCAAGACTGCTCGCAATATTTAAAAGAAGAGAATTACAACGCACAGTAAGTTAAAAACAATGGAACGACTGTATATGCTAACTGAAATAAGGCGGAATAATTAAACGCAAGTAAGCATTAGCAACTCTCTAGGACTTCCCACTGACCTGTTGAGTGCCATGGTGACCGTCGCCCCTTGCTGCATCTCTTGCGATGCTGCCACGGCGGCTTCTGCCAGAGACGCCACTGCCTGCGTGGCTTCGGAGGCCTGTGTGGTTTGGATGGTCATCTCTCCTCCCTGCAACGTTGCCCAGTTCTGCTCCACCTGGTGGGATGGACCGGACGAGACCTCTGTTAAAGAACTTCTCCCACTCCACAGTCTCGGTGACATTTTGGAGCATGAGTCAGGGTCAAATCTGCATGACATACCAGACATTTCTCTTGCCTCTGTTGCGGCCAAAACCAAACATGGATTCTGAGCAGATTCCCCCCCCCCGCCTCCAACTAGTTCTGTTACCGATCGCAGCAGGGGTCCTCAACCCCTGGGCCATGGTCAAGGCCAAATCTGCAATCTGTTAGGAACAGGGCTGCACAGTGCCAGGTTAATACAGGCACAAACGGCCCTCCGTGTTGCCTGTGTAGCTCCTTCAGTGGCTATTAAGGTTCATCAGAAGCTAAGATGAGCCCTGCTGGGTCAGGCCAAGGGTCCATTGGGTCTAGCTTCCTGTCTTTCCAGGCTAGCGTCTCAAACCAAGCCACCTGTTTCAAGGCGATCTTTCCAATGTCAATGGCAGCTGCTCTGGGAACAAAGCCATTTTCTGCTGCCATCTATTATTGCCCAAAGGAGCCTATCCTGTCCCAGAGCAGAGTGGTGCTGGCCTGATCTCTTCAAGGGACCCTGCCTTTGAGGGATGGAGGAACACCCCTTACCTCTCCATCAGCAACCGCGGAGTAGTTGACCTGGGCGACGGTCACAGTGGTGGGCAATTCCGAGGCATCGGCCAAGGTGGCCACGGTGGCGCCCGTACCGACCTGCAACATGCCACCAGAACACGGTCACCCACGGGATGTCACCAAGGGCAGCGTCACAATGCCTTTAACCTGCCTGTGCCGGCTGCCTCTGGGCCTTCGGCTAAGGCTTGGCACACCACAGGACCAAAGCCTTGGACTGGGAAACAGGCACCTGCTTATTATGCATTTAAATCCTTAGCCTGCTCCAACCCCTACATATGATATTTTTAACAGTTATTTTAAGGAAACATGGAGAGCTGAAGACCTCTGTATGAGTATCCAGCTCGCTGAAGCGGCAATGTGTAGCCTGCTGGCATAATTAAACTGTAAACTGCCCAGATAAAACTGTTAAGCCCTGTGGGGGGATGCATAAGCAGCATGCTTTGCTCTATAAAAGCAAAGCAAAAGTGTTCTGCTTATATACCGCCCCATACTACTACAAGTAGTCTCTGGGCGGTTTACAATTTTAATTACAGTGTGCAGGCTACACATTGCCCCCCCCAGCAAGCTGGGTACTCATTTTACCGACCTCGGAAGGATGGAAGGCTGAGTGAACCTTGAGCCTGCTACCGGGGATTGAACCCAGGTCGTGAGCACAGTTTTACCTGCAGTACAGGCATTTAACCACTGCGCCACGAGGTACAATATTTTAAGGCCCACATCTGGAAGGTGGTAACTGTTTGTCTCTCATACTGAAATTAACCAGATGCGATCCACAGATCATACTCAACATTTAGATGATTCGATACATCACTGGAGCTGGTGTTCACCCGTTAGCTCTGGAGCTGTTTGCTAGTGTAGAGATGGGCACAAATTGCAGGTTTGTCCCGGTTCATTTACTGGTCGAAGAAGCGTTCGGTACTTCCTTGTCCCGCCTCCCCCAGCAGGCATGCAATCAGAGGCAGTGGACAGAAGAGCAGGGAGGCCAGACTGCCGTCTCTAAGTGGGCATTTGGCAGAGGAGGCGGGGTCTGGAAGGACGGAATACCGGTTCAGCTGGTCAACGAACCAGCACGAACCCCCAAACCAGCAGTTCGGGCCCATCTCCATTTGGTACCTGGCGTTTACAGCCCAACTTTCTTTCGGTGAGTCCAAGATGGCAAGCACCATCCTCCTCAACACCCCCCCCCCACACACACACATACACACATTACAACAACTCTGCGTAGCCTAAGTCAGCCAACGAGTTTCATGGTTGAGTGGGGGGATTTCACCTCAGATCTCCCAAGATCTGGTCCCAAGCTCTGACTTCTACCCCCCGCTAGCTCTCCGGAACTCTGTCGTCGCTGCCAGAGGTCAGCTCCAGAGTTGGATGACTAAGAATTGTGGCAAATTTTTGCTTCTGAGCTGAGGAAACCCGAGCTGCCACGGCCTCCCTCCCCAATCTGGGACCTCTGGGTGCAAATCGGAGATCTGAGCCCAGTTTGAGGCCTTAGATCATGTCGAGGAGAAATTAACTGCCCTGACCTGAATGAGCGAGACGGTGCCGTCAGGGTTGCTGAAGGTCTGGACCACGGTTTGGGATGGCACCAGGTGAGCTATGCTGTGCGTGGCTGTGGCAGGCGGTGTCTGCTGGTCCTCAAAGGCGTACAGGAGGTCCTCACGCCCGTGTTGCTTGTAGCAGTTCTTCACGATGGTGCGCAGGGCCTGGGTCCAAGAGACCTGCTGGGCAGCGGGGAAAGGGGAGAGAGGCGAAGAGTTGAGCCCCCAACGAGGATTTTCCGTGTGGCCCCAGCGAGGCAGAAACTGGAGCAAGACCAAGCAATAAATAGGCACCTCAGGAAGGCACTTCCAATGGCCAAAATTATTTCTTAAATTATTCCTTCACGGTTTGTTGATACAGTATTATGAAATAAGGATTCCAGGTTTTGTTAGTGACCGTGAGGACAAAATCAAAGGTTTGGAGGAACTGTAAATCCTTTATATCATTAGGAAAGTGTATCACAATTTTTTTCAGCCAAGGGAAATACAAAAGGATGTATGCAAAAGCCTTGTGATGCCTTCACAAAATCTCCCCAGGCAACCACAGAGTGGAAGCAATTGTCTAGCCTGCTTTCATAGAATCCTAGAGTTGGAAGAGACCTCAAGGGCCATCTAGTCCAACCCCCTGCCATGCAGGAACCTCCCATCACAGGACTTCCGACAGGTGGCCATCCAGCCTCTGCTTAAAAACCTCCAAAGAAGGAGACCCCACCACCCTCCTTTGTGGCAGCATATTATTCCACTGCCAAACAGCTCTAACTGTCAGGAAATTCTTCCTAATTTTCAAATGGAATCTCTTTTCCTGTAGTTTGAAACCATTGCCCCGAGTCCTAGTCTCTGAAACCATGGAAAACAAACCTGTTCCCTCTTCAATATGACATCCTTTCACATATTTAAACATAGCTATTATATTCCCCCCCCCCCAGCCTTCTCTTTGAAAGGCTAAACATTCCCAGTTCCCTAAATTGTTCCTTGTAAGAAATTTCTTCCATACCCTCAATCATCTTGGTCGCCCTCCTCTGCACCCGGCTCAATGTTGTCAACATCTTTTTAAAATTGAGGCGCACAGAACTGGAAACAGGACTCCAGGTGGGGTATGACCTGAGCAGAATAGAGTGGTACTACCACCTCCCTTGCTCTAGGCACTATGGTTCTGTTGATGCAACCATTATTATAATACCCAAAGTCATAAATTTGAACACACTAAATGGGCCTGGAGGTCTACAGGTCTTTTGGGATCCGCATGAATGAGTAAGCTTACCCTCACCATCAGGCATACGTTTCTATCCAGGACAGGCCCTTGGCAGCTGTGGTGCCTGAAAACAGGAATATCCAACCAGGGAAAGGGTTAGCTGCAGCTCAATTTGGTGAGTTTTAAGTCTTGGACAAAATCTTTTTTATTTGCTCTTTTAAAAAATGTAAATCTACTCCGCTGCTTTTGTGTTTGCTTTGAGAATGGCTTTGATATTATTTTAGCGTTGTTTCAGATGATGAGAGCTATTGAATCCTGATTCGCTTTGTAAGGAAAGGCAGAGTTTTACGAGACAAAGAGATTTTAAAATAAGAGTTTATTTCCAGCTATTAAGTCAGTCAGCCCAGGGCAAGGGCCAGAATTAGTTTGTCGCCTGGGCAGAGAAGAAGCAAATTAGTTTCTGAATTCAGGTACAAAGCAGAAACACAGGGAAACCCTTGTCTGTTTCTGTTGATGAAAGACCCTTTTAAGAGACAAGCTCTGGGAGATTCAGGTTGGACAACACAGCTTTACTTAAGAACACAGGGGACTCAGACTATTGCGTGCCTAAGACGAACAGCAGTCAACACCTGGGTGGCAACTACTATTATCCCCAAGAGGCCTGGGCATTGGCCTGCTGGTAGGGGATAATGGGAATTATAATTCAATACATCTAAAAGACTGCCGTGCTGAGAAACACTGAGGGATGCGATTATTTGCCACATGATGAATCCTCAAACACACAGAGAGAACTGATGAGCTCTCTAGACTTCCCCCCTGTGTAAAGCTGAATTCCACCATAGTGGGGTTGTGGGATCAAGTAAATCATGTCATAAAATACATGGAAGAGATTTGCAAAAGGGGGTCGTCCGGCCTCTCCTCTGCCCACATTAATGGCACGCATTCCCCGAGCACTTCCTGAATGCATTGCCTTTTAAATGGGTTTGAAGTAATCTCTGCCAGAAGATATCACTTGAGAAATATTGGGGCACCTGGTTGGACCCTGCTGAGACACGAAGAGAGAGAGAGAGAGAGAGAGAGAGAGAGAGAGAGAGATCCCAGATCATCAGAATATCATGACACACTTTGTTGGATGCTTTAAGAACTGTTCCTTGCTGGAACAGGCCACAGCCCATCCATTCCAGCACTCTGTCTCACACAGTGGCTCACCATTTGCTTCAGGGTGTTCCCAAGCAGAGGTCTTCACCTCCTTAAGATTCCCCACAAATGGCACCGAGAGATCTCCTGCCTCTCTCTCCAACCCGGAGGTTGCCATTTGGCATCCATCATGATAGCCACTGATACCGCTGTTCTCCATGAACTTGTCAAATCTTTAAAGTTCTCAAGACTGACAGCTGTCACAACTTCTTCTGGAAGAGAGTTCCACAGACCAGGGATCCTCTCTGGGTGAAAAAAAGGACTTTCTCTTACAGGTATTTGTTTGAGATCTAGCACCCAAAAGTTTCATGGAGTGCCCCCTAGTTCTAGTGTTGTGCGACAGGGAAAAGAGCTTTTCCTTCTCTACTTTGTCCATACCGTGTATGATTTTATAAACTTGATGAAGTCAAGTTATAATACACCTACAGCATTCCCACCATCTACCAGGGGACTTTAAGAGAGATGCGGGCAAACTGGAGCAAGCTCAAAGAAAGGCTATCAAGAATGATGAAGGAACTGGAAACCAAGCCAATAGGAGGGAAAACTGAAAGAACTGGGGATGCTTAGCCTGGAGAAAAGGGGACCGAGGGGAGCCCTCTTCAAATACTTTTCAAATGCTCGTTTCAGTTCTAGAATCTCCGGTGTGCTTACCTGCTCCGTGGCATTTGCCGCCCCGCCGCCACCACCACCTAACCAAGTCCCCAAGAGAGATCTATAAGCCCAGCCTCTCCCATGGCCATACCAAGGACGAGCCCTCTGCAGAAGCAAGAGGGCCTTCAACACACACCCTCTGCTTCTGCTCCTCCGTCCGAACGTCGCTGCGCACATTGGCCCAGGGGATGTCTTCGGGCCACCAGACGGGCTTGCAGCTCTCCTTTCCCCAACCTGGCTTGCCCCGACCCGTCGAATATTTCAGCATTTCCGGGATGAAGGCCCGCAGCTGTGCCTGTGGAAGGGAGGAAAGGGAAGATCAGAACAGAACTTGAATGCTAGCAGAGCTCAGGAAGCTTCCTTCAAAAAGCAATTCACTTCCAAGGCTTAGTATTTCTTTGTCATGACTTGTCACTGTGTTTGAGAAACACATCAGTATGCATCAATACAGTGGTACCTTGTATAAAGGAATTAATTCGTTCCAAATAAAATTATGTTAAGCAAATATTCCTTTATACAAATTCCCATAGGAATGCATTGAAAACGGAGTGATCCCATTTTTATGTTGTACGGATTCTCCCCATAGGCAATTATGTTAAGCAAATTTCCCCTATCTCCAGAATTTTTTATGTTGTACAGATTTTATGTTATACAAGCTGTTTGTTATACACTGTATCTGTTCCAGGAAAATATTAAATAAAAACTTCCCAGAAACGCATATTTCCAGGGTGTATTTACCAGAACTGAACACTAGAGGGAGACAGAGACCATGCAATGTATAGGATTTAATACTTTTGCATTTTTTTGTCATAGGGGTGAGCGGGCTTGGAATGGATCACCTATAGATTCTGGGGTCCTACTGTAATTGAATGGTTACTTGTTGCATTGCCCATTCCTTCGCTGTTACTTTTTTCAATACTGTACTCAAAAAAAAAACAAAAAACAAAAAACCAAAAAAAAAACAAATCAACAAAAAACCCAACCCAACAAAATCCACACAGTTTAGGATTGAAAAAAAGATTGACATAACACTTGAAACATTTATGGCAAGATGTTTTCCAACATTACCTTAATATATACAGTAACTTTAAAAAGTAACTAGAAGACATTGCTTATAATGCCAGGTACCTTGGCTCCCATTCATTACATTACTTTGAAATGTAACTACAGTGGTACCCCGACTTACAAAATTAATCCGTTCTGAGCGAATGCTCGTACGTTGGTCAAATTCGTAATTCAGGGGAGCGGTTTCCCATAGGAATGCATTGAAATTCAATTATTCCATTCCAGACGAACGGATTTCAATGCATTCCTATGGGAAACCATTTTAAACATTGTCCACCGCTTCTCCCATCGCAGAGGGGTCAGGAGAAGTGTTGGGCAATGTTTGACATGCCTTCTAGACACGGAGACAAGTGCTGCCTCCGTGACTGGAAGATATTTCAAATCCTGTGCGTAACTTCTTCCCCCTCGGGGAGGGGGGCAGGAGAAGCTGCGGGTTCGATTCCTCCCCATCCAGCTCCCATCAGCTGCTTGTTGCTGCCTTCCGGCCAGTACTCCCTGGCCATCTCAATGAATTTCAATGGAGAATTTTTTCCCCATTGGAATGCCTACTACAATTCTGTGATCCAAAAAAAAAAAAAACCAACAACAACACTCAGCCCATTTCTGCTGCCTGGATATTTCCAAGAATGGGAAATAAAAGCTACATCCAAGCTGCAAGCTGCAAAGGGAGCCTGCTGAGTATTATGGGATCTCTTCCTGCTCCTCCTTTCTTTAAATTAACAGCTCCCAAAATGGCCATGCTGGTTAGGTTCTTCTGGTAGCTGTAGCTTCTAACTTTTTATTTTCCAATTTCCTGACCACCATTCAAATATAACCACAATTTTTTTTAATAAAAATTAATAGGTTGCACTGCATTAATGAAAAGCTCTCGAAACTACAGAAATCCCAGATGCAAAGTGATTTTCTCCAAGTAACAGATTTAATAGGAGCTTGTACTTGGCTCTGAACCTCAACCTACTGCGATGGGGCTGTTTTAATCTGATTTAAACTTGATTTCAATTGGACTTGATTTAATTTTCGGATCCTTCCGAGGCGAATGGCCCTTTTGTATTCTGAGTTCCCCATATTCCTTATCTTCAGGGTTTGGGAGTACACTTTGCCTCCATCGCCAGTAACTGTTGATAGCCATGGAATAAGGCAGCAGAATGTTTCATTCAGTGATTATATATTAAAAACTGTCCTCTCAGATGTCGCCCAGAGTTCCTCCGGGAAGATGGGCGGGATACAAATGCAATAATAAATAAAATAAATAAATAAAAATGTCATCTGCAAAACAGAGATTTGCTTACAATCTCATGTTTGCAAAACCACCTGACCGACAACAAGACCTGGCAGATCTGTTGGTCTGGCAAGCAGAAACTTCTCAAAACTGGGAATAACTTTGGGCGCTTTTACACAACTCCTAAAATCTGAGGCAAAGGGCTCCCAGATGCGGAGCTTAAAATCGTTTTCCCACCAGCTCTGGACTTTAAAGGAAATTAAGTGCAACCACACCCACGCATTTTAAAAGTACCTGGTCTCTGAGGGTGAAAAAATTCTGATGTGGATGTAAAGCAATGAGTGCCGGGCTCTCCTCACCTTGTGTTTGTTTTTTTGTCCCCGCCGCCCCTTTAAGAGACAGGAAACAGGACGACCACAGGGCTCGGGGCGGCTTGGACCGGCAGACAGAGGTGAGCCTGCATTCTTTTCTCCCTTTTTTTCTCCCTCCCCTCACGCTGACAGGAGCAAGGAAGTGCGGAGGGGGTGGGAACACAGGAAGAGCTGTGTTCTGAATTTAAGTGGCCAGCGGATCTTAGGGGTCGTGTAAAAGCGCCCTTTCTGGACTCCAGAAAATGTCATAACAAGCAGATCAATAGCAGGGGAATTGAAATACTTGCAGATCAAGAAATGGCCCTCAGCCACAAGCTTTATGCATGGTTCTCTGTACACGCCAGCTAAGCACCTACAATTGCCTTTGCACACTTCACTTGGGATGGTGAAGAGAAAGCACCAGTTGTCCGTGGCACCCAATGGCACCAAAACCCATTTGTAACTCAGCTGGAGATTCTGCATCATAAGAACATAAGAAGAGCCCTGCTGGATCAGGCCAACGGCCCCTCTAGTCCAGCTTCCTGTATCTCACAGTGGCCCCACCAAATGCCTCTGGGAGCCCACGAGACTAGATCTCTGTCTCCTGATAGCACTCCCCTGCGTCAACACCCAGCTGCCTCTTGCAGCAAGCAGCATGTCAAAAGCTCAACATGGACGTATAGCTTTTAGAGATGGGCACGAATCAAAAAAATGGTGTTTTGTTTGTCGTTTAGGGGGTCCGTTTCAGTTCGTTTTCGTTTTTCGGAAATTTTTGCAAAAATTCATTTTCGTTTTCGTTCATTTTGTTACTGTTTTGTTACCATTTATTTCAATTTTTTGTGATTTATTTTAGCTTTTAAAGCAGTTCAATGTATTGCTGTAACGAAAACGAAACGGACGACAAAATTTCTGGTGTTTCTGTTCGTTTTGTTTCATTTTAGAGACAAAATTCGTTTGTCGTTTCATTGCGTAATGAAACAAAAAAACGGAAACGGAAACGAAAAATTGTTCGTTTCATGCCCATCTCTAATAGCTTTAGATGCAAATTACTGCACCAGGTAGTGCAGTTTGCACTAAGAGGGTGGCATATAAATATAAATAAATAAATAAATAAATAAATAATATCAATTCCCATCATTCTCCCTAACTTCCAACTAGTTTCCTCAACCAATGTGCATTTCACTGACTTTTCTGAAAGTGGCAACCTTATGGCCCAGTGGTTAAACTGCAGTGAAAACTCTGCTCATGACCTGGGTTTGATCAGAGTAGATTCAGGCACCCAGCTCAAGGATGACTCAGCCTTCAGTAAATTGAGTTCCCCCGGCTTGGAGGGTTTTTTTTTTGGGGGGGGGGGGGAGAATGGAGGCATAATGTGTAGCCTGCATAATTAAACTGTAAACTGCCCACAAAGTGACTTAACTCTTTCAATATTGAATATGCAAATTGAAATCCGTTTACTGGGACATGTCTATCCCTGAAGGAGGTGAATGGTTAAAGTGTTATTATCAGAAGAATACTTTGCTTCCTGATGCTTTCTGTGATCCTGCATTTTTTCCTTCTACCCTGAAGACATTTTTTCAAGGAGTTCTTGTATCTTGTAGTTTAATGTTACCTTTTAATGTTCTAAGATGCCCTTCTAATTTTCTGTTCTTAACTTGAATATGTCTTAAATGTTCTGGTCTGTATATTGTCCCTCATTATTGTAAGCCACCTTGGGT
>JAHTLZ010000161.1:956832-981265 GCA_023846285.1 Phrynocephalus versicolor | reverse complement strand
GTTCTCCACCTGTGGGTCCCCAGATGTTCCTGGACTGCAACTCCCAGCAATCCTGGCCAGCTCAGCTAGTGACAAAGACTTCTGGGAGTTGCAGTCCAGGAACATCTGGGGACCCCGCAGGTGGAGAACCACTATGCTAGAGATTCTCTCTTCTCTAACACACAAGCACACACTCTACAAATACAGTATATGGTTGTATCCTTCTTCAGCCCTTGACAGACCAGAGACTTGCTTTTTAAATGTGTTATTTAAAGGGGAAAAAAACAAGCAAACAAGCAAGGTTAAATTTCTCCAGATTCCAGAGGATTGTGTGTATAGGACTACTGTAAAACTGTGCAATGCGGACATTTGTTTCTAGGAGAGGTTTTGCCTCTTCCTTTTTGGGTGCTGCCAAGGAAGGGCTGGGTGGATCTCTCCTGGGAGTGTTTCAGTTGTGACCCACAGGGCAAGAAGGAAGAAGCCACTCCCTGCCACAGGAGGTGGTGATGGCATCTGCGCTGGATGCCTTCCAAAGGGGATTGAACAGATTCCTGGAGGAAAAGTCCATCCCAGGTGACTAACCAGGATGGAGATGTGTCATCTCCAGGCTTAAAACCGGGGTACTTCAAGGGCCAGATGCAGGGGAGTGGTATCAGGAGGCAGATATCTAGTCTCATGCGCTCCCAGAGGAATCTGGTGGGGCCACTGTGAGATACAGGAAGCTGGACTAGATGGGCCTTTGGCCTGATCCAGCAGGGCTCTTCTTAGGTTCTTATATTCCAGTACTCAAGTCACCAATGCCTTCTGCAGCTGGATGTGGGATGCAGAGCCCTTTCTAGGCCAATGACAAAGTGGATTCCAATCCCCTCTGTTCCTCTGGCTGTCCCCATTCTGAAACATTCATTTCAGGCTTTATACAACTGCAGACACAATCCATCAAGTTACACAAGACTTACCACATTCTCTAGTGGTGCTGCACCAAACACTTTAAAAACTGGGTTGGGTTTGGAGGGTGAGATGCACAGAACGATGGCCTGTTGTCCGACCCGGGTGGTGTACTCGTCCAGAGTGGCGCGAAGTTTTCTGTGTCACAAACACAAAATGGGAAAGAATGGTAAGCCTTGCAAAAAGTGAGCCAATCTGAGAACCTCCCAAGAATGCCAATTAAAGCCCCGGCTTGCTTCCCATCTGTGTTTCTTACACTAGTCTATAATATTCTATAATCGCATTGAGAGGAGCCCCGTGGCGCAGTGGTTAAATGCCTATACTGCAGGTAAAAGTGTACTCACGACCTGGGGTTCAGTTCCAGGTAGCAGCTGGCTCATGGTTGACTCAGCCTTCCATCCTTCTGAGGTCGGTAAAATGAGGACCTAGCTGGCTGGAGGGGCAATATGTAGCCTACATTACTGTAATTAAAAACTGTAAACCACCCAGAGACTACTTGAAGTGGTATGGGGCGGTCTATAAGCAGAACACTTTGCTTTGCTTTCAATTCCACTTGTTCTCAGCTCCCAGGCACCAATTAGAAAAGAAGGCCTTTTTGCAATCTACAAATGGTGAAAACACATCTGTATGTAAGTGCCAAGGACAACAGAGGCATTAAAGTTTTTTCTGCATGAAACTGTAAAGCCCACACATTTGTTTGTTTGTTTTATAGGCTGTCTTTCCCCCTCTAATGAGGTGGGCCCACAATATTAAAAGAATTAAAAATATAAGAATTTAATATTTTTTTAAAAACCATGAAACCATACACAAATTAAAATACAACTGAATCATCAAATGCAGGAAAATATTATAAATTATCCTAACTTTAAAACTGCACTCAGGGATTCCGTTAGGATGGTTGAAAGCCTGCCTGAAAAGGTGGGTCGTCAGCAATCGGCAGAAGGAGTGAAGGCGGGGGCAGCCTGATCTCCAAAGGGAGAGAGAGCATCCCATAATCTGGGAGCTGCCGCAGAGAAGGCTGTCTCTTAAAATATTAAACAAATATTAAGATATGAAAATGGAAAAGCGAGTGAGACTACCAGCCTGAAATGTTAATCTGTCTGGCTTTGAAGAGGAGTATACTAGCCAAGAATAGAAAATTTTAAATGCATTACGAAACTGAGAGATCAAGATATAACTCTTTTTAAATAGCCCATTATGCATTAGTCTCAGCCATATTGATATAATATTTGAAAGTTGATAGAATTTAGGGGAATAGATAAAATTTAATGGGTTGATGATGTGTATTTTTATTAAATCTTATAGACTAGATAGGATATCTTAAGTCACACTTACTATCTTCACCTTTTGTACTAGATGAAAACAGGTATAAATGTATGCCTATCCTATCATATACAGTGGTACCTTGTATAAAGGAATTAATTCGTTCCAAATAAAATTATGTTAAGCAAATTTTCCTTTATACAAATTCCCATAGGAATGCATTGAAAACGGAGTGATCCCAATTTTATGTTGTATGAATTTTCCCCATAGGCGATTATGTTAAGCAAATTTCCCCTATCTCCAGAATTTTTTATGTTGTACAAATTTTATGTTATACAAGCTGTATGTTATACAAGGATCCACTGTATTGAGCTAGACAAATAGACTTTAAGGTGCTTAGTAAAATGAAGAATTAAGATTAAATAGGCTATCTTAATACTGTACTTTGTTATTTTTACCTTTTGTACTAGATGAAGATGGAGATAAGTAACGATGAAAACAATGATGGAAAACATGTAAATTTTGAATATTCCAAACACTTGGGCTGAAATATTGGGAAAATATGTGTATTTGAACTATGTAACATGGCAACACACAAGCAATGGGTTTGTTTTAACATGTTATGTTTAGAAAATTCAATAAAATATTTTTTTTAAAAAAAGAAGGCTGTCTCTTGTATCTCTATGAGTCATGCCTGCGCTGGCAATGGGTCCGAGAGAAGGGTCTCTCTCCTCTAACAATATGTAACGGTAAGAAGGCTCGTATGGAGAGATAGGGTCCTCCCATCCAATATCCCAACCTCACTGTTCTCCCTGACAGTGATCACTTCTTCTTTTTTTAAATTTAAGTAATTTTATTGAGTTTTTTTGGAGGGGGGAAGGGGAGGGAGTGTACTATAAAAATTACATTAAGTATTTCAAGTCAAAAATAACAGTTTAACATATTAATGAATCACCAAACAGTATCACAATACTAATAAGTGTGTTACTTCTTGCCATCTTTTTCGAGAAATCTCATTGTAGTTTCTCTTTAGAAAACCGGAGAGTCTGTCAATTTCAATACATTCTCTTATCTTTTTGTGGAAGTTTCTCTCTGTTGGCACTTCTGGTTGTTTCCAAAATTTCGCATACAGTATCCTTGCAGCAACTATTACATGATGAAGTACATATTTCTGGTCATATGAGATATTAATATCTACTATATTTAATAGAAAAAATTCTGGTCTAAGCTCTAACTTAATCTTCAAATATCTTTCTATAAATAATTTTACCATTACCCAGTATGCCTTTGCCTCTTTACATGTCCACCACATATGGTAGAAGTGATCAAGGGCTGCTGACCTTTTAAAAGGCACTTGACCTTGGAACAGAGGGCTAATTACAGCAGCCCCTTCTGAAGGCCAGCTGAGAGTATAAAAGGAGGTCCAGTCCCCTGCAGAGACCAAGGGAAGCACCATAGATGTGCAAAACAGGAGGCAAATTTCTAAAGCGGCCATTTGGATACAGATTTGCCTACACAAATCAGCCCTGCCCTTCCTGGTGGCCTTGACTGCAGGACATGCCCCCTTCTTCCGCTTTCGTGAATGGGAAGGGAATCCCCTGAGGGTGACATGAAAGCCATCTGTTAGAAAAGCAGGTGGGGCCGACTCTCTCTTTTACAACGCCCTGCAGGCAAAGCCTTGAGTCTTGTGCAGCCCTGCACCTAGAATGTCAGCCACAGGTGCAGGAAAGACGCAATACTCCAGGTGCGGCCTTACTATCGTTTTGTATAATGGCATTATAATGTTGGCTGTCTTATTTTCAATCCCCTTTTTGATAATCCCTAGCATGGAACTGTCCTTCTTCACCGCTGCCACACATTGGGGAGACACCTTCATGGAGCTGTCCACCAACACACCAAGATCTATTTCCTGATCCGTCACGGATAGCTCAGAGCCCATGAGTTGATCTCAAACTCTTGCCCTTTGAAGGTTCCATGAAACGGCAAATGGATCTTGTCCAGGAGTCGAGAACTGGGATCCCAAGAGATTGCCCAGCCGAGCCTATAGGTAATCAATCTGTGTGTGTGTGTGTTGTGTCGTTACAGTCGTGACCAACCCTTCGTGACCCTATGTCCATGGAGTTTTCTTGGCAGGAATACTAGAGTGGCTTGCCAGTTCCTACTCCAAATCAATCTGTACTAGTCTTCTATTTTGGAATCATGTTTATAAGCATGGAGTTTAACTTTTTCTTCATTGAAGTTTTTTCGGTCTCCTACTATCTTACGAAACAAAGAAGCCGATTGCAAGGATATCAGGCACTAATGGAATTATCCCACTGATACGGAGCAGCCATGAGCAAGTCAGAACAACATGTTGCACCATCAGGAGGATGAGGTGGTGTTTAATTGCCTGAGCATTGCATCAGAACGCCCTCCACCAGGGACAGAATCTCTCTGGGATACAGACTTGCTGTCAGCTAAGACTTTACTTTGCTCTGCTAAGGGATCCTGTGAAGGAGGTGCCAAAAATATATCTATTATTGGACTTGGACCCTGAGCAATTTCTAAGTCTCAACGATTCCACAGATTCAGAGGATTTAGTTATCCCTCGTGGTTTCCACTCCGTGACAATAAAAAGGTGCTTTTTTGTGCCATGTACTGAGTGACAGCATATTTTCACAAGGGGTAAAAATGTCAATCATAAACCATTCCCACTGAGATTCAGAATCTCATTTTTTCTGATTGTTATTCTCTCAGCAGGTGGAGCAGAACCGTTTCAGCGATGGATCCGCAGAGGATTTCCTCTGACGGGGGCCGGAAGGGGGGTGTCTTATGGACGAAGCGCCCCTCTTGGGCCCCGATTTGGAAAGTGCTGGTCATACGGCACATAGCACCACCGTACCCCTAAAAAAAAAACCACGTATTTTTCTCCCCAGTTCTCAGAAAAAGGAGGTGATCGAACCATTTTAGGGAGACAAGGTGAAGATGCCTGCCCTGAGTGACTTCGCTGCCCGATGGGTGGTATATAAAAAAAATCCAACAAATAAATAAATAATAAATAAATAAATGCGGAAGAGAGCAAAATAATCCAGTTCCACCTTATGCAGACACCTTTTTTTCAGCATGCGAGGGTGGGGTGGGGTGGGGGCTGCAGTTCCGCAACCTAAACGCTCAGCATTGAGTCCGTTCTGGGAACGATCGGGTAACTGTCAACGACCACACTTGCAGATCCAAGGGGGTTGGGCAGCTAAAGAAGAGCCAGCGTTAACGGGGAGAGATGAGTTCAAATCCTTGCCTGACCATGAAACTGGATAACCCTGGGCCAATCAATCTCTCCTTCACCCTGTCCTACCTCACAGTGCTGTTGTGTGCATAAAAATAGGGGAAAGAAGAGTCACATCCACCAACCCTCAGGCGGATACCAATGCAACTGACCAAAACATAAATCTTGATTTTTAACAGATTGTAATTATTTCTACCATTATAATTTCTATGTTTATATTTTGATCTTATAACTGTGCTTCTTTAATACAGTGGTACCTTGTAAACAGGAATTAATTTGTTCTAAATGAAATTACGTTAAGCAATTTTTCCTTTATATAAATTTCCAATAGGAATGCATTGAAAACAGAGTAATCCCATTTTATGTTGTACAGATTCGCCCCATAGGCGATTATGTTAAGCAAATTCCCCTATCTCCAGAGTTTTTTTTGTTGTACAAATTTTGTTATACAAACTGTTTCTTATACAAAGGTCCACTGTGCATTGCATTGCATCTCTTTCTGTTTTGAATTTTTTGTGTGTTTATTCTTGTTAGGAGCTGCCTTGAGTCTGAGTTTTGGGAGAAAAGTGGGATGCAGATCAAATTGATACAGACTCGAGATAGGAAATGATAATCAAAAACTGAGATACTGCAAAAACTATTGCTGGCGGTTGGAATTTGAAATCCTGAAGCATTTCCACCCAAAGCGGAGTTTGGCAAAGATGCTTACCTCTACAATTTGCACCAGATTACTCCTCACAACCTGTTCCAGGGTTTGTGGCTCTATAAGAGATGCCCATCCCTTGCTTCAATTGATTTAAAAAGTGAGAAAAGTGAACAACTGTAGCATCCTTGACTCTTTCAATGAGTCCTGGGCAAGAGAAGAATCCCAAGCACACCCTGAGGTAATTGTCTGGCTGAAATTTGAGGGGTTTGTATAAGAAGCCAAATAAAAGAAAGCCCAGATGACAAGAACACCCTGCACCTACTAACAAAGCTGATTATTGCCCTGTCAGTATGGGAAAGAGCAGTGCCTATCTTTTCTTGATTCCTACCAGAGCACTGCACAACTTAAAATTAGAGACACATATAAGAACCTAAGAAGAGCCATATGCTGGATCAGGCCCAAGGCTCATCTAGTCCAGCTTCCTGTATCTCACAGTGGCCCCACCAGATGCCTCTGGGAGCGCAGGAGACTAGATCTCTGTCTCCTGATACCACTCCCCTGCATCTGGTCCTTGAAGTACCCTGGTTTTAAGCCTGGAGATGACACATCTCCATCATGGTTTGTAACCTGTGATGGACTTTTCCTCCAGGAATCGGTCCAATCCCCTTTTGAAGGCATCCAGGCCAGATGCCATCACCACCTCCTGTGGCAGGGAGTTCCACAGACAAACAAAGCGCTGGGTGAAAACATATTTTCTTTTGTCTGTTCTCACTCTCCCAACCCTCAATGTGAGTGGATGTCCCCTAGTTCTGGTATTTTGGGAGAGGGAGAAGAGCTTCCCTCTATCCACTTTACTCATGCCCTGCATAATTTTGTACATCTCAATCATATCCCCCCTCAGGCGCCTTTTTTCCAGACTAAAGAGCTCCAAATGTTTTAGCCTCTCCTCATAAGGGAGTTGCCCCAGACCAGTAATCATTTTAGTCACTATATATAGTATAGGAGTAACATTAGAAACAAACTAAAAAGTTTGGTAGACTATTTTTGACCAGAAATGGTCTAATTCAACCGTATTATCTCAGCCATTTGCTATCTTTTTCTTTTATACATTTCCACTGGCCTTGCCCTGCACACTTGCTGATCAACAGCGCTGGTGAGAACCGCCATCTTGATGCACAACGCCCAGATTGACTCAGCTCAGTGGCCTGCTGAAATCTGGAGGATCTTGCCCCAAAACTTAACTACGCCCCAGACGCATCTCTCCGGAACTCTTGAGGACAAACAAGGCAGCCGGGCACACCCACAGATGCTCTTACCGTAACAAGCGGGTCTGCTGCCTCTTCCGGATCGAGGGGTTGGATTCAAAGACGTGAGGGCGCTTCCGTTTTTTACCTGTGGCCACAGCCGCGGCCGCAGCCATTCCCACTGGACCTGGGAGGTTGGGGGAGGGTGTAGGAAAAAAGGACAAGTTCCATGTATTCAGTAAGTCAGAGGCTGGGGTGGGGGTGGGGAAGCTTTATTAAAAAGTCTTCTCATGAGCCTTGAGATATTTCAGACTGCTAGGAGCCTTGTGCAACCGTGGTTCACCTGCAGCATTGCAGCCAAAACTCTACACAAGACCAGGGTTCAATCCCAAATAGCCTGCTTGGGGTTCACTCAGCCTTCCCTCCCTCTAAGGTCAGTGAATTGAGTGCCCATTTTGCTGGTGGGGCAAGGTGTAGACTGCATAATTTGCTGGTAACCTTGCCCAGAGGGCTGTAAGCACTACAGGGTGGTATATAAGCGGCATGCTTTTATTATTCCATTTATCTACAGACCGCATGGCCACGGATGGCAGGACACTTAGCTTAATACCTCCAGACAGGAGGACTGTGGAAGGCTGACATAAGCCATGCAAGCCACAGTACACCACTCTTATCTTTCCACTTCAAGTTCAGAACATATTTTTTTTAAATTATATATTTAATTTCATATTTTATTTTTGATGGGCAAGCTTATTGCTTCAGCAAGCAGTTTTCCACCCAGTGCGTCCATTCACTTAAACACCATGCCAAGTAAAATGGCTGCTGGTTGCAAATAAATATTCCAAACTTTTGCTGTTAGAATTAATGACCAAAAAAACCAAGTCCTCTGATGCTGATGCACTGCCCTCTCCTGGTCATAATGGCTCATAAAGCGATTCCATTTCAGGGCAAACAAACAAGCCTGCAAAATGAAGGGCTTTTACATGCAGAAGGAGGCTACACATCACAGTTTAAATAACAAAGATGAAGGGAAGGAAGAGATTTTAATGCATTTTTTTATTAAAAAAAATCAGTGTTGCTGGGGGTGGGACCCCTGGGAGCAATTCAGCAGCTTTTTTTCTACTTAAAGGCTTCCCGCTCCATCCTGAGGCTCCCAAAAGATTCCCTGGGGGTAAAAGGTAGCCCAAAGGAGCCCCAGAGCCTGGGGGAAAGGGGAAAATAGGAAGCTTTCCATCAGTTTAAATGAAATATTTCTAGTGCCTGATTACACTGGTGTCAAGTTACACCAACAGGACTCTGCCTAGTTTTATCACTGGTTATGACGTACATCGGTACTCGGGGGAAGCCCACTTAGCCCCGAGGTCTTTAGTGACCAATCGAGAATAATAGAATGACAGAGTTGGAAGAAACCTCCAGGGCCATCTAGTCCAACCCCCTGCCAGGCAGGAACCCCCATCACAGGACTCCCGACAGAAATGCCATCCAGCCTCTGCTTAAAAACCTCCAAAGAAGGAAACTCCACTACCCTCCTTGGTGGCAGCATCTTCCACTGCCGAACAGCTCTAACCGTCATGAAGTTCGTCCTAATGTTCAAATGGAATCACTTTTCCTGTAGTTTGAAACCATTGCCCTGAGTCCTAGTCTCTGAAGCCATGGAAAACAAACCTGTTCCCTCTTCAATATGACATCCTTTCAAATATTTAAACATAGCTATCATATCCCCCCTCAGCCTTCTTTTTGAAAGGCTAAACATTCCCAGTTCCCTAAGCTGTTCCACATAAGACATTTCCTCCAGACCCTCAACCATCCTGGTCGCCCTCCTCTGCACCCGCTCAAGGTTGTCAACATCCTTTTTAAATTGAGGTGCACAGAACTGGACACAGGACTCCAGGTGGGGTCTGACCAGAGCAGAATAGAATGGTACCACCACTTCTCTTGACCTAGACCAGTGGTTCTCAACCGGTGGGTCCCCAGATGTCCCTGGACTGCAACTCCCAGAAGTCTTCGTGACTAACTGAGCTGGCAAGGATTTCTGGGAGCTGAAGTCCAGGAACATCTGGGGACCCCACAGGTGGATGACCACTGATGTAGACACTATGTCTCTGTTGATACAACCAAGAATTGCATTGGCTTTTCGGGCTGCTGAGTCACACTGCTGACTTGTTTTCAACTTGTGGTCCACCAAGACTCCCAGATCCCTTTCACAGGTACAATCAGGCACCTTTTGAAGAAAAAAAGTTCTATCCAGACGGGTCCTGAGATAATCGAGGCCTCCAGTAACTAACTCTGCACTTACTGATGAGAGCTGATGCAAAAATACCCGAGAGAGAAGTCCCTGGGGGAATGCTGGCACTTCCCTAAGGTTGGGGTGGCAAGGCCCAGGTCGCGCTCCCGCCTACGTACCTGCAGCCGCCAGGTGGGCAGTCACCTCGTCGGTGGCCGTGGAGTTGAGAATGTCCGAGTCATCGTAGGAGGTGTCCTCGGGAGAAGACGGCGAGTCTTCGTCTGCGCTGAGCATGCTGTGCTCCGTGTACGTGGCCACGTGGACCTGTTGCACCTGCTGGGCCACCGCGTGGGCTTCGATTGTCGCCATGTGCTCTGTCTGGGTCACCGTGTGTTCCTCCATGAAGAGCTACGGCTGTGAGACCAGAAAAGAGGAGGACGGGATTTCAGTCTGAGGATGAGTGGCTCTTGTGTATACAGTATTTCTGCCCATTACCACAGGGATGGATAGGTCAGAACCTAGAATAGGAAGGCCCCTTGAACAGAGGAATTATTTTGTGAAAAATGCTGAAATAAAGGTGGAGGGCCCAAATAAAATACATTAATCAAGATATTTGTTGTTCAGAGTTTTCTGTAGATTTGCACAGGGACCTTGAATCTATTGCTAAATCTCTGTTGTTATCCCAATGAGAATCAGACCATCCTTTCAGCTTTTTTAACCCACTTGGTTTACATTTATTTATTTGATTTATATACTTCCCATCTGGCAGAAGCCGCTCTGGGCAGTTTACAGCATGTTATTACCAACACTGCCACACTGTGAATTAGTTATCCTTTTGCTCTTTCTGATAACTAACAGCATAGCATGCCTTCTGGCCTGGGCATCTCATCTTCCAGCACTATGTTGGTTCATTCTGCATTGTCTCTTCAAGGGTTTTAAAGATATAAAACCTTCAGAGCTGATTTAAAGCAAAAAGGAAAAGCATAGTGTTCTGCTTTTATTCCACCCCATACCATTTCAAGTAATCTCTGGGTTGGTTTCCAGTTTAATTCTGCACAATACTAACAAGAGTTAGCTTAAGCTGTCTGTGAAAGGGACTCTGCCTATGGCATCATCTGCTCCTCCTCCTGGCCTTAAAGGATCTCGCTACCTCATCATGGGGACAGAAAAATCAGTTAGTTCTCTACTGTTGGTGCAGGATAGTTCCTCAGCTTTGACCATTTTAGTTCCTGCAAGTCCCGATTTGTAACGAAGCATTGTTCCTAATGACATTGTTATCATTTCTGCAAGAGACTCAAGCCCCTGGTGATGTTAAGGGGTCCATGCCCATAGAGCTCGCATTAATAAAGAATTCTGAGTTGCCGTCCTGTTTTAAACTCTGGATTCAGAGTACGCCCCTGCCAATAGGGTGCTTTCAGGCCTGGAAGAGAGCCGCTCTGTTTAATACTTCTGCCCTTCTATTTCTGGGACCCAGAAAGTACTTTTAGCCAGTCTATGGGTAGAAAATTGCAGGATGATATACGGGAACCCATGTGTGATCATCTTAGGAGGTAACGCTTCAAAGCAGAGATGGAGAACAAGTTACTTTATATTTTGGCCTATCTGCTTCCAGAATTCTGCAGCCAGCCTGGGGGATTCTGGGTGGTAGTCTAAACAAATCCTCTTTCCCTGCTTGTCTTAGAATGAAATGCAGTGGTACCCCGACTTAAGAGCAGCTCGACTTCAGAGCAATTCGACTTAAGAGGGGAAAACTGTTGGCGTTTTAACTGCCGCCTTACACATTTTAGATATGGTCTGCTTGACTTACAATATTTTTTTCATTTTTAAATTTTTTTAACTTTTCAGTTTTTAGATAGATACTCCAACTTAAGAGTAGTTCAACTTAAGAGCATGCATTCGGAACAGATTAAATTCGTAAGTCGAGGTACCACTGTATTACACAGGGCACAGAATAGCTAGGACAGGTGGCAGAAAGACAAGGTAAGTTGGAAGGGTCCCTCAGCTCCAGGACTACCTAACACTGTATTTATCCATCAGTTTCCTGTGTCATCAGATATAACTGAGTTCGTGTGTCTCAGGCTATGTAACAAGAGTGGCCAAGAAAAACAGGGAGCGGTTGGGCTGAATGGGACCACTGCTTATGGGCTCAGTCATTTCCAAAAGCCAGGAGGGAGCTTCATTGGCAGATCTCATTCCTCAAAAGAGCATGACAAGAACGAAACTTATGTAAATGGCCAGGATGTATGCTCATTTGCACGATGCATCAAGATCAAAGGAACCAGCTTTGCTGTAGAATTTAAACGACACGAATGATTCATGCAGAATTCAATAGTATTATAAATTACACTCTACAGGGCAGGGTTGTGTGCCAGAGAAAGTGATGATGTAGAACTAAGCTGCTCACTAAACGCATCTGCTCTCGTGAGAATTAACAAATCTACAGATATGTCAACTCAAGCCCTCAAAAAGGCGTACACACAGAGAGACACACAGACACACAGACACACACAGAGCTTCATCCTAGTCCCAGCCTCTGTTCTAGCAAACAGAACTGAGACGCTCAAGCCATTTCAACTCAAGTGGTTGTTTGATGGGGAAAAAACACTTCCTAAATTAGTGAAAGCCCTTTCCTACTTTGTACATTAGGCACAGGTAAAAATGTTACTTTTCCGAACAGCACTTACCAAAACCCCTTGGCCAGCCATGGTTCCAGGGGCTGCAATTCAGCTCATGGGCAAGTTTTCAAATATTTGGTCATACAAATTGAGTGCAAGAAAGTCCTAAAGGGAGAAACCCTGATGGTAACAGGCTTTTAAGGGTAGACTAGATATTTGGTATATGGGGTGCTCAGCTTCACAGTTACATAAGAACCACAATACCGTACATGGCTACAAAGTCCCCCAGCAGACAGGAATGGTGTAGATAGGTGGTGAATCGGTTCATACCTTGGATCCTGAATCTATCAACCAAGACAGCCTCCACCCTTTTTATTACTTTAATTCTAGTTCTAGGCTTATAGAGGTGAAATGCCTGTTTCTTCTGTGACTGTAACACCTTTTCATCTGAGATGAAACACTCTGCTCTCACTGGGCACCTGCTAACAATCTGGTGCAGACGTTGTAATAGCACGAGTTCCCGATGAGTGAATGGTATGGAGGGCCAGAAACATTTTCTCACAGTGCTTTTGAGATTTGTCACGCAAAACCAGCAAGCCATAAACAGGACATGTTCAGAATGCTTTTCGGGGTAGCACCCATTTTCAATTTGCTAAGCAGCAGGAGAGAGATCTTCTAAGATTATTTTACTGAGGATATCTTACTGTTTCTGTTTACCGTCTTTTAGTTTGGTATGTGACCCATTTTGGTATTTGTATACTTACTGTTTTAAAACCCTAGCTTTAGCTTTAAAACCCTGTTTTAATTATGTAAGCGTCCTTTGGGTCCCATTTGAAGAGAAAGGTGGGGTAAAAATGTTTAAATATGTAAAGATTCATAATTCATACCTCACCATGCTCTCAGCAGGCTAAGACACATTAAGCCCAGTTCTTATGACCTCTAATGCTTGCACATAAGCCTCCACCCTTAATATAATCCACCTGGGCACATTTCCAAAACCCACACTAACACACCAACCAGTTCTGTCTATATGGTTACATTTTATGGGTTTTATATTTTCACTCAGACCTTTTGTTTTATATTGTCCAAATAGTCAAATACATAGATGGACCACCTGCCCAGACTCTAAGGAATCTTCTCTTTAATTGATCAACTCATGTGGGCTCTGGATACACCATCCTGGACAGTGGGTCAAGTGTCCAAGTGGGATGAGTACAACATGCAAGCAACATTATACTGCATTTAATCTGACCATCAGCTGAGAGACCAATCTGGAAAACATATGTGGCTCTGCCAAACAGAGACTGGCCCAATATTCTATTTCAATCAGCTAATTTTGCCGGGTTTGCCCTATTTCTATGCCGAAGCAACCATTTGCCTGTGGCGCGACTGACTGTTGCTCACGAGTTGGCCACGTAGATTCAGCTAACAAAAAGCACATCGCTCACTATCAGGAAGTGGGCCAAAGGAAGAGCTTTTTTCCCCGACGGACAAAGAGTGCCAATGGCTCCTCCTTCATATTCTGCACCAAGAGGACAGGTAATTTTAAGAGCAAGCTGTTCAGCAGCAACTCGTATTAAAAAGCAGGATAGAGCCCTGAAAGGGGGGGGGGGAATGTCCTGGAGTGCCGGGGAATAGGAGGAAGGAATACAAAGCAGCTCTTTGTTTTGAATATATTAGCAGAAGAAGGAGTGTGGAATTTTGGCATCCGAGCTCAGTCTCATTAGTAAGCGCCTCAAGCTGCTGGCCTCAAGATTAGACCGCTGGGCATTAAAAAAATAAAATAAACCAGCTCCTTAGCCCACACTGCCAACTCTCAAGCAGAACGTGGGTACCTTCTCGCCTGCCTCCACAAGGCACCCAAACAAGTGGCCGTGGTACAGTTTAAAACAACTCCCACAGTCCTTTGTCATTAGCAGTCTTGGCTCGGAATTCTGGGAGTTGTGGCCCAAAACATCTGGAAGGACAAAGTTTGGGCACGCCTGGTTCCGGCCCACCTTGCACTGGGGGGCATCTGCGACACCACATCTCAGGGCTCGCAGAGGAAGACAGGATTCTAAGGTCTGGAAAAAATGCGCCTGAGGGGGGATATGATTGAGACGTACAAAATAATGCAAGGCATGAGTCAAGTGAATAGAGGGACACTCTTCTCCCTGTCACAAAATACCAGAACTAGGGGGCATCCACTCAAATTGAGGGCTGGGAGAGTAGGAACAGACAAAAGAAAATATTTATTTACCCAGTGGTCTAATCTTGAGCAATATCTAGTCTCGTGTGCTCCCAGAGGCATCTGGTGGGGCCACTGTGAGATACAGGAAGCTGGACTAGATGGGTTTTTGGCCTGATCCAGCAGGGCTCTTCTTAGGTTCTTATTCTTCGGAAGAGGCAAGACTGATCAGGACCCTAAAGGAAGCATAAGCTAATGTTCCAAGGAAAGAGGAAGGCTCTGGGGGTTGAATCTGCTGTGCGCTGGGTTGAGCAAAGCACGTCCCCTGAAGCTATTATTGCAGACCACAGCCCAGTAAGAAACACCCTCTAGCGTCTTCAAAATACTTTTCTCCCCAGAGGAAAAAGGGAACCCTCCAGAGGTAGAGGTGCACTTTTTAAAGCAGGCTGCACTGTCTCGACATCCCCAAACACTCATTTTTCAAAACCGGAAGCTGACGCCGGGCTACTTGCTGTATTTGTTTCCCTCTTTTGTTACAGCCTGTGGTGCCTCAAGAGTATTGTCGGAGCAGAAAATTGGTTCCTGGGCCAACTACAGTTCCCCAAAACATTATGCGCAGAAGTTGTTCCCAACTGGTAAGCCGCTATGTTTGACAGATGTTATGAGGAGATAGCATTTGGGACCAAGCGTGTGTTACAGAGATGTGGGCGACCTCAGCAGCCAGAGAAGGCTCAGGGAAGCTACAACGCCATCGCAGAGCAGGCTGCATGTGGTCACACGGTTGTCATCCGACTCTGACCTCCCCAGTTAAACCATCCCAATTAGCAAAGCTGAGGAAGAACTTTGAGACGCCTTGGGAGTCACTGCGAGAGCAGACGACATTACGCTAGAAAAAAACAAAGGTCTAACTTGTTTTGATCATCATCATCTGAAAATTTCAGGGCTGGAAGGGATGCTTTGGGTCATCAAGTCCAGCTCCTGACAAGGAGGCCCAGTGGGGAACCGAACTCTCTATCTCTGGCTCCGCAGCCAAAGAGCTAAACCACAGAGCGATCCATCAGTTATGTCTTGATATATGTTTAGGAATCCACTATACCAGGGCTCTTCAACTTTGAACAGGCCGAGGTCTACTTTTTCCAGCCCAAAGTGCCTGAGGGCTACTACACTAATACCTCTACTTACAAATTGTATCCATTCCGAGCACATGCTCATAAGTAAAAAAAAAAATTGTAAGCAGAGCAGCAGTTTCCCATAGGAATGCATTGAAAACCAATTAATCTGTTCTGGAGGGCACAGATTTCAATGCGTCATGGCCCTTGAACTGCCCCGCTCAGCTGGCAGACCCAGAACTTTGCTGGGGCAGTGTTGGTCCTTGGGATGGGGGGAGGGAGGGGTGGAGAACTTGTCCCCTCACTTTTTTTATTGATGGCTAGTGGGCTACTTTTGAACCCTTCATGGGCTACCAGTTGGGCAGGCCTGCACTGTACACTTGAGAGCAGCTGATGCAACCCATGTATTCTATTCAGTTCTGGATTTAGCAGTGTCCTGTCCTTGTTTTTCTGATGGAAACCACTTGTGCTGGTCCATGACACAAGTTCAGAATACTCTGCGAGAGCACCACACTTTAATTTGGAGAATGGTTGCATCGCCAGAACACGAAGCCAATGTGCGAGGAAATAGCTGCAGAAGAAACATGATAAATAACAAAAGAAGACTGGAATAAGACAAAAGTGTTATGATGGCTGGAGCCTAACGTACCTGCTCTCTATATGGACCGTTAAAATCAGGAGGTAAATGAAAAGATTAAAGCTACCAGAAGAATTCATTTGCCCGGTTTCTGTAAGCAGAAACAAAATTTGCAATATTGCGACTTAGTCAATCTATCACTAAATATACCTATGTACTGTCACTACCTGCCCTTCAACACATTCAAAGTGGCATACATACACAATCTTCCCATTTTTATCTTGAGAAGGACCCTGGCTAGGCTGAGTAAGTGACACTAGCCCAAGGTCACCCAGGCAACTTCAAACATAAGGAACTAGCTGAAAGCAGGTCCTAGATTACCTTGCAGCTTTTTGGTTTGCACACAGTTCTCTCATACTTTTAGGCAAACACTTATTTTTAATGGAACTAAACGGCAGGCCATAACAATGAACCTTTTCCAGCAATCAGCACCTCCATTTGCTACATGGCCAGTGGATTCTCAGTGTAATTCCAGGGCATTCATCTGAATTTCCTGAGTGTAACTAAAACTCTCTACCCCACTTTTTTTTCATATACTGAGCTGTCTTGCTGTGATGCATCTGCTTTTAGACCCTGGTTTGGGAACCTGCAGCCCTCTAGATGTTGCTGAACTATAATTTCCACCATTCATCACACTCAGGCACACAAGGTGGGAACAACAGGAACTGGAGGACAACAACACTCGCTGCATTATTTATTTCTTCATTTATTTACTAGCAGCTTGCCAGTTACCTTGCCCTGACTTTCAAAGAGCTCATCAAAATGTCAAGGCTTACAACACAACATGCCTTGCGATGTGGGTTCAAGCCATATGGTATATTCTCCAAGGCCAGTGATAACTTTTAAGAACCCAATTGAGATCTGAATGCATTTCTTCTTCTCCTTCTTCTTCTTCATGCCATGTCCTCGTAGAACATTGGCAATCAGTAGCCTGAACTGGTTTCTAAGGCTATCCTAAACAGAGCAGCTGTGCTTACTGCGGAGCATTGGCTTAAATTCTTAAGCCAGAACATTCTTCTACACCCTAGGCAATGCTTCCTATCTACTTTTCCTTGAAGGATAACTTGCAGCAGATGGTATTTCTTATTGCACATTATGTGTCCAAAATATTGCAATTGTCTTTTCTTTACAGTATTGAAGATTTCTAACTTTTTATTCATGCGCTGTAATACAGCGGCATTAGTGACTCTGGCTGTCCAAGGTATCTTCAGAATTCGTCTGTATGTCCATATTTAAAATGCCTCCAGCTTCTTGCATAATGTATCTTTAAGGGTACAAGTTTCAACACCATAGATAAGCATGCTGAATACATAGGATTGAATTATTCGAGTACAGAGATTGATAGATAAGTCCCGGTTTGTCAAGACTTTCCGGGAACGCATTTCCATTGCTCGAAACCTGACAATTCGGGTGTAGGCAACGGCTACTCTGCCAATGTTGCCGCAACCTTGGCTTCCACCAATTCCAGGCAATAAAGGCTAAAAGGGAATGTAAGATGGGCACAAATTGATTTGTGCTGCTTAGTATGAAGTCAAGGTGGAAGCGGTGGGGGGGGGCTCTCCTTGCACAGCCACTGAGTGGTTGGTTGTCAAAGGAGGCAGGGAATCAATGGCAGGCCGGGTTTCTGCCCATAATGGAGCGCTGCAAGAAATGGAAGACCCCAGCAGCGCACAATGATTGTAAATGGGTCAGTCGACCAGTGGAAAGGGGTTGGGTAAGGGACCTGCAGCCTGCCTAGTCCTCCACGACACACTCTGTATGAAGCAGCACAAATCAATTCGTGCTCATCTCCAATTCCAACATCTGGAGGGCCATCCACCCGCACATCTGCCCCCAGGATTCTACCACACACACACTCTCTCTCTCTATACTGAGACAGCACTTGCATTGTGTGCCTGAAACGTTTGCTTGAAATTATGCAGATGCCAAGTATTTTTTATCCACGTGCTTTTCCCAAGCATGTGGGAAGGACATTAGCAATTTCTGTGACAAGCTGTTTGACAGCAAGGGGAAGTGTGCCAAAACATGGCAGGCAGAAGAGGCTTGTGGGAAGAAGGATTACTGACTTCCTGCTTTTAAACCACCTAACGACCTAATTTCATTATATAAGAACCATGGCTAGGAAATGTGGATTCAGTCCTAAACAAATACCTACTGAGAAGCAAATATCTCTGAATTCCATTAAGCTGTATTTCTGCATAAAAACACTTAGATTATTGCTACATGGGTCATTCTGAAAATTTCTGTTTCAAGTTCCTTCCTTGCAGGGAGTCTGAAGATCTCAAGAAGGATACAGCTAACAGGCCCTGAAGTTCTATTTCCTCAGCTAAGGTTAACTCAGATGGTCAGCAAAAGCAAACCCACAGAAGCAATGGGATATAGTTAAGTACAGAATTGCCAAAGTCCTGTTCATTCAGTGGGCCTACTTGTGTTGGCATAAATTGTATTTAGCTCCTTAAATTTAGCAAATTTTCTAGAAATGTTGCTAGTTTTTAAAACAAAAGAAATTTTCAAAAGAAGCTTGGACAGATATTAGTTTTGTGGGACGACTGAAGGCACATAGCCATGGGATCCGGGTACACTGTCTAAAGAACATCTGCATATCAATGCATCCTGTTTAAAAAAACAAATTTCCTGCTATTTTTGTGTAAAGTGAGTGGGATCTAATTTTAATAGGAGTGATTCTTTGAGCATTCACAATATGTGCAAAATGCAAGTCTTAGAAGCAAATGAGCAATCCCACATTATGCTGATGGGAAGGGCTTACATCATCCTACCATGTTTGCTAATACAATGTACAGTAGTCCCCCATTTATCACAGGGGCTATGTTTCCTAACCACCAGTGATAAAAGGAAAAGCCACAATTATGTAGACATCTCGGTGACCCACTCTGCAGGAATGGGTAAGTGCAAGTGCTTTCACCCACCTCGACACTTGCAATTACCCACTCCCGCTGGGCAGGTTGCTTCTCTCATGATATAGCGGGACTGCAATATATGAACTGCGATGTGTTGGCAGACTACTGTAAAGAGAAACCCAAGAAGTCCATGGGACCTTAATCAGTATCATTCTCATGTGCCATCAGGTCAATTCTAACTTATGGTAACTGTTTTCTGGGTTTTCTGGGTAGAGAATATGCAGAGGTGGTTTATCATTCCCTTCTTCTGGGGGTGCCTTCCTTGGGATTCTGCAGATTCCCAACAGGTACACAGGTTGGCTCTTCTCCTGGGAGGCCCAGTGGGGAATCGAACCTCCAATCTCTGGCTCTGCAGCCAGATACCGAAACTGCAGAGCTATCCACTGACCTTAAAAGACTACCCCACGTATTACGGTTTAAATCTTCAAAGGTACTATCCATCTGCACTTATACCATAATAAATGCTCATCATTAAGGTGAACCAGGAACCAGGCATTTTCTGCCACAGTTGCTGCTCCTCAGAATTCATCACCAACGTCTGTAACCCACATACAGTAACAGCTTGGTTTAAGAGCATTTTGCAAGACAAGCAAACATTTCTTCTAAACTTTGTCTTGATCAACAAGCAATGTCTTGATATACAAGCACTGGAACAGATCCCGTGATCACAAATAAGCCAATGGTGGCCCTCCCTCCCTTTGCTGGATTGTGGATGATTGTCTAGAACGTTCCATTTCAGGCAGACTCCAAAGCAGAGTAGAGGGAAGAGAGAGGAATAGAGGTCTCCCTTGCACTAGTCAAGAACATTTGCAAAGGAGAGTGCAAGTTAGGGTTTTATTTTTCTTTATACGGTAACACCCCATTTATCGCAGGAGTTAGGGACCCAACCCAACCTGCGATAGAGAAATCCACATTACGCAGATGCAGGGTGGGGCCTGGGGGTGCTGTTTGGGGTTGGGACTGGGGGTGCTGTTTGGGGCTCCCTACATTTAACTTAGGCCTGGTGCTGCCCTGAACAGGCCTCCAATGGGGATTCCAGGCCTGCTGGAGGCCCCAGAAGTGGTTTCCTGCAAACTGGAAGTCACTTCTGGTTTGCTGGAAACCATTTCTGGGGAACAGAGGCTTCAGAAGAGGTTTCCAGCGAACCGGGTGACTTCTGGTTTGCCGGAAACCACTTCTGGGGCCTCTGGCAGACCCAGGAAGCCTGTTAGAGGCCTGCTCAGGGCAGCACCAGGCCTGGGGTAAGTTCAGGAGGCCACAAACAGGCCCATGCAGCTTGCCCCAGGAGCCCTTGCCTTTATATATTGTGGCCTGGCAATATATCAGGACTGCAGAATATGAACTGCAATATAGCTTGGGACTATATTTATATTTTTATTTAATTTGTTTTCAACATTATTTTTTTATTTTTTTTTTTCAAACCATTTCGTCATGAGGCAACCAGTCAAGTGTGTACATGGCTAAAAATTGCATTTTATTATTGTCACATTGAAAACACAGAGTAAAATCCAGTGGTTAGTCCCAAGCAGAGCAGATTCCATAGCTGGGTACCTAAGCTATGGTGTGGATATGGACTTCTAGCTAACTTCTTTTGTGAATTTTGGCATGTTGTGTGTACAGTATGCAGTCTATGGGACCCCAGAACAAATAATCTGAGTTTCCATTGTTTCTTACGGGGAAATTTGCTTTGATATAAGAGTGCTTTTGGTTTATAAGCATGTTTTCGGAACCAGTTATGCTCATAAACCAATGTATTATTGTAGATACATCCCATCTTCCCAAAAACCTAGAAGTTAACTGTGCTACTCTCACATGACTCGCACAACTGCTACTGTTTTACATTTCTGTTCTTAACTCTAATAGACTAAATCCTGCCCAAAGCAATTGGATTTGGGCTCACAGATGGGAGAGAGCTGAAGAACTGGTCGCAAATGCCGAACGTCACATAAAATGGCCTGCAGTCCTACACAGTTCAAAGCTGCAGCTAGATTAGATTAGAACAGCCCCACCCCACCCAACCCCTCCATGGGCCAAAAGACAAGCAGCCCCAAGAAGCATTCTCAACACTGCAGGAACCTCTCGGGCTAGACTGATTTCTCGAAGGGGGCTTTCAGAAACAAGACAAGAACACCTCCACTTCTTCCATTGCTATATGTTTCCCAGTCCACAATAAAAACTTGGAAGTGGGAAGGAATCTGAAGCCTCCCTCACACAACAAACGTCTCTCATAGATTGTGTCGAAGGCAAGTGAGGAATAACCACACATGGCCACCCACCATGTGCGGTTATTCCTTTCCCCCCTTCCTGCTCAATATTTAAATGCCACGAATAAAACAAATTTAAATAAGCAACTGTCTAGCAAAAAGACAACCGATTATAACAGACTGCCACAAAAGCAGCACCGTTCAAATACTTTGGATTACAAACTTCCATCAACCCCAGCCATAAGAAATGGCAGGAGCAGTGTAGGGAGTGACCCAGGGCATGGGAAGAGTACCAGGTTTGAGAAAGTTCATATGTTGGGGAAAAGACAGCCAATTCTCTGTGAACGGCACGATTAAGTTAGACAGTGAAGGCACCTTTAACTCTATAGGTCTAGACTCAAGGAGCCTATTAGTCCCTGCTGGTCCTGAATGATAAAAAACAGTGCCAACTGCAGTGGACCCTCATACAGTATAACAAACAGTTTGTATAACATAAAATCTGTACAACGTAAAAAATTCCAGAGATAGGGGAAATTAGCTTAACAGAATCGCCTATGGGGCGAATCCATACAACATAAAAATGGTCGCAATTAGGGATTACTCTGTTTCCAATGCATTCCTGCGGGAAATTTATAGAAAGGAAAATTTGCTTAACAGAATTTCATTTGGAACAAACTAATTCCGTTATACAAGGTACCACTGTATTTAAAATAATTTTACACTACTTTTTTCCTCAAAAAGAACCCAAGGCAGTTTACATCCTTAAAAGACAATATTTGAATGCTAAAATCAGTAAGCACTGTGTAGAAATTACTATTCTGATTGTTATAATTGTTATTTATTCAAATATTAAAAAGAATCAAACAAACACCACGAAGCAAATTTAGGAACTCTCCTAGCCTCAAAGGTACCAGCATTTCCCATCAGTTGCTGAAACATGGAATGGCATCAATTTACACTCTTGGTGTTTTGCTGGATGCAGGTGAGAGCATCAGATCAAGAACTGGTACTCTCCCTCCAAATTCTCTTGGGTGATGGGATGGCTCAAGCAGCAGCTACGGTATCCCCATTAAGAACAAGCAAAATTAGGCACCGATTCTGCACATGTAAGGGCTTATTGGAACAGAATATGATTGGAACATGTAATCTTCTTTCTCTGGCCCCAAGGATTCAAAGGGAAAGAAATCAATCAGCAACCACACAATGCAAAGGACCAGGAGGAAAACAGCCAGTAAAATTTTCTGATCCATGTTTTTTTTTCCTACAAGGTTAGTTTGTTAAAGTACAGTACAGAAATTCTTAGTCCACACTATGAGGCCTGCATATTTTTATTTATTTAGAAACAAAAGGGGTCTCCACCCTCTTATACCTTCCATAACAGCCACTCACAGCCAAGTCAAGAGGACAAATGGCATTCTCTCCTTCTTAACCAGAGACCCTGAAAAAGCTTAGACGGCTCTTCTGCATTTGCATATAGGTTCCATTTTCATCCCTTTGCTCAGGACAAGCAAATTAAAAGAGTGCGCATCTGTCCATCCATGACCTCGCCTGCTTTATGCCAGTACTAACTTTCCATTCAGCAAGGGATCAGCAATTTAGATGTGTGTGTATATACATATGCATATATATACTACACACAAAATCACACACACACATCTGTACAGTATCTGTATCTATCTATCTTATCTCTCTACCTACCTACCTATACCTGTGTGCATGCATACATACATATACAGTAATATACAGTGTGTGCATGCACATACACACACAACTATATAAATAAAATAGAGTAATATATAGCACGGGTAATCCTAAAAAGCAAAGCAGATCTACACACATGCCTTTTAGGATTACTCTTGCTACCCACCAGATTATTTAACCACCATGCACCACACACTCCTATTTTTCCACTTTAAGAAACCCGGCTTCCATATGGAAAAAAAACCTGCATTTATGAAAAGGGATTCTTGATTTCTTAACTCCCCTTGACATCTTAGGGATCCTGTTATCCCTCATTAAAGGGGGAAAAAAAACACCAAAGACCCCCTTCTTTAATTCCAAATTTCCCACCGAAGAACAAAAAATATATATTGTGGTGGCAGTTTCCGGGCTCCTTGATATTACCAGGAAACAACTTCTTATTTCCCACCACCGAGGGAGAAAAAGAAGAGACCCATTCTTACAGGGCCATGCAAAGCTGCAAGTTCAAACTTGGGGGGGGGGAGAGTAAGCGAGCACCCCTCAGTCAAGGATTTTAAAAAAACCCTGCCCAATGTTTTAAAAGGCCATTGACACAAGCATAAAATAAAAATTCAATGAATATAGCTGCGGGCAAAATCCTAAACCATTGTCCACTGAATAGTTTGGAGTGCTCCCCAAAAGAGCTCAGGGTCTCCTGACTAGAAATGGGCACGACTCAGCGAAATTTTCATTTTCGTTTCCGTTACGCAACGAAAATGAAAATTTTCCAGAAAACAAAATGAAACCGAAACTGAAACGAAAAATTTTGCCCTGTTTTTTCGTTTTCATTATGGCAGGCACACCCCAACGAAAAGAATGCTAACGAAAACAAAAAAAATCGTTTTCGTTTTGGGTTTTCCGTTTCGTTTCATAACAAAAACGAAAATGAAAAATGCGCAAAAAAACCGAAAAACGAAAACAAACCGAAACAGACCCCAAAACAACAAACGAAAAACAAAAAATTATTTTTTTGAGTCGTGCCCATCTCTACTCCTAATAACCTAGGACCCCCCCAAAAAAAAATAAAAGGTGGGGATCTTCCTGCATATAAGCGGCCGGGATCCCTCCAAAGCGGCTGAAATCACAAGTAAGAGGCTGGGTTTCCCCCTAATAGTCTGGGATGCCCCCCAAATAAGAGATGGGGAACTCCCAAATAAGAGGCCAGGATGTCCCCCTCCCCCCAAATGAGGCCAGGATCTCCTCAAGCTGCTCCTCCCCCATATAAGAGGCTCCCAACCCCCAGAAAAAGAGGCCTGGATCTCCCTAAATATAAGAAGCCAGGATCCTTTCCTCCCACCAATCCCTATCTCTGGAATTTTTTTCCTTTAAGCAGAATTTCTATTAGACAAACTGCTTGTTATACGAGTCTACTGTACAGTATATCTAACCATCTTAGCCCATCACTATTTCCTAGGGAGGATGGTGGTCTGGATTTATTATTATTATTATTATTATTATTATTATTATTATTATTATTATT
>JAHTLZ010000161.1:931055-956822 GCA_023846285.1 Phrynocephalus versicolor | reverse complement strand
TTATTATTATTATTATTATTATTATTATTATTATTATTATTATTATTATTATTATTATTATTATTATTTATATACCGCCCATGTGGCAGAAAGCCACTCTAGTTGGTTTACAACATAGAATAAACTGATTACAAAACACAAATGAGTCCAGGATCTATAAAAATATAATAAAAAAGCAAAAAATGTATAACAAATGAAAACAACATTCATAAGATTAGATGATGGAGGCCAGAGCAAGAAGATCCAACTGAAGTCTGCTTGGACAAATGTATCTATATCTATCTACCGATATATAGATACTGTACAGAGGTATTGATAGACAGATATAGATAGATAGAGAAGAGCCCAGGATCCCCCATCTCAGCCCATCACCATTTCCTAGGGAGGGAGGTGATCTGGATTATATATTATTATTATTAATTTTATTTATATACTGCCTATGTGGCAGAAAGCCACTTTGGGCAGTTTACAGCATAGAATAAACTAATTACAAACGCAAATACAAAAAATATAATTAAAAAAGCAAATATATATTATACAGTATTCCAAATGAAAACGTAACTAAACCATCATTCATAAGATTAGATGCAGGCCAGACCAAAAAGATCCAGCTGAAGTCTGCTTGGACAAATATACAGTGGTACCTTGTATAAAGGAATTAATTCATTCCAAATGAAATTATGTGAAGCAAATTTTCCTTTATACAAATTTCCCATAAGAATGCATTGAAAACAGAGTAATCCCTAATCACGACCATTTTATGTTGTACAGATTTGCCCCACAGGCGATTCTGTTAAGCAAATTTCCCCCTATCACCGGAATTTTTTATGTTGTACAAATTTTGTTATACAAACCATTTGTTATACAAGGGTCTACTGTATTTATATCTATCGATCTATCTATATCTTTATCTACCTATGGAGATAAATACAGATACAGTGGACCCTTGTATAACAAACAGTTTGTATAACATAAAATTTGTAAAACATAAAAATTTATTTATTTATTTATTTTCACATTTATATACCGCATGTATTTCCCTCATAGGGGACTCAGGGCGGTTTACAACAAGATAAAACAGTTAAAACAGCTAAAACATCACAGGATCCAAGACGGGATGGCAATGCAATCAAGCAGGCCAGATTAGGGGAAAACCAAAAAACAACAACAAAAAAAAACTGAATCCCTAATCAATGCCAAAGGCGTCCTGGAAAAGTAAGGTCTTTAGATTCCGGAGATAGGGGAAATTTGCTTAACATAATCACCTATGGGGAGAATCCGTACAACATAAAAATGGGATTACTCCGTTTTCAATGCATTCCTATGGGAATTTGTATAAAGGAAAATTTGCTTAACATAATTTCATTTGGAACGAATTAATTCCTATATACAAGGTACTACTGTGTGTGTGTGTGTGTGTGTGTGTGTGTGTGTGTGTGTGTGTGTGTATATATATATATATATATATACACACACACACACACACAGTATATATATATAAGAGGTGCAACAGATGTAATATATAGCTCTATAGAGCCCCCTCCCCACATGCGGTGTGGGGGTGTCTGTGGGGGGGGGAGCCCGGGATCCGAAGCTGAGGGGGGGTTCTTCTTCTCCCCCCCACCCCATTTTCCCTCCTCTTCAGGACCAGAGCCGCCGCCTTTCCCTCCCCCCCCCCTTCCTTCCCTCCCCTCAGCGGCGGCGGCGGCCCTCCTGCCGGGCCAGGCCTTGCCTCGGGCCCTGAAGGCGGGCGGGCGTGTGTGTGTGTGCGTATGTGTCTGTGGGGAGAGAGCCGATGTGGAAGCCCCCCCCCCCCGCTTCTCCCTGGCGGAGGCCGGTGGGTCCCGGTGGGGGTCAGTCGGTGGCCGAGGGGGGGCTTCCCCCCTCTCTCTTTCCCCTTTGGCGGAGGCGGCAAAGTGCGTGTATGTGTGCCTGTGTGGGGCGGCGGCGGCGTGTGGTGGTGTGTGTGTGGTGGGGGGGAGGCGCCCCCGCGTTGCTGCGGCTGCGCCGGGTCTGTTCTGCGAGAGGAGCGGGGCGGCTGCCGCCTTGGAGATTGCGCGGTAGGACACTCACCTCAGAGCGGCTGCGCTGCACCGGGCCGGGCCTGCGCCGTGGAAGGAAGGAAGGAGAGGCAGGCGGGCGGGCAGCGAGCGGCGGGAAGGAAGAGAAGCAGAAGCGAAAGCCAGGCGGGCGGGCGGGCGGCAAAAAGAACGCCGCCACAGCAGCCGCAGCAGCAGAGCCGGGCGGGCGGGATTTGGTGCGGGAGGGCCCGACACGCGGGCGGGCGGACGGACGAGCGGGAGGGAGGAAAAGGAAAAAAGAGGAGGGGCGGGAGCGCGCACGCCGCCCCCCCTTTTCTCTTTCTCTATCTCTTTTTCTTCTTCCTCGCCTTCGGTCCTACCACAGGCCTGGCCGTGAGGAGGAGGAGGAGGAACGGGGGGGGGAGAGAACGGCGGGAAAAGACAGGCTGAGGAGGAGGAGGCTGGTGCGCGTGCCCGCCTGAGGGAGCGCGGGAGCGCGCTTGCCTCGGCTGGGGGCCTATGGGCGGACGGGCGGGACTCGAGCCCGGTTGGCGGCGGCGGTAGGAGCAGCAGCAGCCCCACCGCTAGGCCGGGGAGGGAGGGGAGGAAGGGAGGGAAAGGGACGCACGGCGTGAAGGGAGCGTCCGCGCCGCCATGATGGGAAGGGCGAGGGAGGTTTTCGCCGCCGACTTTCGGGTGCGTTTCTTTGTAAAGTAGGCGCCGGCTTGTTTCTCTCGGGTGTGAAGGGTAAAGGAAGGCTGTTTGGTTAGTTCACGAGTTCCTGAGGAGAAGACTAGAAAGGGGTTTCCGAGTTGGACGGCGGGCGCCATTGGAAGAAGGTCGCCCCTTGTCTCTGCAGAGGGGGCTCTTCTGCGCCATCTTTTTTTTTTTAATCCTGGGCGCCATAATGGGAAGGGCGCTCGCTGCTTACAGGCCTGGGCTCGGCGGGAGGGCGCCATCTTAGGAAGGTCGGAGGGGGAGGCGCCATGTTAATAAGGTCTGCGCGGGAGTGTGCGTGTGTCTGTGTGTGTGGAGGGTGATGTGTTTTTCGCTAGGCCGCAGGCGCCATGTTGAGAAGGCGGGATCGCGCTTTTAAATCTGGAGGGAAGGCGAGTGTGGGCGCCGCCTCAGGAAGAAGAGACGACAGGCCTCAGCCGTGGGCGGGAAAGATCCCTGTGGGGAAAGCTGGCTTTAGATTATTAGACTGAACCCTTAAAACCAGCGAATGAGAGTAGGGCAAATACATTGATTCCTTGTATAAAGGAATTAATTCGTTCTAAATGAAATTATGTTAAGCAACTTTTCCTTTACACATTGAAAACAGAGTAATCTCTAATCACTACAATTTCTATATTGTACAGATTTGCACCCATAGACAATTCTGTTAAGCAAATTTCCCCTATCTGGAATTTTTTTATGTTGTACAGATTTTATGTTATACAAACCGTTTGTTATACAAAGGTCCACTGTATACATTTCATGGGTGCAGCTCCCCTGCTTTTGAAATAATAAGCCTCTTGTCTCAAAATTATTTCACAGTGGCTTTTTTTTTTTTTGAGGGAAAAGATAAGGTGTTTCCCAGGAACACAACACCCAGGCAGCCTTCAATGGAATGCAGTTTGGTGTAGATTGCAATATAAATATTTATTTATTTTTAAGTTTATATACTGCACCGATTTTCCCAAAGGAACAGTTTACAAACAGCAACACGAACAATTAAACCATCACAATTCCACTCAAATAATACACAGCAAAGAGAGGGGAGGAAAAAAAGGTAAAAGAGTCCAACAAGAGGCATAACAAATACTAACAAAAACTGCAACTCACAAAAGGATACAAACCAAACGTTAGCATAAGCTTTCTGGAACAGCCAGGTTTTCAGTGATTCCTTTGAAGGCTTGCGAGGAATGGAGCCAAGTGCATCTTGCAAGGAAGTTTGTTCCATATTATAATATAAAAATATAATCGCTCCACCAGAGAGTACTTGGGTGCTGTATTCCTGGAAAATACCCTCTAAGCTGTGAAATAATTTTGATAAAGGTGGTTCAGATTCATGGGTTCCTTTTCTGGGGGGATCGAAGGGCAAAATGCGGTCTCTTTACAATACAAGTTTTTTGAAAACATTTTCAGGGTGCCTTTTTAATATTTCTGGTTTTGATTTTGATCATGTAGTTTGCAAACATTTCCCACCATTTTTGGCCCTGAGGTGGGGGGAGCGAGAAGCACAAATTTCACCTCCACACTTGACCAAGTTGTGCACCCCTAATTTAAAGGAGGATTTTGCTGTTTATACAGAGGCTTTTGCTGCAAAAAAATAGTAATGATAAAATAATAAACTTTATTTTTGGGTCACCTTTCTCTCCGACAGGGACCCCCCCCCCAAAAAAAAGGCAGGTCTCTGCCCAGAGGAGCTTGCATTGTACATTTCGGGGTTGGGAAAGAATACAGGCCCAGAGAAAGGATGACAGCTTGTGGTTTTGCCATTTAATAGGGTATTTTCAGGATTGCACAGGCCATTCGGTTGCAAATAGCACACGGTTAATACGCACATTTTATTCCATGCTTTGTGTAAGCAGAATTTTTCCTGCTCTTTCTTTTTCACTCTTCACAGCCCTTTGAGGTGGATCAGGTCAGGAGCCAGAGACTGGCAGGATGCAAGCAGGATGCTACCCAGTCTTAATTTAGGCCTGTTAACTGCAAACTGGGAGACATCTCCTCCGGTTTGCAGAGAAAAAGGATGATGGAACTTGCAATCCAGTATCTTCATTGAGGACCCTCTGTTCCCCAGCCATGCTGTAACCCCGATGCATGTTATAGCTGGCTGCCTCTATTTTGAGAGACGTTTCCCACCGTGTGACGATGTAGGACTGGAAACTGCCAAATCCCAACCCCCTGTCCTCATTTCCTGAACATACGTTTCTCCTCCTAGTTCTTTCCTTCATCCCAGCCTGCCCTAGCCTGGGCAATGGGAAACATGGACTCGATCAGGCCGTGCTTCTGACAAAGAGGCAAGTGCGTGGGGCTTCCCTTTTTGCATGGGCTGTGGGGTGGGAGATGTAAAACCATTATTTGCTAAACCGAGATTATTTTTACATGTGGGCTGGGCAGGGAGGTAAAGGGTGAATGCAGAAACATAATAAACAGGTGGTGAGTTTGAAGAAACAGAGGATGCAAGTTAGATGGGACTGGGTGAGAGTTAAACGAGTGCATTTATGCTTAACTTAATCCAAATATGTTACGCAGGGGTATTCATGGGTGTACAATAAACATGTGAAACATTGTATACCGTATTTTCTGTTTATAACACACTATTTTTTCCCCTAAAATTGTTAGGCTAAGCATTGAGGGTCGTCTTAGACATTGTCGGCAGGCGACGCAGGCTCCTATTTCTCAGCTTCCGTGGCGGCTCCTTTCCGCTTCCACAAGCCAAACATTATTACAGTGGTACCTTGTATAAAGGAATTAATTCGTTCCAAATGAAATTATGTTAAACAAATTTTCCTTTATACAAATTCCCATAGGAATGCATTGAAAACAGAGTAATCCCATTTTTATGTTGTACAGATTCTCCCAATAGGTGATTGCAAATTTCACCTATCTCTGGATTTTTTTATGTTGTACAAATTTTATGTTATACAAGCTGTTTGTTATACAAGGGTCCACTGTATTATTGCAGCGTCCAGGGGCACGGAGGCACTTTTTCACCATCGCCTCTTTCAAACACAGAGTTTTTAAGGCACCTGTACTTGCCCGGAAGCCTGGTTGATTTCAAGGGGATTTTCCCTCCAAGCAAAGACGAGAGGGGGGGGGTCTTTCCAGGACGGGCTCCTCTTTCTCAGCTTTGTTTTGAATCCTCGTCTCATGCTATGAAAGTCAAGAGAGGGGCAGCAGCCACTACGTGAAACACCGCCAAGCCTAACCGTTGCTGCCTCAAGACGCTCACAACCTTAACACATACTGAGGGGCCAGGGAACGGCGTGTAAGAGAGAGGCGGCCATGGGGAGGGAACCTCCCATTGAAATCAACCCGGCTTCCGGCCAAGTACAGGCGCCTTAAAAATGTGGGTGCGCGTGTAAAAGGGATTGTGAAAGTGCTTCCGTGCCCCTGGACGCTGCAATAATGTTTGCGGAAAGGAGGGGACGATCTATCCCAGACAGGTTCCTCTTTCTCCTCCTTTTATAGTTTTGGGTTAGAAAAGTGGGAGTTGTCTTATACTTTGGAGCATCTTATAGACAGAAAAATATAGCATTTGTTGCTTTTCTTCTCCTGTTTGTCGCTTTACCCCCCCCCCCCTCCAATCAAGATGCAAATTTTAGGCACATTCAAACTTTTTTTGAAGAGAAAAAGTTATGGAACTCATTCAGTTATAGAGGATATAATTATATACTGACTAGGTATTTTAAAAGAAAGAAGGTGATGTTCGGGTGCTGTTGTAGCAACACAGCTGCGGCAAAACATGACAAAGGATCCATTGGGGCAAGATATCATGAGATGGCGTGAGTTGGTTGCTGTCTCTGCGATGCATACAACTGAAAAAGTTTTGATAGCAACATAAGGAGTAACAGGATCTCCTTTGCTATATCAGCATTTTTTAAAAATCCCAAGAACAGGGGGTGGGGGTCACAGGTAAACCAAGCACCCCCGTGCTGTCCAGACGTTCCCCAGAGGGCTGTTCATACAGAGGGCTGCCTGCATGGACTGCCATTTTGCTCTAAGTTTAGGTTCTTGCTTTTTGTGGCCAGGGACACTTTGCGGGCCTTATTGACTGAGACGGGGCCTTGCAAGTGTTCCCTTCCAGCTGAACTGCCAGCCTAGAAGCTTGAGAGAGTGTGTGAAAAAGAAAAGAACCGGGAGAGAAAACAAAATGGTGGGTGGGAACATTTACAGTGAGGGACAGCGAAGTTTTAGAGTGAGTGAGTGAATCAGGTAGGTATCCCACAGGATGTTCATCCTAATTCCCCAGAAATAAATAAATAAATATTAAATAAGAACTCTGTCGCTATCCGTCACATCCTCATGTTGAGGCTACCTGCTAAGAAGAGATTTGTGATTTTTTTTTGGCTCTTAAACCCATATTCCCTCTTCCTGTCTGTTTAAGGGATATAATTTGCCCTCAATAGTGCAAGTTAATATAATCAAGCCTTTCCTAGCCTTGATTACATTCATTCAAGTACAAATCTTGAGGAATTATTTCTCACAGGCACCCACAAATGAACTGCCAAACCAGCGGTTCATGCCTATCTCCCCTGCCAAATCGTTCATCAAGTGAAAAACAAAGATTTGGGAATTAAATGTACTAATTAATCCCACTGACATGTCACACTTGCATTTCACTGGGTGTTTAAGCTTTCATATTAGCTTGGAAATCTGCTGGGAACAGTTGCACCACAGTTGCTCCAGGAGGACTTTCATACCAAAATCACTCCTATTGTTTGGGAACAAATGCTGAGGAAATGGCTGGCAGATTATAGCCCTTGACAATGAGTCAGACTTTAAAATAAAACTCCCTGTGCAATGAAATCCATCCATAGGACAGACAAGTACTGTAAAAGATTTTGTAGGACTTCAACAGGTAGGGGCAGAGAATTATGGCGAACTTATAAATTAGGAATAAGGAAGCCATGCATCAGCATAATACAGCATCACTGGTTTTCTTTAATTCCCCCTAACTCAAGGACTAATCTTCACCCCAGAAATTTCTCCTGTACAATGGTCTACTGTGCAACTCTGTATTTTTGCTTTGATTGAGGATGCTACACTACAGGATGTTCTCATTGGGAAGAGAGCAGGAGTTAGTACAGGCAGAATAGCCTCTGCTTAACTAAATATTACACATGGGGTACCTGTTGTTTTTAAAGTCTGTTCTGGACATCAGTATTTCTGTCTCCAAAATTGTATCTTATAGCGACTAGCTCAGGAAACATCTCAGGATGAATTGAATATGCTTTTAAACCACATGAAGGATCACAAACTGATGTAATATGCCATTCTGAATCCTATACAAAATTAAAGTTTTTTTTCTTGCAAAATAAATACATAAAATCAAAATGTCTTGGATGATTCATAATACAAAACAATAATTACATACAGTATAACTCCAGAGATGTGCTTAAGTAGGGAAGTATTTTCATACAAGTGTTGGAAAACACATGGAACAGAAAAGGTCACAATGCAGCTTAAACCATCATCACTGATTTTGACAGAACCCAGGAATCTACAGTATAAGGTATGGTCATCATATCTCGAGAAGGATATTAGGGAAATGGAAAAAGTGCAGAGGAGGGCAACCAGAATGATTAGGGAGACTGAAACACCTTCCTTACCATCTGAGGCTGCAATGGCTGGGCTTCTTTACTCTTGAACGACGGTGCCGAAGAGGTGACCTGATCGAAGTTTATGGAATCGTACACGGTGTGGACAAAGTAGATAAGGAAAAGCTGTTTTCCCTATCGCACAACACTAGAAATAGGGGGCACTCCATGAAACTTTTGAGTGCTAGATCTCAAACAAATAAGAGAAAGTACCTTTTCACCCAGAGGATCACTGGTCTGTGGAGCTCCCTGCTAGAAGAAGTGACAGTTGTCAACCTTGACAGCTTTAAGAAAGGATTGAACAAGTTCCTGGAGAACAAGGGTATGAATGGCTATCATGACGGATGCCTAAGGACAACCTCCAGGTTGGAGAGAGAGGCAGGATATCTCTCAATGGCATTTGCGGAGAATCAAGCAGGTGAAGACATCTGCTTGGGAATACTCTGAAGCAAAGGGTGAGCCACTGTGTGAGACAGAATGCTGGACTGGATGGGCTGTGGCCTGTTCCAGCAAGGCTGTTCTTACGTTCTAAAGACTGTATTTTTGTTTAAAAGTGTTAGATTAAAAATTGAGGGTTGTCTTATACAGGCAAGTAAGCCAAGGAGAGGACCACATTGTTGCGAAACTAATGTTGAGCTGGAAAAGGGGGCTCTTATATATGGAAAAAATTCAGGTACTGCAATTGCATACTGGATGGTAGACAGACATTTCTACTAGGTATGCAGGAAGAGACAATAAGCCAGTGGTGGTGAACCTTTAAGGCACTCCAAATGTTTTGGACCACAACTCCCAGAATTCTGAGCCTAGATTGCCAATTACAAATGACCAGGAGTTGTCCAAAACATCTGGAGTTTCAAAGGTTCATCAACATTGCCATAGGCATTCAGACTTCTTGGTGTATCCCTCTACTGATGGAGCCCAGAAGGCTGCCTGTTATTTGCACAACCTTAAGGAGGTACAGTCTTTGTATGTTAAGTGCCTCTCTAGGTGTGCTAGTTCACACCTTCTGTTTGCTGGCCTGGATTATTTTTATACCATTTTCAGAAGGGCGGTGTAAAAATCCAATAAATAAATAAATAAAATATAAGAATTGGACACCAATAAAACAAGAGAATGCCAGATTTGTTGGGAATGCCTGAGGTGTGACACCTTTTCCCTAGCAAAACCTGGGACTAGAGTTCCAAATGGCACCCTTTTTAAAAAAAAAAAAGGTTGATAAACCATATCAGATAAGTTTGGCGGCCAGTAGCAAGTTGGTTTCATCTTTGTTTGGCTAGTGACAAACAAGGGTTTATATTTGTTTGAAGCTCACTTGTCATTCTGTATATAAAAATCAAATGTACCCGGTAGGAAGAGGTTTAAAAGGGTGAGGCGGCCAAGTTGAGACCTTTTATTAACTACAACTCCCAGAATCCCCCAGTCAATATGATGACCACCAGCCATACTAGCTGTTTGTGTTCCCTGGAAATGCAGCTCTCCCACCTACGCGTGCACAGACACACAGGCACCACTTTTTCAGACTCTGAAAGGCCCTGCAGAACAGCCATGAGGCTGGAGGCTCCATCTGTCACGTGCAAACTTCCAAGACCACTCCAGAAAGGTGGGAGGTGGAAAAAACCTCCCTTGTTTTCCTGATGATGAGAATTAATTAATAAGAATTAATAAGAATTAATAGAATTAACTCAATATGAGAATAAAGCTAAAAATTATTATAAAGTGTTAAACCTGACTGAAGGTATTAGGTCATGCTGGCATAAAACACAAAATGGATAAAAACCCAGGTGCCAGCCTGTAGAGGTAGCAAATACTTGTGGTTAACCAAGATAGGAGAAGCGAAGATGACACAGATAACGTGGGCACCATCTCATGGCGCCAAAAGCGTCATTTTCTGGGAAAACAATCTCGAACTAAAAATAGTCAAAAGCCATTTCTGAGAATTATGATAACTTACCAGGTATGATTACGTAAGACATGCGCACGAAATACGTAAGCTGCGGTTACAGAAAGAGTATAAAAAGACCACGGAAACCATCACTCGGGGTCCAGAGCAACAAGGCCGTTTGGCCATGTTGCACTCGGATCTTAAGCTAACCCATTCTCTGTATTGTCCGATCCAGGAGGCAGCAGGGCCTCTGGCCGTGCTGCGCCCCGGATCCTTGAGCTAACTACATTTTCTGTACTGTTTATGTCCTGTGCTGTACCTATATCTGTCTTTAATAAACCTTTTTGCTATATAACTAATTCGGCGTGGCAGCTTTGATGAACCACCAATGATGTATTGACAACTTATATAGGTGCATTGGCAACTCACAAAGAAGAACAACCAACACCCAATATTTTTAGCTTAAATTTATTCTTATCACTGAGTCAAATTTTATCAGCGGAACACAGCTGTAGGAGAGCAGCCGCTGCTGTATGATTGGGTTTGACAGACAGGATCTACTACAAAACTAGATGTGGTGAAGAGAAGGCCCCGTTTCCTTTTGGGCAGGCCTTTGGAAAAGCCAAGTGGCCTTGCCTGCTGACATTACAGATCTGGTTGGGCACAGATCCTCCTCCTCCTCCTCTTCCACATTCCCCTGCTGTTCACAGGATCTTCACGTGCATGCAAACAGACACCCCTTGCCGCTGGCTAATATTTTTCTGCTCTAGAGGAGGCTGTTCTAGAGAGCGTTTTCGGTTTTGCTGACAAAAGCAGACAGCATCTAACACCTGAAGGAGCAGCTCCTCTTGCTTCACTGGGGTGATTTTTACACCTGTCGATTCCTTCTGCATAAATCCCCATCCTGGTATCTACACACCTTGATCTTACCGACATACACGTCCAAGCCACGGACCTTCTAATTCAGGCATGTCCAAACTTTGGCCCTCCTGATGGTCTGGACCACAACTCCCAGAATTCTAAGCTTAGATTGACAAAAGGACTGTCGGAGTTGTGGTCCAAAACATCTGGAGGGACGAAGTTTGGACATGCCTATTAATCAGTTGGTCCCCCACCGCCCAAGCCGCCCAGAATGGAACCTCTGTGTCACAGTACAGGTTCTCTTACGAGCAAGACCAGCATGAGTGGAGCTCAACAAGCGTCTTATTCAAGGCAAACTGCAAAAAGACTGTGCCATTAATGCAGAACATCCATGATTCTCCCCACATGAAATGACACCATGCTCCCCCCCCCCAGTGTGGGATGCTTGGCCTCTTTTTCTCCAGTATCCACTCCTTCGGAATCATGTTGCCCAGATTAGACCTTTAGGCCAGACCTGCTGTTCAGTCTAACATGCAGACTTGTGGCACAGTGGTTAATCTGCTGTACTGCAGCTGTATCAGTGCTCACGACCTGGGGTTCATTCCCAGGTAGCCGGCTCATGGTTGACTCAGCCTTTCATCCTTCCAAGGCTGGCAAAATGAGTACCCAGCTTGCTGTAGAGCAGTGGTGTCCAAACTTTGCCCCCCCCAGATGTTTTGGACCACAACTCCCAGAATTCCAAGCCTAGGTTGCCAGTGACAAAGGACTGTGGAGTTGTGATCGAAAACATCTGGAGGGCCAAAGTTTGGACACCACTGCTGTAGAGGCAATGTGTCACTTGCACAATTACTTGTAAACTGCCCAGACAGTGCTTTAAGGTCTATGGGGAGGTATAGAAGCACCATGCTTTGCTTTAGCATTAGACACCATCTGTTTGCAGATATGGCAGATATCTGCAAAAAGCATAACCAGGTTGATCTACAACAGATCAGTGAACTTTACACAGTGCTACCCTGATTTAAGAGCAGCTTGACTTAAGAGCAAGTCGACTTAAGAGGGGAAAACTGTTGGCATTTTAACTGCTGCCTTACAAATTTTAGATATGGTCTGCTCGACTTACAATTTTTTCCCATTTTTAACACTTATTTTTTCAAAATTTTTAGATACCCTGACTTAAGAGTAGTTCGACTTAAGAGCATGCCTTCAGAACGGATCAAATTCGTAAGTCGAGGTACCGCTGTATTTTGGATTATAGCTTCCCAAATCTCCCAGCCAATATAAATTACACTACAGTGGAGCCTCGTAGAACAAATGGTTTGTATAACCGTAGAATCTGAACAACATACAAAATTCTGGAGATAGGGGAAATTTGCTTAACAGAATCACCTACATAAAACGGTTGCAATTAGGGATTACTGTTTTCAATGCATTCCTATGGGAAATTTGTTTAAAGCAAAATTTGCTTAACATAATTTCATTGGGAATAATTAAATTCCTTTATACAAGTCTGGAAGTTGAGTCATGGCTACTGGACTTCTTTTTTGAGAGATAGAAACGTTTTGCTGTTCATCCAAACAGCTGAACAGCAAAACGTTTCTATCTCTCAAAAAAGAAGTCCAGTAGCCATGACTCAACTTCCAGATAAACTCACCTGGATGACTGAGAATCTTCACAGACATATTCCTTTATACAATGTACCACTGTACAGCGAACTATATGCTCAACATGGTCTCTGGCTCCCCCTCATGGCCAGTCCTGGCAACTTCTTTATACTGTAAATAGTTTTTTTCTAGGATTTTCCTGTTACTGTTTTTAATATTTTTAGTCTGTGGGTAAGCAAAGCATTTGATACTGTGAATAAGGGGACCGTGCTGGATAAATCTAGAGGAAATTCCCCTCTGGTTTCAAGCACAGAAAGTGGGATATGGAGTTTTGGAGGAAAAGGACTCTGAGGGCCTTGCATACGCTTGTAGACTTCTAGTCCTGTTTTTATACAAGATGCATGGGCATCATTCAGAACTGCAGAGCAAGCCGCCAGCAGCAAAAGGCCTTGTGTGGTCCACAAATCTTTATCATCCTGGTTTATTCTTTTGGGGAGCTAGCGCTATAGCTCCCACAGGAGGGAAGAACCATATTCCCTCCAACCCCAAACAGTAACAGGTGCAAAGCCACCACATGTGAATAAAAACCAAGGCATGCAAGCTGGGATCAGGTTACTTTCTTGTGGTACAACAAACCGCAATGCCAGGGCAGACTTTGCAATTAGGCAACATTTACTTCCTTAAGGCTGACCTCAGGGGGGAAGCTGCTGCTTCATCCTCTCCGTACCAGGGATTTTGGCAGAACGAGAAACCTGAGTTTTGTTGGCTTGCTTCCATTCTCTGCAAAAGTCCTTGTTTCCATATTAACCGGACCCCCCCCCCCGACCTCTCCGGGAGCCTCTTGGCCGATGCCTCCTTATTTCCGCTTCTTTCCTTTCTTTTTTGGAGAGCCCGGCCAAGGGAAGCCGCGGAATTCCAAACAGGCAGCCGCGTTGTGGGCTATGTAGTAGGCATTGAGCATGGCAGCGGGGCTGAGGATGTCAATTTCGGCAGCTGCTTTCTTAGACTTCTTCTTGCCTTTGCCTTTGCCTTTGCCCTTCCCTTTGCCCTTCCCTTTGCCGCCGCCACCCTGCAAGGAAAAGGGGTATTATTTTTATACACATGCACAAACACTGTGCATGTACACTGTGTGTATATATAGAGATGGGCACGAATCAAAAAATGGCGTTTCGTTTGTTGTTTAGGGGGTCCGTTTCGGTTCGTTTGTTTTTTTCGTGAATTTTTGCAAAAATTCATTTTTGTTTGTTTCGTTACCGTTTTGTTACCATTTATTTCAATTTTTTGTGATTTTTTAAAAGCAATTCAACTGTATTGCCGTAACGAAAACGAAACGCACGACAAAATTTCCGGTGCTTCTGTTTGTTTCGTTTCATTTTGGAGACAATATTCGTTTGTCGTTTCGTTGTGTAACGAAACGAAAAAACGAAAACGGAAACAAAAAATTGTTCATTTCGTGCCCATCTCTAATATATAATATATATAATACACACAGTATGCTGGGAACTAGGAATGTTTGTGTGTGTGCTGTGTCATCACAGTCATGACCAACTCTTTGTGACCCCATGGACATGGAGTTTTCTTGGCAGGAATACTGGAGTGGTTTGCCAGTCCCTACTCCAGGCACCTACAGCACCTGGTATTCCCTGATGGTCTCCCATCCAAGTACTAACCAGGACCGACCCTGCTTAGCTTCCGAAATCAGGCGAGATCAGATGGGCTTAGGGCATCTAGGCAGCTTAGGAATATTTAGCCTTACCAAAAAGAAGGCTGAGAGGGGATATGATAGCTATGTTTAAATATTTGAAAGGATATCCTATTGAAGATGGGACTGGTTTGTTTTCCATGGCTGCAGAGACTAGGACTTGGGGCAATGGTTTCAAACTACAGGAAAAGAGATTCCATTTGAACATTGCGAAGAACTTCATGACGGTTAGAGCTGTCCAGCAGTGGAATAATATGGTGCCCCAAAGGAGGGTGGTGGAGTCTCCTTCTTGGGAAGTTTTTAAGCAGCGGTTGGATGGCCACCTGTTGGGAGTCCTGTGATGGGGGTTCCTGCATGGCAGGGGGTTGGACTAGATGGCCCTTGAGGTCTCTTCCAACTCTGTGGTTTTATGAACCAAGACTTTGGGCTCAAATAATCTCAGCCACTTCTGGTAACAACTCTCTGTGGTTTAGGTCTCTGGTTATGGAACCCAAGGTTGGGAATTCAATCCCCCACTGGGCCTCCTTGACAGGCGTTGGACTTAAGGCTCAGTCTATAGGGTCCCTTCCAGCCCTTCTGCAGGTCTAAGATGATGGTGGTGATTATCCTTAATGAACCACTGGATAGCTCTATGGTTTAGGTCTCTGTTTCCACAACCAGCGGACCCATGTGGAGCAAGAAGTGGGGAGTTTGGTTCCACCCCTGGGCCTCCTTGACAAGGGCTGGACTCTGTGATCCAGAGGGTCCCTTACAGCTCAGTAGTTTTATTATTATTATTATTATTATTATTATTATTATTATTATTATTATTATTATTATTATTATTATTATTATTATTATTATTATTATTATTATTATTATTATTATTTATTTATTTATTTATTTATTTATTTATTTATTTATTTATTATTTATTTATTTATTTATTTATTTATTTATTTATTTATTTATTTATTTATTTATTTTTGCATTTATATACCGCTCCCATTTCCCAAAGGAACTCTGGGCGGTTCACACAAAAGATTAAAAACGAACATCAATAAAAGGAATATAAAATAGCACTGGGCAAGAGGCAAAAACTAGACAACCATGAAAAAAAAAACCTGGTACTGCATTAGCAATCGCCAAAGGCATCCCTGAAGAGCCAGATTTTAAGGGCTTTCCTAAAGGAAATCATAGAGGGAGCCTGGCGTATCTCACCGGGTAGCTACTTCCAAAGTGATGGGCCAGCCACCGAGAAGGCCCATTTCCGAGTTAATACTCTACAGGCCTCTCTGAGAGTGGCCACCCAGAGAGAGAAAGCCACTGAGGAACGGGTGGGTCAGGCCAGCTCTGATCGTAGGGAGGTATACGCTCTGCCAGACCATCAGGACCCAGGCCATGGAGGGTTTTGTAAACCAAAACCAACACCTTGAACCTTATTCGGGAGGCAACGGATAACCAATGCATGCGGGCCAGAATGGGGGTGATGCGGTCAAACCTGCCCGCACCAACCACCAGCCTGGCTGCTGCATTCTGCACCCACTGCAGTCGCCGAACAAGGTTCAAGGGGAGCCCCAGGTAGAGAGCGTTGCAGTAGTCCACCCTCGACATGACCAGCGCCTGCACCACTGTCCTCAGAGAGTCCCCATCGAGGTACGGGCAAATCTGGGCGTTAAGCCTAAGATGATAAAAGGCCGACCTGGTCACGGCTGCCACCTGTGATTGCAGGGAAGACTGGGAAGAGGGCCACAGTACCCCTCCGGGCCACCCCCAAAGAACAGAACTTCAGTCTTCCCAGGGTTAAGCCGGAGCCTGTTGGTCCTGGTCCGGTCCAGTACTGCAGCCAGGCAGCGATCGAGGGTCTGGAGGGCCTCCACTGCAGAGGTGGAGAAGGAGAGATAGAGCTGCGTGTCATCAGAGTACCGGTGACAGCAAGCTCCAAAACTCCGGATGACCTCAGCCAGCGGCCTCATATAGATGTTAAAGAGCATTGGAATATAATAATATTATTATTAACCTAAGATAGTACTGCAGGACCTCTCAAGATATAACCCCACTCAGATTTCTCAAGGGCCTGCTTCTTAGTCCTGCCTCATTCCCCCCCCCATTTGTTTTGTTATTAGCTGTTTTCTTAAAAAAAACAGTCTTGCCCATCTCTGGCTGTCACACTGATGGACCTTTTCTTGTGAATTTCTGCTGTGATCTGTAACTGGAAGAGGAAAAATTAACCCTATCTTGGCAGTACTGTATTTTTTTTTTGTCCGCCATCTGCCCGCTGTTTTTTATCTGTTACTTAAGTTGTTTATTTTCTTTAATTGGTTTGTGTATTTGTTTGATTTGGTTACGTGTTCTATTTTATACTGTTCTAAACCGCCCGGAGTTCCTTCGGGAAGACAGGCGGTATATAAGCTCTATTAATAAATAAATAAATAATAAATAAATAAATATGGTGAGGCCCCATCTGGAGTATTGTGTACAGCTGAGTTTTTGCCTCTTGCCAGTACTATTCTACTATTTTATATTGTTTTATTGATGTCTGTTTTTAAGCCTTTTGTGTGAATCACCCAGAGTTCCTTTGGGAAATGGGAGCAGTATACAAATGTAATAAATAAATAAATAAATAAATAAATAAATAAATAAATAAATAAATAAATAAATAGTTCTGGTCACCAGCCCTCCAGAAAGATATTATGGAAATGGAAAAAGTGCAGAGGGCAACCAGAATGATTAGGGGACTGGAACACCTTCCTGACCATCTGAGGCTGCAACTGCTGGGCCTCTTCACTCTTGAACGACGGCGCCTAAGAGGTGACCTGATTGAAGTTTATAAAATCATACACAGTGTGGACAACGTAGATAAGGAAAACCCGTTTTCCTTACAAGACAACACTAGAATTAGGGGGCACTCCACGAAACTTTTCCACCCAGACGATCCCTGCAGGATCTATGCAACTCCTGCCCGAAGAAGTGGTGACAGCTGTCAGCCTTGACAGCTTTAAGAAAGGACTGGACAAGTTCATAGAGAACAAGGGTATCCATGGCTATCATGATGGATGCCGAAGGGCAACCTCCAGGTTGGAGAGAGAGGCAGGATCTCTCTCGATGACATTTGCAGGGAATCGTAAGCAGGTGAAGACATCTGCTGGGGAATACCCTGAAGCAAACGGTGAGCCACTGTGTGAGTCAGAATGCTGGACTGGACGGGCTGTGGTGGCCTGTCCCAGCAAGGCTGTTCGTAAATGTGCCCAGAGGTAAGGGGCTGGTCCCTCCTTTTCCAGCCAGTTTCTCCTTTTTGCCCTAACTATGGCAGTTCCAGAGGCCAGCTGGCCACTGCCAGTTGCCCAGAAGCAAAGCATTTAAAGTTCCCCAGTTACGACCCCTTCCCACGCGCTTCTGAGGTTACACGTGTCTACAGCGTCACGTGCGGAGAGACTCACCATCCAACCCGCTCCCTGCTGCCCAAAGTAGAGCGGGCGGCCGCCACAGCGCCTGCGCACTGCCGCCTGCCGCCGTCGGCTTACCGGGCGTGGCTTCCCCAGGTGGGCGTGGCTCGCCTTCTGTTTACTTCCCGGCACTCCCGTTACTATAGTAAAGGAAGCCCCTCCCAATCTCCGCGTAGCTAGGCAACAGGAAAGCCAAAGTGTAGGCGGCTTTACGCGTGCGCAGTCCGAAGCAGTGGCGCGAATAGCAGCCTTGTTTATCTTGCGCCTTTCCCAGAGTGCGAGCCAAGAAAAGGCGGAGCTAGATGTAAGCGCGCATGCGCAGCTCTCTTCACTTTCAGCCCCTGGCGGGTGGTTGTGTGAAAGGGTTAAAAAAGGCGGGAAGAGACTTCTTGTTTTTGCATACATTACCTGATGCTGCAATAAGGGAGAAACATAAGGGCATATTTTAAAATCATGTCTTAAATAAATAAATAAATAAATAAATAAATAAATAAATAGTTGTTGTTGTTCACACAGTATTACAGTACAAGCAGATTTCAGAAGCAACATCAATCTACTACAAAAGTGACAATATTGGGAGCCCCATTAAACATACTTGAGTTAAATCATGTACCTGTTATATAATGTCAGTCAATTTTTAAATAATTTTTATTTGTTGTGTTTGGTATTTTTTTTAATAATGTTTCAGCCAAAAAAGATGAGCATTCCCTTCTCAACTAAAATACACTGTAATTCTGTTTATATTAATAGTAAATTGATGTCAAATATTATAATTATTGGGACATCCGTTTGTAAATGGCCTCCACCAATCTGTCCATAAGGGAAGACATTTTTCTATTCAGCAAGTATAGAGCTGGAACATTAATTTTTCAGAAGAAATCCAGAAGTTCCCCTTAAACATAGTTGGGGCCTGAAAACAGAAATGCGTCGCCGGGGCTTGTTTAAATTTATTTCCATCCAGCTTTGCTGGCGGTAGGAGACCTAATCCTGTTGGAAAAGGCAGACCTGAATTGGAGACAAGAGTGGATTGTTTTCCAGTTAAAAACATTGTTCAGTGCAGGCTGTTTTAGTGATACCTGCCTTGTTTTGCCTTGGCACCCATCCTGCAATAAATATGATCCAAGGAAGCTTGCAATGTCACCTGCTTGCCAAGATTTCTTATGGGCTGGCAAACCACTTTTGATTTATGGCAACAAGGCAGAGATGTACAATGCTCCAGCCTTTGTGACCATGGCTGAGATTTGAACCAGGGACCAAGCAGTGTGCCGTAAGACAATCCATCCCATGACTAGGTCCTTCTCTCTTCTATTGTAGTTTCAGTTGCATCGTTTTTAATGCTTGCATACTTGCGCTTTCAGCATTCTAAATGTTATCCTTTTAATGATGTAAGCTGGGGTGGATCCTTTCAAGGAGAAAGGCAGGTGTAAAAATATTTTAGAAAAACAAAATAAAAAGATGCCATGAATTACTGTAGAAACTGCACATTGAGTACAGAACGGTAGGACCCCCGTATCCATTGATTCATTAACCACAGATTCAGTTATCCATGGTTATCAAAGGGAAATTAAATAAATAATTCAGTAGCCACAAAGCAAGCTACTGTCACAAAATAACAGGGTTTTTTTTTTGGGGGGGGGGTGGCATTCTATCTTATCCATAGTTTTTGTTATCCATGGGAAGGCCTGGGACCAATCCCCAGCGGATACCAGGGTCCTACTGTATTTGTGTTCTGACTGATGCTTATGATTAGAATTATGCTTATGCCTGGTGAGTTTATGTTAGGTGTTTATGTTTGATGCCTACGTAATGGAATGGGCATTGACTTGAGAAGTGCTGGTTCTGTCATCTCTGTTAACTGCTTTTAGTAATGGAGAACTTTTCTGCAGCACGAAACTTGACATAAATTAAGACCCAGATCAAAGAACTCCCACAACCTTTGATCCTGCACTGGGACAAAAATGTGAAAGAAACAAAATGATATTCCATTTAGCTAATTCTTCCTTTCCATGGTAATAAAGTAATAATTTAGGGTTACCTTAAATTTCTGTATTTTAGCCAATGCAATTTGTATACCTATCAATTTTATTTATTTGATTTATATACTGCAACCATCTAGCAGAAAGCTGCTCTGGGCGGTAGATGTCCCCTTGTATTCTGACTACTTCCGGTTTTCTGTGTTGCCCTGGACATGTCTGTGTCAACAGTAGATCGAGTCAGGAGGTCTCATAAGAACATAAGAAGAGCCCTGCTGGATCAGGCCAAAGGCCCATTTAGTCCAGCTTCCTGTATCTCACATTGGCCCCACCAAATGCCTCTGGGAGCGCATGAGACTAGATCTCTGTCTCCTGATCCCACTCCCATGCATCTACTCCTTGAAGGACCCTGGTTTTAAGCCTGGAGATTACACATCTCCATCATGGTTTGTAACCTGGGATGGACTTTTCCTCCAGGAATCTGTCCAATCCCCTTTTGAAGGCATCCAGGCCAGATGCCATCACCACATCCTGTGGCAGGGAGTTCCACAGACTAACAACACACTGGGTAAAAAAAAATCTTCTTTTGTCTGTTCTTACTCTCCTAGCCCTCAAATTGAGCATCTATCTCCTAGTTCTGGTATTTTGTGAGAGGGAGAAGGGCATCCCTCTATCCACTTTATTCATGCCCTTCATTTTTTTGTACGTCTCAATCATATCTCCTCCTCAGGTGCCTTTTTTTCCAGACTAAAGAGCCCCAAATGTTTTAGCCTTTCCTCATAAGGGAGGTGCCCCAGCCCAGTCATCATTTTAGTCGCCCTCTTCTGCACCTTTTCCAGTTCCACTATGTCTTTCTTGAGATGCGGTGACCAGAATTGTACACAATACTCCAGGTGGGGCCTTACTATTGTTTTGTATAATGGCATTATAATGTTGGCTGTTTTGTTTTCAATCCCCTTTTTGATCATCCCTAGCATGGCATGGGCCTTCTTCACCGCTGCCATACATTGGGGAGACACCTGTATGTGGCCTTTGGGGGGGGGGAGCTGCTAGCAAGGTGTGGACTAGACACATTCTTTATTGTCTCAAGGAACCAGTTTCAGCTAGTTGCCTGTGCCCTGCTGGACCCTACAAAGATGCCCCTCCTGATTGGGTTATGTTAATGAACTGATGAGCTAAGGTATAAAGGTGTAGCCTTTCTTTTGTTCAGGGTCATTGCTTGCCTGTAGAGTGTGCATTGTCTTGTATTCCAAAAAACTCAGTTGCACCACACTAGTCTACTTCTTGGTTTTCGACCAGGGATCAAAACCATGAAAACTGGTTAACAGGTTCAGAACATCTAGATTTTGGTATTCTTTTCTCTAACCATACTTTGGCCCTGGTGAGGTAGGTTCATTGCAGGCATCTTTCCAACAAGTGGGGAAAGTATTCTTAATTTTTTATTTATTCATTAAACACTCACTGCTGTGGAAGCCTTGTTTTTAGGCTCGGTTCACCTAAGGCAGCAGTGGCGAATTTTCAGCTCTCCAGATGTTTTGGACCACAACTCCCAGAATTCCAAGCCTAGATTGCCAATGACAAAGGACTGTGGGAGTTGTGGTCTAAAACATCTGGAGTGCCAAAGGTTCACCACCACTGACTTAAGGCATACCAGGCAGGCTTTTAAATCCCCATCCTGTTAAGATACAGAAGTGAACAGGAATTTCAAGGAAGTGGGGGTGGCAATCATGAATTGCTACGTTTCCCCCTCTAAAGGTATGTTAAGTTGTTCCTGAATGTATATTTGCAATGGATCATTCCCCTTCTTCACTAGCCCCAAAATATTGCCTATAAAACTAGGGCAGGATGAACTGAACACTAACACAGGAAGTTCTTAACATGAGAGTAAAATGTCTGCTCTCTGTTTTTGTGACAGTAGTTCCCCCCCCTCCCCCGGCCTGGTACTGATACAAATCATTAATTGAACAATATACTTCTACACTTTAATAATAGCTTTTATTCTTGCCTATAAACTGTGCTTTAAATGTGGATTCATTTAATATGGCAACTTCTCTTTAAAATAATTTGTCAGTACAATTCACATCTGGAAACACTCCACAGTAACACAGAGAATACGTGTACATATATGTTTACATTTTGTGCGTATTCTTGGTAAACAACCATAAACTCAAGTGATGTGCAGTATTTGTCTTCGTATACAGTATAATGACGCATGCTGCTTCAATATAATGACAATACAGTACTTTTATTGTTTTCCAAATAAAGAATCCTGGGGATAAGTAAAACTGATTTAAAAGAAAGATTTATGCTCTGAGAAAAGGTTAGCTCTCACATCAACAGCTTCAAGATGAAAAATCAATCTTGAAAAATGTGCAGATATTCTACTTTGCTAGTATGGACATTTGGTTCTCAGTCATGCCAGGAAGCTATGAAACAATTTTTGGAGTTACAAGTCCACACCCTTGGGAGAGAAAGATAGAAATATGCACAGATCCTTTAGATACGATGCTTACCTGATTCTCCAGATGTTAATATAATATAGAGGAGTATTTTTGAGCCTTTAAAGAGGTAGTACAGAAAAACAACAGCACTCGGGCATTCGGACATCATCCTATACTGAAGGAGTGGAAGAGAAGCTGGAGAATTAAAATTCTCTCACTTGTCTATTGCAGAGGAGAAGGCCTTACGGTCCTGCACATTTTACCAGAAGAATTCAGGTTGCTTGGATGCATAGCTAGTGCATCAACCTCAGCCTCCCGCCGAATGCTGCGTTCATGGCATTGAACCACAACCATGGAATAGTCCACACAAAGACCCCTTGTGTCATCACATGTGGTGAGGTTGTTTTTTTTCCTGATGTACAAAAAATATATTTAACATTTAAACAAGGAAACCACTTCCTCTAACAGAAAGAAGTAGAGATGGACACAAATGCCGCTTCGTTTATCATCCAAATCGGCGTTTTGCGCTTCTCAGTCCTGCCTCCTCCACTAAGTGCCCACTGAGGGGCAGCGCTTGAAGGAGGTGGGGTAGGGAAGCAAGGGGGCTGCCTCTGAGTGGGCACCTGCCAAAGGAGGGGGGGGGGCTTAGAAGTTCCCAACACCTGTTTGGATGATAAATGAAATGGCACAAACTGCCAAAGTGGTGGTTCGTGCCCATATCTAGTGCAGATCATGGAATCAGTGGAAAGAAAATTATGCAGAACTGTTCATACTGGATGTGCTCTCTCTCTCTCTCTCTCTCTCTCTCTCTCTCTCTCACACACACACACACACACACACACACACACACACGAGTATTGGCAAACTGTATTGGCAAATATGATTGTCTGTAGAAAGATTTATTCCTACAAATAGTTTTCCTGCTTAGACACAGGAAGATACTGCTTGGTGTTGCCTCTTTGGCACCAGCAGCTGCCTGTCTATGAACAATGGAGTTTGCAGTGTACAGTTTCTAAGGACTCAAGCTGTAGGTAACGCTACAATTTTCAAAAGGTACATATCTAGGCCGGTATCCAGACACAGGAATTGCACATCATGGGGACAGAGGTCTTGGAAAACATGGCTCATGCAATGACCCTCACGCTAAAAGCCACCACGGAAGGAAATTCATAAATGCATCAGGATCTCTGCTGTCACACACAGGCCTGTTTACATCAGATGGAAGGAGATTGAGCAGAGGGGAAAGGAAGACTCTAGTAAAGGCTGGGAACCTAGGGTACATCTCTTTTTTACTTACTATGAGTTTCCTGCTAGATGGAAGGCCCTATAAAATATGGAAGGATATCCCCCTTTTCCCAAGGAGACAGCACCTTTTGTGCGGCAAGACTGAGATGGCATTTGGTTCAGGCCAAAATCACGTCTCCGCGGCATCACTGGTAGCGCAACAGTTCCTCCCAGTGGATGGGCTGCGAGAAGACCTCTCTTTCCAGCCATAGTTCGTAGGAGTAATGGAAGTCCTCAGGGAGCTCCAGGTGCTGACCCAGCACACTCTGCAAGCAGTTATCCACGGGAACAAACTCCGAGTCCTGGGGCTTATCGTACCTCCGGCTATTAAAGGCTTCAATGTTGGCTCGTAAAGTGCATTCTTCTGCTTGGAAGTCCCAGGGGCGAGCATCAATATCTGTGTGACCATGAGGCAGAGAGAGAGAGAGAGAGAGAGAGGAGGGAGTTAAGACTGCTTCTCTACTCAATGGGGAAGGACCACTCTGGCTGATTTCAAGACAATACCCTTGCCTCTGACACAGCTATCCAGGATGCTTCCAAGATCGCATCCCCAACGGGCACGAGGCCTGGAAATCCGAACTGTCCCCGTGCCTCGTTTGTTGCTCTCCAGCACCCCCCCCCCCAGAATGCTGTCTCTTTTACACAAGTGTTTTCCCAGTTAGAATGGGCTAGACCTTGCACAGTGCAATCACAGTGCATCACCCTCATGTTCCTTCAAGTCAATTCTTACTTATGGTGCAGGGTTCCCCCAGGTACTCAGTAATGGTTGACTGACCCTTCTTTTTTGGGAGTGCCCTGGGACCATTGTGCAGCTTGCCCAAGGCCACACAGGCTGGACGTACTCAGAGAAGTCCTGGGGGAAGGGGGGAATTGAACTCACAGCCTCTGGCTTTGCAGCCAGAGACCCAAGCCACTCAGCTGTCTGGCTGGCAATACAAGTGTCGGAGCATGCTAAAGACGCAGCCAACCAAGTCACCCGACTCAGCGTGAAAGAGATGATGTCTACAGACATTTCCTGACTTAACGGCAATTCACTTCCAAAAGTGACACCTTCTGAACAACACTGTTTGAGCCAATACTGTGTGAGGAGCCATCTTCCCTTGTTCTTCCTCTGTTCCCACATGTGAGCGACCCCCGCCGCCCCCTCCATAATGAGGTGCTTAAAAGTGAGGCAAGATAGGCTTTTATTATGTCCACTGGAGTTCAACACAGACAGAAAACACCTCAGCACAGTTCATTGGTGTTTTGCCCCCCCCCCGGGAATTAATAAGGCTTCTTCTTCTTCTTTGGAGCAGGTCCTGTCAGAAGTCCATCCATCTGGTAGTAGCGCCTGGCTAAGTTGTCTTTTATCTTTAGGGCACAAAGAGCTTCTGTTTCTCCCAAAGTCCCAAGACACAGCCTCTCAGTCCTCACTTTTCCTTATGGGTTTTACTCTGTGCCTGTGCAATTCCCATAGAGTGGGCAGTTACCTCACTCCCTCACTCCAGAAGCCAGCGAATGTCCTGGTCAGTTAAACAACACAGTCTTTCCCAGGCCGGCCCACGTTGTCTCCTTTTATTCTTAGTTCTCCAACATTGGGCTGCCTCAGGGAGGGGCTGAGCCCATGAGCTCGCTTCCTTCACTCTGCTGCTGGGTTGCACAGAGGAGACTTTATCCCTTAATACTCCTTGGCCTCGGCCTTTAATGCTCACCTCCTCCGGGTTGTCCGACCGGCCAGGCTTCCTCCTTATCCAGGGATTCCATCGCATCCTCCCAAACATCCCTCTATCCCTCCTCCTCCTCCACGATCATGTTTTCCCCCCTTATCTCTAGGCCCGCCAGAGCTCTCTCCTCCCCCCAGACAGGTGTTACATTTCTCTCTAATTGCCTTGCTGCCTCCTGAGGCTGACCACTCTCCCAGCTGCTTTCAGCTGTCTCACACCACAAAACTCTCTTTTAAGTCGGGAGACCTGACTCTGTGTGCGTTATGTGTTTTAGAAAGCAGCTTATGTTTTTGCTATCAGAAGTCACATCTCAAGTCCTACCGTTTTGGCAGTTCGTGCCATTTTGTCTGATGGCTGATCAGATGTTCGAAGCTTTCTTGCCTCTTCCCACGGGCACCCACTCAGAGGCGGTGGCTGGGGCAAGGAAGCTGTGGGGCAGCTGTGGGGGGTGGGGGTGGGCTCCTGGGACTGTCAAGTGCCAAACACCTCTTCAGTAGAGATGGGAGTTTCGTTTCAGAAGGGGTTTGGTTTTGAAACAAAACATGGCACCACAGCTGCTATTCA
>JAHTLZ010000161.1:899304-921711 GCA_023846285.1 Phrynocephalus versicolor | reverse complement strand
CATCATCATCATCATCATCATCATCATCATCATCATCATCATCATCATCATCATCATCATCATCATGCCACCAAGTCAGTTATGACAGCAGAGATTTGGGTGGGGACAACCATTCTCTCTTGTACAGGAAGTTCAAAATGAAGGGAAGGAAAGAAAGACTCGATTTTCAACAATTAGCCTAAGGAGAATAAAAAGCCAAGCGTACTGCTTATATACTCTCCACTCAGTACTGAAAGCACTCTCTTGGGCAGTTTGGAATTTAATTGCACAGACCTAGGCGTTGCCCCTACCGCCCAGTGAACTGGTTAATCTATTGAACAACCTCAGAAGGACGGAGGGCTCAGTGTACCTCGAGACGGCTACCAGGTTGTGAGCAGAGTCTTGGCTGCATTACTGCCGTTTAACCTCTGCACCATAAGGCTCTGCAAGGCCTCAGAATCACAGCTAATGTGCTCTAGCTAGAGCAGTGGTTCCCAACTGTGGGCCCCCGGATGTTCTTGGACGGAACCTTCCGGAAACCTTCAGCAGGACCTTCGCTGGCCAGGATTTCTGGGAGTCGTCGTCCAAGAACATCTGGGGAGTCACGGATATTAGAGAATGACAGATGAGCGCTTTAAAATAAAAAGGAACGCAGAATGCGGCGCTGAATCAAGAAACCCAGAAGGAAGCTACTCAGTCCTCCAAAAACCGCCCCGTTATCAACTCACCTGGAAGATATGGTTCAACTTGAAATGCTTCAGCAGCAGGAGCAGGGAGGCGGAGATGGCTTTGACAATTATCTCTTTGTGCCGGTTCACATCTACTCCTAGTTTCATGCTCTGAAGGACGGTGATGCTACACCCAGAGGAGAAATGGTTTTAAGGGAAGAGGAGGTCTTGCAGATGAGCATTCATCTGAGTACATTCATTTTACCAACCTCACAAGGATGGAAGGCTGAGTGAACCTTGACCCAGGAGCCTGTTGAAGGCCTCAGAAGTGGTTTTCGGTGATCCGGAAGTCACTTCGAGTTTACCAGAAGCCACTTCCAGTTCACTGGGAAGCACTTCCGGGGGTTTCTGACAGGTCCCAGAAGCCCCTTGGAGACCTGTTCAGGGCAGCGCCAGGCCTGGGGTAAGTACAGGAGGCCTGAAAAAGGCTCATCCACCTTACCCCAGGGGGCCTTTGTTTCATATACTGCGGTCCTGCGATATACCAGGACCGCAGTATATGAACTGCGAAAGGGCAGGGGGTTACCGTAATACCTTGTTTTATGAGAATAATTTGTTCCAGAAACATGCTTGTAAACCAAAGCACTCACATATCAAAGCAAATTTCCCCATAAGAAATAATGGAAAATATATGTGTGTGTGTGTGTGTGTGTGTGTGTGTGTGTGTGTGTGTGTGTGTGAGAGAGAGAGAGAGAGAGAGAGAGAGAGAGAAGGAGACCCACCATTGGCTCCCTTCTGATCATGTGACCTGCTCCAGTGCTCATATTGCAAGTCATTGCTCATTGATCAAGGCAAAATTGATCAGAAGTGGTTGCTTGTCTTACAAAACACTCATAAACAAAGTTACATGTAAACCAAGAAAGAATGCTATTTTAATATTGAATGCCATACATAGTGCCATCCACGGTGCCAGCCTTGTGGTCAGATCTGTTATTTACATCATAGAAACACATTTCTCTAATAGTGAATGCTATGCTTAGGAAAGTCTCTGCCCCCCTCTCATGGCCAGTTCTGGTAACTCGATCTTTAGAAATACATACTTCTAAGATTTTCCTTTTAATATTTTCAGACTGTGGATAAATCCAGAAGTTGAGTCCTGGCAACTAGACTTCTTTTCCTCGTGAGATTGAAATGTTTCACTACTCATCCAAGCAGCATCGTCAGCCTAAGGAAAGTTAGTGGCAAGGCCTCCAATTTATAGTTCACCTTGCTTTCATGTCACCCTGGTCTGAAAAGGCTCATTAGGCGGACAACGCCCTGGGAAGTGTGATAGCCCCACCTATGCAATAATGTTGAAAATCCCTCTCTCAACAGAGGTGGGGGACTTGTGCTGCCTTTCATCAATCCCCAGACAATTCGGAACCACTTCACACCTCCACCAGGAAGGCCGCTGCTAACGACCCATACTTAATGAGAACAAAAAGCAAAGCCTACTTGCTCAGTGCTTGAAGCGCTCTTGGGGCAGTTTAGAATTTAATTATACAGGCTAAGCATTTCCCCTTCTGCCCAGCAAACTGGGTGCCCAATTTAACAATCTCAGAAGGATGGAAGGCCGAGTGAACCTTGAGCCAGCTCCCTGGGATCGAACCCCAGGTCATGAGCAGAGTTTTGGCTGCAGTACTGAAGTGTAAACACATTGCCACGAGGCTCATACTAGTAGTATAATCTCTAGATCAGGGTCCCTGGCTGCCCTGGGTCACTCCAGCCTGGCTACAGCCCTGGGCCAAGGTCCAGAATTTCTCTTCAGGAAAGGAGAGGAAGAAAGGAAACCAGGGAGGACCGACAACCCCCCCCCCTCGCAATCTGACTCCAAGAAAAGGGGCTGCATAGCTGCTGGTCTCCCACAAGGGAAAGGTAGCTGGCAGTCAGTCAGTTCAGGGACTTACGGCATTTCCTCCGGCAGCACGTCAGCCAGAATGTTGATGGAGTCCGTCTTGGCCTTGGAGGTTGGAGCTGCAGCCAGCAAGATCTTCAGCAAAGCGATCTGCGGCAAGGAGGCAGGGAACAATCCCCCCAAGGCCCGCCCACCCCCAAAACAAAATTAGGCATCTGGAGGGGACCGGCACTTAGGCACAGGGGTTAAAAGAGTGTTGGTCAAGGACTCAGCACACCCAGGTTCAAATCCTGGATCGGCCTCCTGGGTCACCTTGGGCTATTTGTATTTGCTAAGCCTGACCTACCTGGCAGGGCTGTTGTTGTGAGGAGGAGGGGAGGTGTATAAGCTGCCATGATCTCACTGCAGGAGCATAAGAGACAGATAAATCTCTTCCCTGTGCCCGTCTTTCCAGGAAAGGAGGAGGCCATCAAATACAGTAGGACCCTCATATCCACTGATTCATTAGCCACTGATTCAGTTATCCACGGTTGGCAGAGGAAAAAAATAAATAAATAATTCAGCAGCCGCAAAGCAAGCTGTCACAAACAGCAGCCGTAAAGCTGGCTACTGTCGCAAAAGAGCAGCTGTAAAGCAAGCTATTGTCACAAAACAGGAGTTTTTGGGGGCCAGTGGCATTCTCTCTTATCCACGGTTTTCGTTATCCACAGGAAGGCCTGGAACCAATCCCCAGCAGATACCAGGGTCCTACTGTACCTAACATTTTATTCTCGAAGGTTTTCACAGCCCGGATCTGATAGCGTTGTGAGTTTTTCAGGCTGTTTGGCCGTGTTCTGGAAGTTTTTCTTCCCAATGTTTTGCCAGGACATTTCCTGATGCCGGCCACAGAGTCGGGCGAAACGTCAAGAAGAAAAACTTTCAGAACACGACCAAACAGCCCGAAAAACTCACAACAGCTACTTAACATTTTATTCACCCAAATGGGAACACACCTGTTGACAGCACCCAGACTGAGCGTGTTTTCATAGTTATATGGATTAAACCAAATCTAGTGTATTAAACTGACAAAATGACCACGTACGTTAGGATTAAACTTCCCAGTTTCTGTTACAAAGAAGTTCTACCTCAAGGAAATCCTTTTCAGGCACTTTCTGGGTGTGTGCAGCTTCAAAGCCTAGCCTTCCACAGAATTGGAGGACAATTGAGCTGGAAGAGGTCTCCCTCAGGCCATCAAGTTAATCCCCAGCTCGAGGTAGGAATAAAAAGCATAGGAAAACTGCCAGCGGTTGTCTAAATTTCTCTTGAATGCCTCCAGCATTGGAGCACTCGCTACTTCCCAAGGCCATAAGAACCTAAGAAGAGCCCTGCTGGATCAGGCCAAAGGACCATCTAGTCCAGCTTCCTGTATCTCACAGTGGCCCCACCAGATGCGTTTGGGAGCGCACGAGACTAGATCTCTGTCTCCTGCTACCATTCCCCTGCACCTGGTCCTTGAAGTACCCTGGTTTTAAGCCTGGAGATTCCACATCTCCATCATGGTTTGTCACGTGTGATGGACTTTTCCTCCAGGAATCTGTCCAACCCCCCTTTGAAGGCATCCAGGCCAGATGCCATCACCACATCCTGTGGCAGTGAGTTCCACAGACTAACAACGCGCTGGGTGAAAAAATATTTTCTTTTGTCTGTTCTCACTCTTCCAACCCTCAGTTTGAGTGGATGTCCCCTAGTGTGGTATTTTGTAAGACGGAGAAGAGCGTCCCTCTATCTACTTGACTTATGCCCTGCATAATTTTGTACGTCTCAGTCACATCTCCCCTCAAGGTCATGGCTTCCATTGTCATACTGCTCAAACAATCAGGAAGTTTTTGCTGATATTCAACCAAAATCTGGTGTCCTGTGGCTTGATCCTATTATCACATGTCCCGCACTGTGGGGTGACAGAGAACAGATCCTGCCCCTCCTCTGTATGGTAGCCTTACAAGAATTTGAAAGGTGCCCTCCTATTTACCCTCAGTCTCTCTTCTCAAGGCTAAACAGGCACAGCTCTTAGCTAGATTTTCCTCCTAGGATTTGCTTTCCGGCCACCTGATTGTCCGTGTTGCCCTCCTTTGAACATGCTCCAGTTTGTCCCTGCACCTTGAATTGCTTTTGTGTGTTGGGCCCATTTAAACAGATCTTAGGGGGAAATTGCATTAGTCATAATGACAGCTGCTCACTTCCATTTTTTATTTAAAAAACAACAACAGAGCCTTGAAAAAATCATTTTCTAAACTAAAGTTTTCCAGAATCTCCTCAGCTGACTGCCAGAAAGATGTACAAGCAGGTTGTAGATCCGATCAATCCTGAACTATCTCTGGAGGCAAATACAGTGGTACCCCAATGTAAGAGCAGTTCGACTTAAGAGCAGAAAACTGTTGGCATTTTAACTGCCGCCTTACACATTTTAGATATGGTCTGATCAACTTACAATTTTTTTTCATTTTTTGATTTTTTTAGCTTATTCTTTCAATTTCTTAGATAGGTACCCCAACTTAAGAGTAGTTCGACTTAAGAGCATGCATTTGGAATGGGTTAAATTCGTAAATTGAAGTACCACTGTATGTTGAAACAGAGGTTGCCCTACTTTGGGCACACGAGAAGTCATGATTCCCTGGGAAAGGTGGGAGGCAACAGGAAAAGAGGGAGGCCAATCATGAGGTGGACAGACTCCCTAAGGGATGCCACAGGCTTGAGTTTGCAAGACCTGTTAAGGGCAGGAAATTTTGGAAACTGCTTAACCATCGGCTTGCACGTCACAACAAATCCAGAAAAGGCATGTCCCGGGGCCTCTCATACTTGTTCATATCCTGCACAGGCCATGCGCGCGATGCTCACCATGTACTGTGGCAGGTTGTAGAGCATCGCCCGGTAAAGTACCTCACAAGGTGTCTCCTGTACCTCCTCTTCGCCCTGTCACGCGACAGACCAGACAGAAAGGGAAGGGACCACAAAGAAGCCGTGAGGGACAGGAGTCTGAAGAACTCCACGACACGCACACAGACAGAGGCATCGACAAAAAAATAAAAATGATCATGCAAACTGGAAACTGGAGCACCCCTGTGTTTCTACAGATGTTCCCGTACTCCAAAAGGAGACTGCTCTGTTTGTTCGAAGCCCACCCGGGCAAGAGCAATGCAAACTCAAAGCTCTGAAGGCCTCTCTCTCTCTCTCTCTCCGTGCCAAGAAAGAGGTGGGTCACAAAACAGAGCGAACCCGCTGGCCCTGGGCGCGAAGGAAGCCACTGGCACCTGCTTAGGCCTATTTATTTATTTATTTATTTATTTATTTATTTATTTATTTATTGTTGAATTTATACCCCGCCCATCTTCCCAAGGGAACTCTGGGCGGCTGATCACATCAGTGAAATATCATAAGGCTGATCAAATTAGCGAAATATCATAAAACAAGCAAACAAATGAGCAAATAAACAACATTAAAATAAAAACATTGGCACCCCTGTCAAAAAATATATATAGCTCAAGTGAGGAACATCACATTAATTAAACTAACTAGCAGCAGATGGCGGAAACAAACAAACAAACACATTAAGCTTGGTCACCGAAGGCTTCGCAGAACAAGATGGTTTTCAACGCTCTGCGAAAGGCCAGCAGGGACTCTGCAGAGCGGACTTCACTGGGGAGGCTGTTCCACAATGAAGGGGCAGCCACCGAGAAGGCCCGGTTACGGGTAGAAGTTCTTCGGGCCTCTCGGGGAGTGACTAGCGAATGAAAAAGTCTGTCCTCTTTGGGGGGGGGGACCATCCCCGCTTGAGGACTGTGCTTTTTGCTTCGGTGCCTGGTCACTGGAAGGTAAACACAGGCTCATTTTGCCAGCTACAGTGGCCAAGACATTTAGCTCAGAGGAAAACCCGTTGTGCAAAAGAGAACCTAAGAACAGCCTTGCTGGAACAGGCCACCGCCCATCCAGTCCAGCATTCTGTCTCACACAGCGGCTCACCCTTTGCTTCAGGGTATTCCCCAGCAGATGTCTTCACCTGCTGACGATTCCCTGCAAATGGCACTGAGAGATAACCTGCCTACCTCTCCAACCCAGAGGTTAAGAACCTAAGAACCTAAGAACGGCCTTGCTGGAACAGGCCATCACAGCCCATCTAGTCCAGCATTCTGTCTCACACAGTGGCTCACCATTTGGTTCAGGGTATTCCCCAGCAGATGTCTTCACCTGCTTACATTTCCCTGCAAATGGTATTGTGAGATATCCTGCCTATCTCTCCAACCCGGAGGTTGCCCTTAGGCATCCATCATGATAGCCATTCATACCCTTGTTCTCCATGAACTTGTCCAGTCCTTTCTTAAAGCTGTCAAGGCGGACAGCTGTCACCCCATCTTCTGGCAGGGAGTTCCACAGACCAGGGATCCTCTGGGTGAAAAAGGACTTTCTTTTGAGGATGTGCTCTTAAATGTTGACCGGGACCCACCACCTCTCCAAACAGGAGCAGTGAACCTCCTCTCTTGATAAGGAGAGTAATCGCTCAGTGCCTGGACCTCTCAGTAACTGAAGCACGATCCTGATAGCCATGGGTTCAAGTCCCTGGGAGGCAGGTCATGCAAGAGAGGCATCCTTTTTTAGGGATGTAGAACAGCTCCTCAGCCGAGCCAGGGCCCTGCATAGGTCCAGGTTCAGTCCCCCCCCCCCATTTCTAGCTGAAAAAGCAAAGCATGCTGTTTATATACTACCCCATAATGCCTATCGCATTATCCGGGTGGTTTACATAAGAATATAAGAACCTAAGAAGAGCCCTGCTGGATCAGGCCAAAGGCCCATCTAGTCCAGCTTCCTGCATCTCACAGTGGCCGCCACCAAATGCCTCTGGAAGCGCACGAGACTAGATATTTGTCTCCTGATCCCACTCCCCTGCATCTGGCCCTTGAAGGACCCCGGTTTTAAGCCTGGAGATGACACATCTCCCCATCATGGTTTGTTAAGCTGTGATGGACTCTGTCAAATCCCCTTTTGAAGACATCCAGGCGTTTTTAAATATATATATATATATATGCAGGCTATACATTGCACCTCTCCCTGCCAATGAGCTGGGTACTCATTTTATCGACCCCAGAAGGATGGAAGGCTGAGTGAACCTTCCACTGCCTACCTGGAATTGAACCCCAGGTCGTGAGCAGAGTTTTAGCTGCAGTACTGCCCTTTAACCACCGTGCCGTGAGGCTCAGTAAACTTTCCCATTACAGAGTCAGAAATAATTCCCCTCTGTTTGGGGGGAGTTTTCAAAAGTCACAACATGCAATGGTGGGCTCCCCTCTCTTAAAGCCAGCTTGCACGTGTTCTCTGAACTGTTATTCCTTCAATATGGACTCTTTATTTGTACCCTTTCTCCCGTAGCAGGACAAGATTTAGCAGAAAGCAGCACTGAGGCTATGTTGCAAGTGCAGCCACCTAGACGCCTGAGAGCAAGGAATGGTAGAATTAATTTTTTTCAGATCTGCGTTCATCGGGGAGATTCTAGGTAAATGCTCACCAGAGACATTGGACACTTCTCCATCTCCTCCTCATTCTTAATCTGCACTTCTGAGATCGAGATGTATTTGTGCTGAGAACAAAATGAGAGCAAAAGGCATGGATGGAAACCAGCCAACCACCAACCCACAAACCAACCAACCCAATCAACTAACCTACCTAACCACCCACCCACCAATCCACTAACCCACCCACCCAACCTATCCATCAACCAACCTATCAACCAACCCAATCTAACAACCCACCCATCACTTGGAAACGAGGTGCCACTTGAAGAAGCATTGCCAGGTGCTCAGCAGGCAGCCCTGGTGTGATATTGGAGAAGGCGCGCCAAAAATAACCAGGAAGTCATGCACCTCCCTTGTTTTTACCACCACGGTAGCTAGTGAAAGGAGGGACAGCTGAAGCTTCATGTCACCTCCAGCCAACCTAAGAGCTGAAGTCTTAGACAGGGATGACCAACCTTGGATCCCCAGATGCTCTTGGACTGCAACTCCCAGAAATCCTGGCCAGTACAGCTCCTAGTGAAGGCTTCTGGGAGTTTTAGTTCAAGAACATTGGAGACTGCAAGGTTGGGAACCATTGAATCACAGAATCATAGAGTTGGAAGGGACCACAAGGGCCATCCAGTCCGACCCCCTGCCATGCAGGAACCCCCATCACAGGACTCCCCACAGATGGCCATCCAGCCTCTGCTTAAAAACCTCCAAAGAAGGAGACTCCACCGCCCTCCTTTGGGGCAGCACATTCCACTGCCGGACAGCTCTGTCATGAAATTCTTCCTAGTGTTTAAATTGAATTGCTTTTCCTGTAGTTTGAAACCATTGCCTCGAGTCCTAGTCTCTGAAGCCATAGAAAACAAACCAGTCCCCTCCTCAATGTGACATCATTTCAAATACATAGCTATCATATCCCCTCTCAGTCTTCCTTTTGTAAGACTAAACATTCCCAGCTCTCTAAGCCGTTCCTCATGAGACATTTCTTCCAGACCTTCAACCATCTTGGTCGCCCTCCTCTGGACCCGCTCAAGGTTGTCAACATCCTTTTTAAATTGAGGCTCACAGAACTGGACACAGTATTCCATGTGGGGTATGACCAGAGCAGAATAGAGGGGTACTATCTCTTCCCTTGATTTGGACCAGTGATGGCGAACCTTTTAGAGACCAAGTGCCCAAACTACGATTCATAACTCACTATTTTATTTTTGCAATGTGGCCATACAGCAATTTAACCTGAATACAGGTGGCTGTGAAGGGGCAATGTTGGGTGCCCACAGAAAGAGCTCCGAGTGCCACCTTTGGCACCCCTGCCATAGGTTTGCCAACACTGATCTAGACACAATGCTTCTGTTGATGCAACTAAGAATCGCCTTAGGAGATGGACTTCAACTTGGTGGTGATGGCAGCCCAAAAGCTAGAAAGCCACCACATGATGGTATCATGGTGAAGGAGATGTGGCCCTTGGGTGAATCCCAGAGGAACGGATTGGGATCCCAGCGGGATTAGCTTCAGCCCCAGGACTGGAGGTTCCTAACCTCTCTGACCTAGCCAGAGCCTTTGATGCGAAGGAGTCGTGATTGAGACGTCCTAGCCCTTCCTAGCCCTTATGCAACCTTGAACCTAACAAGAAAGTGTCTCCCATGAGGGGAACCACACACAATTCACAGTGAGGTGTATCCCTTAGGCATCACTACCAGGTTACCTGCTTCAGAGTCTTGACACTTTCATGGATGGGCCGCGGGAGCCCGACTAAGGTGTCTGTATCCCTGCAAAGGCAGACGAGGAGGAGGAGGAGGGGAGAAGGGAGGGACAAGCAGAACAAGAAGCAGCAGAGGGTGAAGTGTCAGAACCAGAGATGTGAAAGAAAAGAACTTAACATAACATAAGAAGAGCCCTGCTGGATCAGGCCAACGGCCCCTCTAGTCCAGCTTCCTGTATCTCACAGTGGCCTCACCACGAGACTAGATCTCCTGATACCACTCCCCTGCATCTGGCCCTTGAAGGACCCTGGTTTTGAGCCTGGAGATGACACATCTCCATCATGGTTTGTAGCCTGTGATGGACTTTTCCTCCAGGAATCTGTCCAATCCCCTTCTGAAGGCATCCAGGCAGACTAACAACGCACTGGGTAAAAAAAAATTTCTTTTGTCTGTTCTCACTGAGTGGATGTCCCCTAGTTCTGGTAGTTTGTGAGAGGGAGAAGAGCGTCCCTCTATCCACTTGACTCATGCCCTGCATTATTTTGTACGTCTCAATCATATCCCCTCTCAGGCGCCTTGTTTTCCTTTCAGAAAAGGAAAAACTTTTCTTCCTTGCAGTTTTGGATTTCTAATCAGATTCTGCATTGACTGTTCTAGCAACTTCAGCTTTGAAGTTATTCATTGCCTAAAATCCCAAAGCCTAGAAAGAGTCCTCTTTCTCTCTCTCTCTTAGACATGTCGACTGAAATCTTGTTCATGTACGTTAGGCTGCTTAAGGCGGATGATGTCAATTTTTGGGAAATTAAAGACTTCCTACTCTTGTCCCAAGGCACTCACAGCTCCTGAGTACTGCAATTGCTTTAATAAGAGTGATTTGGGGGGGGGGGGAGAGATGGCTGTATATAAATCAAATGAATGAACAAACAAACAAACGAATGAATAACTAAGTGCCCGTAGCAGTTCTGCGAGGAGATGGAGGTTCTCAATTACCATAACCTGCTGCTTCTGGAGTGATTTTACCAGCAGACATAGTTTCTGGGAATTAAAGACTTCTTTCTCAAGTCCCACCATCTCCACCGGCTCCAAATGACTACATGGTTTACAGAGAAGCTAGCCGTGCCTCAGAATCAGAGTAGAGAATGAGGGATCTCCAAAAAATTGTTCTATGATGACATAATCCCATTCCAGGGAGCCAGAGACCCTACTATGTATGGTTGAAGAATTCATAGTATGAACTCTGGTGCTCTCTAGTGGCCAGTTCTGGAAGTCCAATTAAAACACTTTTTTCCTGGATTTTTTATTTATTTTATTTTACCATGCTATGTATAGCATTTGCTATCATCGGCTGTTTTCAGCATCCGTGTGTGGGGATGGATTGGAAACATGCCCCAAAGATAGGGGGCATCCTACCAAGCATGTTTGGTAAATGGCCAACTGGGGGAAGTTGCCTTGTATTAAAAAATAATCAAGAAGCCCTGCACCCTAAAAATGCTGACGTGGGGTGCAAAAAAAATAAATCCCACTTCTGCCCTTCACACATGCCTACGTCACCACACTACGTGAGACACGGAAACCAGCGTTCTGCTCAAAGAGGGGCTGCCGTGAAGCCAGCTCCACCTTTAAAAAGGCCAAGTCCTGGAAGGCCTCCCCAAATGTAGGGATTCCCTCACTGGGATATACTTAGATATGATTAATTTCCCTTAGCCGGCAGGGAGATTAATAGTGAAGGAATGGTGAGATCTTGAACACACACTGGGATCTTTTGGTGCTTTACTGCATCAGATTGAAATCAGGCAGGCTGGCTTGATGTTAGCTTCTCCTTTTGCTTAGCAGCCGGGAGAGCGATCAGGCAGGCTTGTGGATGGCAAAAGCTCCCTCCTCTCCTCAGTTAGACAATTTTATTAGTTCTCACAAATTTCATACACGTCATCAGAGACCATCCAACCAACACACAGCTTATATCTTCTGAGCATGCTCTGTAGAATGGCATTGTCTAAACAACCTTTGGAATGCAGCCTCCCCGAGTTTTCAGGGGCCATTTTTAACAGAGGCCTGTATCAAGCTCTTATTGGTCAGCCTCTTACCCAATAATACAGTGTTCTTAGTATGATGTAAGACTTCTCAGAGCTATGCTACTAAAACATAGGCAGAGCATTAGAGCTAGATTCCCACACCCAAATACACCCTGGAGAACAACGGCCCTCGTGCGCCCGCGTGGATCCCTACTCACTGGCCAAGTGTAAATCCGATGAATTTGTTCCGGCTCGCCTCCAGGAAATGCTCAATGTCCTTCTGTCTAGAAGACAAGCAAACCATTGTCGGTGGTGGGGGTGGGGAGGAGAGACAGACCGAAAAGACAGCAGAAATAAATAGGAAAAAACACACTGCGCATTGCAGGGATTTTTCTTAAAAAACAAACAAACAACCTTCTTGATAACGAGGGGCCAGAGGAGAGAACGTTCGGCCTCCAGCCAGTTGAGGTTCAGAAAAATCCCAAGAAGAAATGAGAAAGATTGGATCTGGATATGTTTGTAGGCCATGCACAACACTCAGTTGATGCTTTGAATGCCATTGCTCAAACCCAGCCACAAAGGCCCTCTTTATGAGTTTTTTTTTAAAAAAGAGTCTTAAATTGAGGTCTTCGACACTGGCCTGGATTGGACCACCCTATGGATCCATTTTATTTCTTCTCTTTGCTGCTCTGCACTGATCTTGTTGTTATATTTTTTATTTTCTGCACGCCAAAGGCATGCAAGACACGGTCAGCCCACAACAGACTTTTCAGCACATTTTTTTTTGGTCTGACAAACCTAAACAGGGTTGGATTTCACCCAACAGCCAAGGTCCACTTCTTCCTACAGTTTGGCTGCTGCCATGTGCCCTCGAGAGCTCGCCCGGGTTTTCAAGGCCCACGAGATGCCCAAGGAGGTGCCGCTGCCACCTCCGGTGGTTCTGTGGCCAAGTGAGGATTTGAACCCTGGTCTCCCGATCCCGAGTCCTGCCCATCTGCCACTCGACACCGTCGGCTCTCCCGCATCCTTTGGTGGCACATTCCCTCACACACGTGTGCAAGGGGACCACGCTGAATCATGCACGTAGAGACCAAAGTTCGCCGTGTCAAGACATGCGGCGCCCACTGCAAAACCTGGGATAAATTCCTGGCTGTTTCTGCTGTTGTTTCATTCCAATTTTAGAATATCTGCTGCCGAAGTGAGCACAACTGTTGTCGTTGACAATCAGTCTCTGAACTGAGAGGACGAAGGGCTTCTCCAGGCTCCGAAGAGGTCCAACATCAGGCGCCATCATCGCAACGACCTGGACATGGAGAAGACCTCTCCCACCCTTCCGAATTTCTCTTTACCGAAAACTGGGCTGGGGGTAATTTTAATAAGAAAACAAAGGGTGAGGCGAAGACCCCTAGTGGTGGGTGGGTGGTCTCCTTTTCCCACTGAGGGACACCAGGGACTTTCTGATTGCACTGTGTGCCCTGCCAATGGGCTGCAACCCCTCACTTCAAACTTATTCTCTATTTCTAGCCGACAGTCTCTGGGCTTGCCAGTTGAATGGGACGATGCGCCCTGGGCTGAGCAGGGACCTCAGGAGACTAGAGATGGAGAACCCGAGGGCCAGAATCAAGAACTGCCACCCCGGGAGGCCAGAAGAAGACCCGGGTGAAGGGGAAGGCCCCCTAGAGCTGTGGTGGCCAAACTTTGGCCCTCCAGAGGTTTTGGACCACAGCTCCCAGAATTCCAAGCCTGTACTGCCAATGACAAAGGACTGTGGGAGTTGTGGTCCAAAATATCTGGCAGGCCGAAGGTTCACCCCCACTCCCCTAGAGGGAGAGGGGGCAGCCGGCCCCTGGGAGCTTGTGGATGTGACGTGGGCACTGAAGACAAGGAAAAGAAGACCAGGAGAAGGGAGGAGAGAGGGATTGGCAAGATGCTTTAGTTAGAGCAGCCCTTCCTTATTTATTTATTTTTATACTTATTAACTGCACCAACTTTCCCAGGGGGAACTCTGGGCAGTTTGTAGACTAGCAAGTAAGAGTGAAAAAGAATATCAAGTACAAAAAAAATTAGAAATGCCAACACAAACATGAACAAGTATTTTAAAATGCAATAAATACCTCCAGCAAGGCAAGAAGGTGGGCAAACAACCGAACAAACATCCAATCATGTATTCAGCAATGATCCAAGTATTCCTTAAAGAGCCAAGTTTTGAATGCTCTCCTAAAAGCTGGCAACGACTCCACTAGCTGTATCTCGGTTGGTAATTTATTCCAAAGCACCGGGGTGGCCACCGAGAAGGCCCGACTGCGTGTAGAAACCCTGCAGGGCCTCCTTAGGGATAGCCACCCGGAGCGAGCGAGCTAGAGATGCTCTGGTGGGAAGAGACAATTTAACCTTTGGGAAATATGTTCCACCAGATCCTCAGGTCCCAAGCCATGGAGGGTCCCCTTGGTTGTTCTTGGGAACTACAAAACAGTGTGTGGTGAAGGTTTCTGGGATTTACCTGACTTTGGGAGCCCAGGGGAGCCCTTTTGGGAAGGAGACCTTCTCGACAGGTGGGTGCGGAAGGGAGACGGCCTGGACGACCGTGTCCCGCTCCAGGAGGTCCAGCTCTCCTGCCAGGCTGCTCTCCAGGTCATCCGGTTCCTCCTCATCCGGCACCCCAGCGTCGTCGTTCTTGAAAGGGTCGCGCTCGTTGTAGATGTCCAAGCTGTCCTGTTTCATCAGGGGCTGCCGTTGAGAAAGGGAACGGCAGGAGAGGAATGAAGGCAGGGAAGGAGGAGGAAGAACACGGCCTTACGATAGCAAAAGAACAAAGATGGGGAAGGAAGAGGAACAATGGAATCTCAACATGGCACCAATTCTTGGGATTTCTCAGCAAAGACCACATCAGTGATTGAGGCTCCTCTGGACCCATTTGCGGGGGCGGGGGGGGGGGAAATCCCAGCTGACTTTTAAACTTTTAAGACTTGTTTGTTTGCTTGTTTGTTTGTTTTTACAGCTCATATGCCACCCACTACCCAAAGGTCTCTGGGCGACTTACAATTAAAAGAAACATTTAAAACATTAAAATGTCAATAATGTCAAGAGGGTATTTTCCGCTCTTTTGATTATCTTGTTTCTTTTGTGCTGTTTTTATCCTGTAAACCGCCTAGAGTTCCAGAAGGAAGATGGAGCGGTATATAAATGAAACCAATAAATAACAAATAAATAAACAATTTAAAGAATTTAAAACATTTAAACACAATGCACTGAAATTGCCATCAGGACCTACAATCTATGTTATGTCCGTTAAAAAACTTCTGGAACAGGGAGGTTTTTATCATGTCATCAGTGTCGGTGCCAGGCGGGTCTCACTTGGGAGGGCGTTCCATAGCTTGGGGGCAGCTGCCGAAAAGGCCCTGTGTCTGCAAGCCATCCCTCTTACCTCTTTGAGGGATGGCTCTTTCCAAAGGGCCCCCTGGCTAGATCTTAACAGCCCATTGTTGTTCCTCTCCTCCTTCCCTGAATTGGTTCCTTTACATAGTGAGGAACCAGGATGCCAGTGAAGACCTGAAGTTTAAAAGTCAGCTACTCCATCTCTTAAAAGGGTATCCTATCAACAAAGGCCATTCTCACAAGTCTCTCCCAGCCCTTGCTGAGAAAAGCCCCTGCCAACAGCACTGAAGTCCAATATGTGGCTGGGAAATCCCTTTGGCAAATTTGATAGTACCCAAGAACTGTCTAGCTGCTTAGATGCCCTAAGCACATCCGATCTCGCCTGATTTCAGAAGCTAAGCAGGGTCGGGGCCCTGGTTAGTACTTGGATGAGAGACCACCAGGGAATACCAGGTACTGTAGGTACCTGGAGTAGGGACTGGCAAGCCACTCCAGTATTCCTGCCAAGAAAACTCCATGTCCATGGGGTCACAAAGAGTCAGTCACAGCTGTAACGATGCAACACACACACACACACACAAGGACTGTTAAAGCTCCCTCTAAAGCAGAGGTGGGGAAACTTTGGCCGTCCAGATGTTCTGGACTGCAACTCCCAGAATTCTGACCCTATACTGCCAATGGAGTTGCAATGGTTCCCAACCTTTGGTCACCAGCTGTTGGATTGAAACACTCAGAAGCCTTCACCACTTGCTGTGCCTGCCATGATTTCTGGGATTTGTTGATTGATTGATTGACTGACTGATTGATTGATTGATTGATTGATTTGTATACTTGTTAACCGCACTGATGTTCCCAAAGGGAACTCTGGGCTGTGTACAACAAATAAATATAAGTTACAAAATACAAAATACAAAAGCAAAGGGGGAAAAACCCAACACAATAAAAGCAGAACAATATAGATAAATCCGACAAGACAAGATGGCGGGCAAACAGGTGGGCAAAAAGACATAGAACAACCAAAACACTGACAATCACAAATCACAGATCACCGAAATGTTCTTTAAAAAGCGACGTTCTTTAAAAAGGTCTTCCGAAAAGCTGGAACGGACTCTGCTAGCCGGATCTCACTGGGAAGTTTATTCCAAAGCTCTGGGCCAGCCACCGAGAAAGCCCGGCTACGGGTAGATACCCTGCAGGTCTCCCTAAGGGTGGCCACCCAGAGCGTGAGGGCTAGCGATGCTCTGGTGGAACGGGACGAAGCTGACCTCTGGGAGATACGTTATGCCAGATACAGCGGACCCTTGTATAACAAAAGGTTTGTGTAACATAAAATCTGTACAACAAAAATTTCAGAGATAGGGGGAATTTGTTTAACAGAATTGCCTATGGGGTGAATCCGTACAACATAAAAATGGTGGCAATTAGGTATTACTCCATTTTCAATGCATTCCTATGGGAAATTTGTATAAAGGAAAATTTGCTTCACAGAATTTCATTTGGAACGAATTAATTCCTTTATACAAGGTACCACTGTACTCAGTTCCCAAGCCATGGAGGGTTTTGTAAACCAAAACCAATACCTTGAACCTTATCTGGGAGGCAACGGGCAACCAATGCCGATGAGCCAGGATTGGGGTGACAAAATAAACAGTGTGTGTGTGTGTGTGTGTGTGTATGTGTGTGTGTGTGTGTGTGTGTGTGTGTGTGTGTGTGCACGTGCGCGCGTGTGCGGATTTCCGCTTGAAAGACGGCAGAGACTAGGGACGTTAAGGGAAGGGCAAAACAAACACCCATTCTTAGCTGAGAGGACTGCAGGAGGCGTCAAAAGAGGCCGCAGCTTCCCCTGCGTGTTATTGCCCTCGGTTCTCCTACCCGCCGGCTGCGGTGGGCCCGTTTTGGTTGCGGCGGCGGTTGATGCTGCGGTTGCTCCACCAGCTCCATGGTGTAGGCGGGTGGGGAAGCCGCTCGCATGCTCCTCACCACCCGGATGCTGTCCTCCGGCAGCGGAGGAAGGCCCAGGTCCTCCCGCTTCTTCACCTTCATGGCCTGCAGGGCCTCAAAACCGCCGAGGGTGAACTGTAGGTTGGAGGAGAGGGAAAGGTCTGTCACCGGAGACCACTCTCGGCCGGGAAGGAAGGGTGGGGCGTTCGATGCAGCCTCAGCCAGCCAGAGGTTGGCAGTGCAAGCACGAGCACAGAGAAAGATGTTAGAAAAGTTACCGGCTTTGGACTATGTCTCCCAAGATCCCGTTGTTGGGGGATTCTGGGAGTCATCGTCTCAAACCATCAGCTTTCCCAGCATTCTGCATTTTTCAAAGGTCAGGATGAGTTTAGGAATGCCTGATCCTCACCAGGGTCAACCTTCCGGAGTCAGGTACCAGCAATGGACAGTATTTACACAGGGTCGTGTGGTTCCCATTCTTCGGTACCCAGACATTCTTGGACTAACACTCCCAGAAGCCTTCAGTGCTAGCAGGGCTGGCCAGGATTTCTGGGAGTGGTTGTCCAGAAACATACGTGGACCCACAGTTGGGAATTGCTGGCACAGAGGGTCAGCTGCTGTGTGAAATTATGGAATCACAGTATTGTGGAGTCGGAAGGGGCCTCCAAAGCCAACAGGTTCAACTCCCTGCTCAGCAGGAATCCAAATCAAAAGTGGTCTGCTTAGAAACAGCCCCCCTACCACTTCAAGTAGTCTCTGGGTGGTTTACAGTTTTTAACTACAGTATGAAGGCTACACATTGGCCCCCCTCCCCCGCAAGCTGGGTTCACATTTTACTGACCTCGGAAAGATGGAAGGCTGAGTCAACCATGAGCCAGCTACCTGGGATTGAACCCCAGGTCATGAGCACAGTTTTACCTGCAGTACAGGCACTTAACCACTGCACCACAAAGATCTGACAGACAGCTGTCTTGGAACACTCACCACCTCCTGGGGTCATGGGGTCTACTGTCATGCTGCTCCCACAGTTAAGAAGTTTTCCCCAATATTCAACCCAAATCTGGCTTCGTGTCACTTAGGGTATTTGTACACGACCCCTAAACTCCGCCGCAAATGGCTGCCAGCTCCGGAGCTTACAATTGCTTCCCCACCAGCTCTGGAGTTTGCAGGAAATTCAGGGACTGGCGTGCCCAGAGGAGGAGTTCATGAAACCCGGCATGGCAGAGTTGTCTTCCGAGGGTGACCACGGCAACTGCCTTTCATTCCTCCCTCCCAGTTTCAGCATACGGAAGTTACAATACACAATCCCTCTGGTGTGCTCAAGTCTTCTTTTGAAGGACTGGTATGCCTTCCAAAGGGGATTGGACAGATTCCTGGAGGAAAAGTCCATCACAGGTTAGAAACCATGATGGAGATGTGTAATCTCTAGGTTTTAAACCAGGGTCCTTCAAGGGCCAGATGCAGGGGAGTGGGATCAGGAGACAGAGACTGAGTCTCATGCGCTCCCAGATGCATCTGGTGGGACCATTGTGAGACACAGGAAGCTGGACTAGATGGCCCTTTGGCCTGATCCAGCAGGGCTCTTCTCATGTTGTTATGTTCTTATGTCTCCCCCCCCCCGTGCTGCAGGAAAGCAGGACTGTGTCTTTTTATGTGGCACCATGCCCCTATGGGCACCACAGCGAGCAGGATCAAGGGGGACCCTTCTGTGCATGAAGTCCCCTGAGTTCTTTCCTTTACAAGAGTGTTACCGTGCAATAAACCTGCCAAGGCTTCCATGGGAACACTGGCACTTAGCCCATTGGGTGAGACTGACCTTGAGCATGTGCCAGCTGAGTAATCCTCAGAAAACTGTGCATTTACTCCAGAGGCTATAAGGCCGGGGCCATATCACTCTTGCACAGCCCCTAGCACCCTATGGTGGCCATATCTCAAGAGCTCAGCAAAACCTCACTGCACCAGGAAGCCCAAGCATTGAGGGGCGTTTTCAAGGTACCCAGAGGGATCGACCCACCTCCCTCGGCACTTAGAGGGGCGGTTCCCCAGCGGAGAGATCCAAGGGTGCAAACACATCTTTTCTGGCTCCAGGGCCTTGCAGGGAGGTGGGGGTGGGGGAGGGAGGGGGAGAGAGGCTGCCCTACTCACCACAAGGCTTTTCCACAGCAGAAGCAGGACTTTCTTCATTGGGAAGTGCGGAGCATGGCCGCTGCAGAACTTGGTCACCATGGTGAAGAGCAGAAGCGCAAACGGCCCCTCGCTGTGCACAGGAAAACCTACACCGGAGATCAGAGAAGGACAACGGCAGAGACCAGATGAGACCCTCCATCCTGCTGAGCCCAGAATTTTGCCTGAAGCCGCTACTGAGCAGACAAAAGAAAATATTTTTTCACCCAGCGCATTGTTAGTCTGTGGAACTCCCTGCCACAGGATGTGGTCATGGCCTCTGGCCTGGAGGCCTTCAAAAGGGGATCAGACAGATTCCTGGAGGAAAAGTCCATCCCAGGTGACAAACCATGATGGAGATGTGTCATCTCCAGGCTTAAAACCGGGATACTTCAAGGACCAGATGAAGGGGAGTGGTATCAGGAGACAGAGATCTAGTCACGTGCGCTCCCAGAGGCATCTGGTGGGGCCACTGTGAGATACAGGAAGCTGGACTAGATGGGCCGTTGGCCTGAACCAGCCTGGCTCTTCTTAGGTTCTAATGAACCTAACAATCTCCAGATGCCCTGGACTACAATACCAACTGGCCATTCCACCTAGGGACGGTGGGGTTTGTAATCCAATGTATTTGCTGCGCACCAAGAATGGATGTCTGTTAACACTTCCATCTGCTTTTATGGAGCTTCGCCTTCATAATGGGGATTTGGTTAGACTGGCACACAACTGACTGCTAATTTTAAACCAACCTCTTTAACAAACAAAGAAAGAAAACAGAATTGCCTTTTCACAATAATTCCTATATTTACATTTAAGATTTAAGATCCATCCAAATGTCTCTGGTGGTCTCAAGTTATGGGAAGGTAGGTTTTGGTTGACGATCAGGAAAATCTTCCTAAGTGTTAGACCAGTATGACAACAGAACCCATGAACTTGGGATGTAGTAAGAGCTCCAACGCTGGGGGCATTCAAGAGGAAATTTAGAGAACTGTCTGTCAGATATCCTTTGGTTTGTATTCCTGCCTGGAGTATGGGGTTGAACTTGATGGTCTTAGCCCCCTCCCAACTTCATGACTTTATAATTCTGTGTGTCAAACTGGCTGCCTGACGTAGACTTGCAGCAAAGGCCACCAAGAACCTGAAATGGGTCAGGATCAGCGTTTGGGTTTCCATGTACTCCTATCTCAATGGTTCTCAACCTTCCTAATACAGTTCCTCCTGTGGTGGTGGCCCCCTTGCCCTGCTTGGAAGAGGCCACAAGCCCCCTTTGGCAGGCCACGGCTACAGGGACCATAGAGAAGTTCCCACTCTACACGCACCCTCAGCCAATCGCAGCCTCCAGTGCCATTGACTGACATCCCCTCCAACCTATCGAGCTGTAACTCACTCTTCCCCCCCCTTTCTGCCCCTCCTCCTCCTGACCCAAGCCGTTTGTGCCTTTTTCTTCACTGGCTCATGGCGACCCCTGTGAAATGGTCGTTTGACCCCCAAAGGGGTCCTGACCCCCAGGTTGAGAACCACTGTCCTATCTTAAATCACCTTTTTCAGGAGAAAGAGGCGGAGCCGTGCTTCTACTTGAAGTGGTATCGGGCAGTATATAAGCAGAACACTTTTTTGCTTTGCTTTAGTCCTCATCATGATTGACACCCTTGTAAAAGGATCAGTAACCATCACCCTTATCAGGTGACCTCCATATAGGTGCAGGGGTTGTAACGCAGTGCAAACCCTGTTCCATTTAAGGAGTCTGTGCCAAGCCTGATGGAGGAGACAGACCTTAGTGGGGCTCAGGGCCCAAAGCCTCACTCACATCAAACAGAAGTAACCCCGATAATCCTATGCATGCATGCGTGTGGTGGTGGGGATTCGCCTCAGCACAAGGGGAGAAACAACAGCACTTTCCAAACATGTGAAAAGACTGCCCTAGAGAGGAAGGGTAGGATCTGTTCTTGATCACAGTGCAAGACACATAAGAGTGGGCTCAACTGACTGGAAGAGAGATTTCAGTTGAACATCAGGAAAAACTTCCTAACCGTTCGAGCAGTATGACAACGGAAGTGATTTGCCTCAGGAGGTGGACAGCACTCCAGCACTTAGAGGCCTTCAAGAGAAAGTTGGAGAACCATCTGTCTGACCCGCATGGAATGGGACTTGGGGACTGGACAGGGTGGCCTTAGAGAAGGCCCCTTTCATTATTCTAGCATAAGAACATAAGAACATAAGAAGAGCCATGCTGGATCAGGCCAAAGGCCCATCAAGTCCAGCTTCCTGTATCTCACAGTGGCCCCACCAGATGCGTTTGGGAGCGCATGAGACTAGATCTCTGTCTCCTGATACCACTCCCCTGCATCTGGCCCTTGAAGTACCCCGGTTTTTTAAGCCTGGAGAGGACACATCTCCTCATGGTTTGTAACCTGGGATGGACTTTTCCTCCAGGCATGCTAAGGTGGCCCTTGGAGTAACTGGCCTCCAGAATTCATTCCACCTCCTGTTTCCTCCCCAGCCTTCTGACCTGGTTTGGAGCCACAAAAGGAGCCAGACGCTCCCCGTTAACACTCCCCAAAACTTACTTAACTCTGCCCTGAATGTCTCTCGGGCGGCCTTCCAGTCGGGGGAGTCCGTCTCCATCTCCACACGGATGGTTTCCACCATCAGGTACATGACGCTCAGTAAAACCCTGACGAAAAAGCAGAGAGAGGGCCATCATTTCCTCCAAATAGTGTAGGTCAAACTTTGGTGTGGCTGGATGTGGACACCAAACCCGGAAATAAGTCAAATAACTCTCTCTCTCTCTCTCTCTCAAACACCCACTCAACCACACACTTGTTTAAGGTGAAAAATAAAAACTTTGCAAACCCGTTACACATTACCTGCATAATGTTTGTTCTGGCCCACACAATACAAACTGGCTCACTCTCTCGAATCATCTCATTTGCTCTCTTGGCAAATGCATCCCTGTTCTGACTACCACGATGGAGAAGGCTGGCCAAAGGGGCAGAGGAAGGTGAGCAGAGATTGGCTTTTAATTTTGCTGCCTTGTAATTAATTCCTCAAAGAAAACAAGGCTGCGTCAGGCAGTAGTCTGCTTTTTGAGTCACCTCTACAATAATAATAATAATAATAATAATAATAATAATAATAATAATAATA
>JAHTLZ010000161.1:822785-886993 GCA_023846285.1 Phrynocephalus versicolor | reverse complement strand
AGGGAAGGTGGATGATAAGCAACTGAATTTGGGAGCTCGGCGTGTCAAACTGCACAGCAAAAGGTGGCTGCTACTCTACAGTACCACTTCAGTCTGTGCGCAAACTTCCATGCTTAAATGGCCCTGCACATAAACAAACAAAAGCAATACTCCCTTTTCAAGGAGATATGCAGAACAGCCTTCATCGCAGAACACCGGCACCCCCATTGTTATTTTAACTAGGTGTGCTTCTAAAACTGGGTTTCATTCCGTGGCGTTCACTCGTTTAATAGTCATTTCCGTGTGCATCTATTTTACTCTTCCTCTTCCACTGTGGCGTGAGTTGCGCTAGGTCCCAGTTTTGGAAGAATGGGATAATATGTCAAAACAAACACAAGAAGAGAGTTCTCCCGCCACCACCCCACCACTCTGCTTTCCATTTAAGGGGATCAACCTGAACATACATAAGCACATCGACCCATGTTCTTGTCAGTCTGAATTTATCAGTAATTTGTAGTAAAAATATATCCCAGGTATGCATAAGGAATTCAGAGCTTGGAGATCCCAGAACCTTCAGCTACCGTGGCTGTAGGAAGCAATATTTGTAAGCTCTAGTGCGGGCATGTCCAAACTTCAGCCCTCCAGATGTTTTGGACCACAACTCCCACAGTCCTTTGTCACTGGCAATCTAAGCTTAGAATTTTGGGAGTTGTGGTCCAAGACATTGGAAGGGCTGAAGTTTGGACATCCCTGGTCTAGTGGTCCTTTTATAAACTGACCACCTCCTCTCTCTGAAGGCATCAACCCCCAAAAGTGGCACTATTGCCTCCCTGTTACAGATTGAAGTGGTACAATCTAGGGGACATGTCAACGCCTGATTCTGCTGAAAGCACAGAATCTGTGCTAAAACAAGAGCAACACCCTTCTGGTTGCAGAAATCAAACACTAACGATCTGACCTAGTGGAAGGGCCACGGTATGTTCCCTTCCAGCTTGTCTTTTCGAGCTCTACGTTAAGATTGGTAATCGTAGGCTTCCTTCTTTCCTGCTCAATTCCGACATCTTTTTGTCCCTTCATCTTAGCTACCTAATCCTTTCTCTGAACTCCTGGGGTTGATGAAGAGGAGAAGAGATCTCATGCAGTCACTGATTGAATGCACAAAAACAAAAAATGGGGCATGACAGAGGCAGCAAAGGTGGGTTGCTGTTGTGTACAGTAAAGGGTGTGGTGGTGGAACCCCTGGGTGCAAACAGACGGCAATGGTTCTGCCCAGAGAGCCCACCATTTGGAAAGCATCTGCAGTCATCTCTAAGATGTCAGGGAGGCTTTACCAGGAGATGCAGCAGTAGGAGCTGAGCTAAGTCAACACACCCCTCATGGCGTGCCCTCCAAAAAGTTCAATTCGATATTTAATATGCAGCCAGCCATCTTACGAGCAATAATACGGGGCAAAGCATCACCGCTCAGATGTACCACCGGAGTGGGGTGGGGGTGGGGAGCACAGATTGCTGACAAAGCAAGCATTGACGCTAATCAAGAACTGGGTAATTAGCCGTCTCCGTCAGCGTTAATTCGCTCAGCAAAGAGCTAAGCCCTCCTTGGGAACCGGTGAACTCGCCCCTCAATGTTCTGAAGCAAACCGGATTTGTCAGGCCGGTTCCCAGGCCACAGCATTCAAAGTGGCTCTGTTTAAAGGAACGCAGACCGATCACCTGGGAAAGAAAACGGGATGTTAATGGCCTCCAAGCGTGAACAGATTCGGGTGATAGCGCCTCAGCGCTCAGCCTGCTTTCCCAGTATGGTGCAAGGCAGACTCCCACTACCTGCGGGGGTAGTCTGGGAAGAGCCACGGGCAAGCGCTGGCCCAGCTGAAGAGCAAAAGGACTCACAAAGGGTGGCCTCGTGGCACAGTGGTTAAATGCCTGTGCTGCAGCTAAAACTGTGCTCACGACCTGGGGTTCAATCCCCGGTAGCAGGCTCAAGGTTCACTCAGCCTTCCATCCTTCCGAGGTTGGTAAAATGAGTACCCAGCTTGCGGGGGGGGGCAATGTGTAGCCTGCATACTGTAATTTTAAAAAACTGTAAACCACCCAGAGACTACTTGAAGTGGTATGGGGCAGTATATAAGCAGAAAACACTTTTGCCTACATTCCCCACAGGTCAGGCTGGGTTACCACATATCCCCGCCCCCAGACCCCAACCTCAAAAGACCTCTCCTTTCAAACTCTGTGGGTCCCCGGATGGGCGACACAAGACCTCAAATCCTTGGCCACAGGCATGAGAACCAACTTTGGCTTGGCCCTGGCAATGACCAGCAGCTCAGACCGAGGGTCCAGCAAGGAGTGGGAGGTTCACTCCTGGTGCATCCCACACAACTGTGGGACCCCATGAGCCGAGGTTTGCCCCGTTCCAACTGGCTTCCAACGAGGCCTCTACAAGTCTAAATTCCTACTGGATGGTGAGCTTTTATTTATTTCTTTTATTTTAGAGTCTTTTTTACCCCATGGTGCAGTGGTTAAATGGTTAAATGCCTGTACTGCAGGTAAAACTGTGCTCATGACCTGAGGTTCAATCCCAGGTAGCCGGCTCAGGGTTGACTCAGCCTTCCATCCTTCTGAGGTTGGTTAAAATGGGCAATGTGTAGCCTGCATCACTGTAATTAAAACTATAAACTGCCCAGAGACTACTTGAAGTGGTATGCGGAGGTATATTAAGCAGGCCACTTTTGCTTTACTCCGTCTTTCTTCTTGGAAAAGGACCCGAGGCGGCTTACAGTAATGAGGGATAATATACAGTCCAATTCAATTAATTAAGACATGTTCAAGTACTGAGAACAGGGAATTGAGAGACATCTTGCAGCATTAAAATACAACATTACATTAACCTGTGGGTCCCCAGATGTTCCTGGACTGCAACTCCCAGAAGCCTCCACCACTCGCTGTGCTGGAAGGGATTTCTGGGAACTGCAGTCCAGGAACATCTGGGGGCCACAGGCTGAGAACCACTGCCTTCAAGCGATAAGGTTAAAAGTAGTTATAAATACAAAGTCTATGTGAACCTATCGATTCATATAAAAGACACATAATAGGTAGTCCCTTATTCAGAGAAAGCTTGCCTGAAGAGAAAGGTCTTTGCCTGCTTCCGGAAAGATGTCAGAGACGGGGAAGTCCTGGCCTTTAGTGGGAGGGAAGTGAGAGTTAAGGAGGGGTTTTATCAGCTCCACTCCCTCAGTGAGTTTCCACAGCTGAGCAAGAATTCGAACCCAGACCTCCAGAGTCCTAGCCTGTCACTCTTTCCACCACACCACCCTGGATCTCCTAGACAGCAACCTAATCTAGCCACCTTTTAATCCCTGGCTTTATTTCTTTTGCATTGTCTCAGGTGATGTAAAGGGGAAGTGCCTTCCGGAAACACCCACCAACTTGCCTGAGGTGGATGGCGAGCTTGGTGGTTGAAGTGTCTCCTTCTGGGAGAAGAGCCAGACGGGGCGGCCTTGGGAAAGCTGCACGCTGGTCCCAGGGGTGACCCCAGAAGAAGGGAAGCCCCCTCTGAGTGTCCTCTGCGCGGAAAACCTTGAAAAGGGTGGCCGTGTCAGAACGTACTTGATGGCCCATGGAGTGGAGGTCCACCAGTATGGGTTAGTAGGCTCACTCAATGTAACCCTTAGGAAAGTAACTTCTTGGACTACAGTGCATGCAATCCCCGGACTGGTTGTGTCTGGGTAGTCTAAAAAATGAAAATTCCCTGCATGCTGGGAACAGGAAACCTCCACCCTTACAACATGCTGCTGTCATGTGCTGCCAAACTGAACCTAAGAACCTAAGAAGAGCCGTGCTGGGTCAGGCCAAAGGCCCATACATTCCAGCTTCCTGGATCTCACAGGGGCCCCACCAGATGCCTCTGGGAGCGCACGAGACTAGATCTCTGTCTCCTGATACAACTCCCCTGCATCTGGGCCTTGAAGTACCCCGGTTTTAAGCCTGGAGATGACACATCTCCATCATGGTTCCTGTGATGGACTTCTCCTCCAGGAATCTGTCCCAATCCTCTTTGGAAGGCATCCACTGGCGAAGATGGCCCAAAGCAGATGGTATTTAAGAGACAGTAGTGGGGAAAGCCACTTTTTTTTTTAAACCTACAGGGCTGGAAATGTCAGCTCCCGCAGTAACTTTTCCAAGTGCAGCTTGGAGGCCAGGAAATGGGTGCAAGGGCCCCTTCTGGAGATTTGCAGAGGTAGGCACATACTTCCGCTAAAGGGATTTATACAATCTGCGGAGAAAGAGTATCAAGTGGGCACAGGCTTAAAGAGGGAGGCATTTAGTTTCCTTGCTCTTTGATCACTGAAAAGGCCTTTACAGTCATCAAAAGCTGTCGACAAGAAAAGCGCAGCAGGTGAGGGGGAAATGTAAAGATTTGGCAAGGGCGCCAACACCTCGACTAATTCCTTATGAATAAAAGGCAGCATATATTTTTTTAAAAAAGTTAATCTGTTTTGTGAAGAACACTCACCCTTCATTAATTTGGAGAAATAATAAACTCACACATCCCATGGAGCCCAAGAAAGATAATTAAGTGGGTGTGAGATCAATGCAAGCTCCAACTCACTTAAAAAAAAGGGGGGGGGATGATTTACCCAAGACTATTTTACTTTGGGCACCCCATGAGAAGGCAGGACACCCTGCAGCGGACTTGGAAAAGTGGAAGACAGCAGAAGAGGAAGACCAAATACAAGATGGATTGATGCACTACGGGAAGCCATGGAGCTATTCAGACAGCAAATAATAATGTACTGTCCAGCAAGTTCTGACTTATGATGACCCTTTTCCAGCATCTCCCAGGTAGAGAATACTCAGAAGTGGGTTATCACTTAACCACTGAGTTTTCCAGCCAGGTCTTAATTGGTCAAGGGAGCCGCAAATATTAGAGGAAACAGCTTTCATTCTACAAGACACCACTAGGGGGCACCTTTCTTTTTCAGACTTCAGAAATGCTTGGGCCTTGAGAAATGTTGCTTCAAAACACACCTTTCTTGAACCTGTCACCAGCGGGTCCCCATCTTTCTCCAGGTGGCAACCACTGCTGCTGACTCTAGCCGTGGATTCCCTGGTGCTCATCAGTTCCAATTATGCTTCTTTGTCAAGAAAACAAAAACAGCTTGGCTCTCTTCTTAGCACAGAAGGTTGTAATTAATTAAAAACCAGCAGGCATGTTAAGTCATTGGCCCAAAAATCAGCCACACACTCCCTCTACCTGGCAGGCCATCATCTGCAATACCTGGGCAGTATTCGAGGCAGCACCTTGGTTCCCAGGTGTTCGGAGATAAGGCCAACATGTGTGTGTGTGTGTGTGTGTGTGTGTGTGTGTGTGTGTGTGTGTGTGTGTGTGTGTGAGAGAGAGAGAGAGAGAGAGAGAGAGAGAGAGAGAGAGAGAGAGAGATTTCCTTTCAACCTATCTTCACCAATCACCACTGCTTTTCAGGCAGTTTGATTTACCCTGGGATCTTAACAGTGGGGATAAGTCCCTGTTGTCCCATCAGTAGGGACAGGAGGCCCTGTTTTATAGAGGTCCCCAGATTTCCTAGAGAAGGACCTACTTCTCATCCACCACCTCACCCCTTCATCTACTTCGGCCCTCCAGATGTTTTGGACCCAAACTCCCAGAATCCCAAGCCTAGTTTGCCAATGACAAAGGACTGTGGGAGTCGTGGTCTAAAACATCTGGAGGGTCAAGGCTTGGACACCACTGATGAAGGTATTCATGGTGGGTGGAGGCACCCCAGCCAACACCATTAACCTGATGATACCCTTTTCTTTCTCTCATCTTCCCAGGTAAATAAAAAAGAGGAACTGGTGCATCCACCCAAGTGATAAGTCAAGGACGGCCTCTGGTCCCAGGGTGTAAAAAATCATAATGTACACTGTATCCCAAGTTAAAAGCCCACTTTGAATTTGAAATATAGTGCACACTATACTTTTTACATCCTGAGACCACCGTTTCTCTCTCTCTCTCTCTTTTTAACAGCTTCCCAGATAAATCACATATGCGAGACACATATGCGAACAACCAACTTGGTGGTCTCTCCCCAAAAGACAGGAGGCTGGTTGCAAACTACTAATCTTCATAACCCTTTGTAATTCAGTGCTTCCTTTCCATTTTCAATGCCTTTTTGAAGAAAAACCTATTTATTGCACCAGCCAACAAAAATCCCAAATGAGTGATGCCAGCCCACGTGAAAAAGGGGTCTGCTGGTTTTTCTAGCATTTAAAAAAAGGTAAGGCATTGCTGGGCTGTACCGACAACTACATCTTTTCCCCAAGACACACAGAAGTCATTCTGCTGTGCCTAGACATCGCCTGAATTCTAGGGGTTGTTGTTTAAGGATATTGATGAAGGATATTGACAGTGACGGAGGATATTGACAGAGGCAGATCAGAAGGCAATTGTCGGGGCGAACAGGATCTAGAGACCAGAGTAAAAGAGTACAGCATGTCTACCAAGGAAAAGAAATGAAGAATATATGACCCTGGTGGTTCCTTCCAAATTGTGTACTGTGCCTTTAAGAAAAATGCCTCATTCAGACTCTGAGTATGATTTTTTTTAAAAAATTGTACAGGAACAGTGGCTGCCCTGCTTCACCCAGCCTCTGCTGGTGGTTTTTGGCTAAAGTTCACCCTCTCCGATCTGTTTTCCCATCTGCAAGGAGGAAGCGACTGGGTGTCCTTCTCCTACAGGCAGAAAAGCAGCATCCGGGAGGCAATTGAGAGACAAAAAGAAGAAGAAACAATAGTAATAATAATAATACTAGAGAAAGAACGGCAAGGATGGAAGGGTCCCTCCGGATCATGGAGACCAGCCCCTGTCCAGGCGGCCAAGCGGGGAATTGAACTCCCAGCCTCTGCATACAGAGACCTAAACCACGGAGTTATCCAGCAGTTCATTAAGGATCATCATCATCATCTTATCCTTGTAGGACCCTCTGGATCAGGAAGTCCTGCCCCCCTCAAAGGAGCACAGAGGGGGAACTGTTGCCCCCACTAACTGTGTAGTTAAGGCTGTGTGTTGTGATGGTTCCGCAGCCCCGATGCTTAAACCCCTGAGCTATTAAGGTGGTTTCCCTTTTAGTGCAGGGGATCTCTAATTAATGTAATGTTGTCTACTAATGCTGCAAGATGTCCCACAGTTCCTTGTTCTCAAATACAGCGGTATCTGAACTTACAAATTGAATCCGTTCCGAATGCATGCTCTTAAGTCGAACTACTCTTAAGTCAGGGTACCTATCTAAAAAATTGAAAAAATAAGTTTAAACATTTTTTAAAAATGAAAAAACAAATTGTAAGTCGAGCAGACCATATCTAAAATTTGTAAGGCGGCAGTTAAAAAATCAACAGTTTTCCGCTCTTAAGTCGAATTGCTAACTTAGTCGAGCTGCTCTTAAGTCGGGGTGCCACTGTACTTGAACATGCCTTAATTGCACTGGATTGTATATTATCCCTCATTACTCTAAGCCGCCTTGGGTCCTTTTTCCAAGGAGAAAAGCGGGGTAAAAAAAATACTCTAAAATAAATAAATAATCCAACCAAGCACCTCCCAGACTTTTCCTTGTTGGAGCTGAGACAACCAAGATTGTTGTGGCATCCTGAGGGCGAACGGGACCCCCCTGGCCTGGACATCTGCCTCTTCCGATCCCTAAGCCTGTAGAACCTGAATATTTATGCCCAATGAAATGCATTCATCTTTAAAATGTTGCAAGACTCTTTGCCCATGTTTTGCTCCCACATAACAGTGAAGTTAAGGGCGTGTGTTGGGATGACCTGTGGGCCTTTTTGAACAGACACTGCCCGATTTCCTTACAGTTCCAAAACACAGACCTGTCCATCTCTAATTTGGAACTACAGTGGTACATCGACTTACGAATTTAATCCGTTCCGAATGCATGCTCTTAAGTCAAACTACTCTTAAGTTGGGGTATCTATCTAAAAAATTGAAAAAATAAGTTGAAAAATAAAAAAAAATGGGGAAAAATTGTAAGTTGAACAGACCATAGCTAAAATTTGTAAGGCAGCAGATAAAATGCCAACAGTTTTCGGCTCTTAAGTCGAATGGCTCTTAAGTCGGGGTGCCACTGTATGCCTTTCCTGAAAGGTACCAGCATTTTCTTTGCAAGAGGAAATGTTCCTTAAGACATCTGAGCCAGTTCTAGACTTTTCATCTTTCCTCTGTCGCAAACATCAGTGAGACACTGTGGGGAACATTTTTTTCCCTTTCACCCAATCCATTCATAATTTGCCTCCCAGCTTCCTGTTTGAAGTTGCTCCTTGAAGGAAAAAAGCAGATGGGAACGTGCTGGGGGGGGGGAGCGAGGGATCCTGCCCTACACTATTTCAAAAACTGTCCTGGAGTGCCCCCCCCCGCCAACCTGCAAGTGATATAACCTGGCAGGCAAACCACCGTCCCAGAACTGAGCCTACCCAGACTCAATTATGCCAGCTAAGGATGTATCCCGGGGGCGGGCGGGGGGGGGTGTCTCCCTCATCTGCACATGGACAGCCACGGATGGTGCCCCCACCACCACCCAAATTCAGGTTTTTGTTGTCGTTAATGCCCACACAGCGCATGTGGGTTTGCTGGTTTAAGATTGAAGCCCATGCACTCATCCCTGAAGACTAGCAGTGTTCCTTTTTTTTGGATTAGGATTCCTAGGATCCCACAACCAGCCTTCTGGGAGTTGTAGTCCCAACGGAGAACATTTCTGAACTCCCTTTGTGAAGATCTTAGAATTACAAAGCTAAAAGAGACCCTGTGGGTCATAGTGCCCAGTCCCTGTCAGGTGGAATTGAACTCCCAAACTCTGGTTCTGTAGTTAAGAGACCTCAACCACTGAGCCATCCAGAAGTTGATTAAGAATCATCATCATCATCATCATGACCCTCTGGACCATCCAGTCCGTCACCCTGTCATAATGTGCCTCTATATCAATCTACCATATATGAGTACATACATAGACTTTGTGTTTATAACCACGTATAAATTTGTGTTTACATCTCCTTTTTGGATGTTCTCTACCGTACATGATTACATGGAATTTTTACTCTCTCTTTAACTGCTCATGTTCTCTTGTCGCTTTAATGCCGTCTTTTAATGCTGTAAGATGTCCCTCAATTCCTTGTTCTCAATACTTGAACATGTCTTAATTGTACTGGACTGTATATTATCCCTCAGTAGTGTAAGCCGCCTTGGGTCCTTTTCAGACACTCTTCAGCTCATATGAAACGGAATTAAATAAACGATGCCGAGATGGGTGGGTTTCCCTCCCCACCTGCAGCAGGAACATCCTGAGTCTTCAGCTCTGCAGGAGAAATCGCCCTGGCGTTAGGCAGAGGGAACTGCTGCCACCCACCCCATCTCTCTCTGTTCCTGGCAGGAAACACACACACACTCACTCGCACACACACACACATACACAGGCCTGGGGGCACACACTATTCTCCTAACTCCAGCTGTTCCCCTACATTAACTGCAAGGGACCTGCCCACCTCTCTCAGCACAGAGCAGAGCGAGTGGGAGGATGATGGCAAAAGGAACAAGGTAACCCAGCCAAGGTTGGCAACCCAGGAGCAGAAAAGGGCCGGGCGGCATTCACACGCGTGCCAGCAGGCCCAGCTGCCGAGACAGGAAACTTTTTCCTTCAGCTGGAGTTTGGCAAACAGATGGAGGACAAGGAACAAAGCACCCCCTGCCCCCCCCCCAAGCACAGAGCGTGGCCAGGGTGTGGAAGGGACGCGGGGCACGGGGTAGGTGGGCGCCGAAGGACTCAGGGACAGCCTTGCCCGCTCGCACGGACGGCCCTGCCGTGCCCTGTCCTGAGGGAGCAGCCCAGCAGCCCCCTTTTGCAGAGGAAGGGGGGGCGCAGGGACCCTTGGGTGCAATATTAAGGGCAGCACATTCTCCTAAAAAGCACCCCAGAGACCCTCAGCACAAGGGAGGACCCTGGACCCCATGTGGGGAGGGTCTGCCCCTCCTCTCTCCCCCCCCGCCAGGCTCATCCTAAGACACCCCCCCCAAACAAAAACCCACGTCAAGAAGCATCTCCCAAGATCCAGCAGGAAAGGGGACGCAGGTTGACCCCTCCCTCCCTCCCCCGTCGTCTCTCTCTGGGGTCCCCTCCTACCCCATTTCTTCTGGCAGTGGGGCCCCTTTGAAAGAGAGCGTTTTTAATCGCGGACACCACCGTTTCCTTTCTGCCCCCCCAACTCCCTCTGGATCCTCCCCCCCACCCCGTTCTCCCACTCCCTGCAGGGAGTCCTCCCCCCTCCCCCCACAAACACACGCACCTCACCCCGCTGCCTGCCCCCAATCCTTCCCGTTGGCCCCGGAGCAGCCCCCGATAGACCCCCCCCACACACATACCTCCCTACCTCCCTCGACCCCCCCTCGCCTTTCCTTCCCACCCACCCCCCTCCCAGCCAGGTCCCCTTTCTGCCCCCCACCAGACCCCCTCCCTCCGAATACAACCCCCCAGACACACACGCCTCTCCTACTGGCCCCCCCTCCGCCCTCCGGACCCAGCTTGCAGCAGGACCCCCACATCTCCCCCCCCTCGATGACCCCCCCCCGCCCTCTCGCCTCCTCCAGGACCCCCTCCCCAGACCTCCGACTCCTTCCGTGGGGGGTTCCTATAGGGCTCCCTGCCCTTGGCCGGCGGGGTCCTGCCTCTGCCCAGCGGGGGGCCCTGGCCGTTGCTGCCGCCCGCCTCCTCCATCCGCCCGAGGTCCCTCTTCCTCCTCCTCCTCCTCCTCCTCCGCGGGTTCCCCCAACGACGTTCAGCCACGTGGGGGGCTCCTGCCCGGGCACTTCCCCGCCCCGGGCCCGGAGCCACGCCCACCCTCGCCCCCCATTGGCCGGGCCGCCGCCGGTGGGCGGGGGCGGCCGCGCACACCCCCTCGCCGCCATTGGCTGCCGGTGGGAGGAGGGAGGCCCCCCTGTGGGAGACCTGTATCTAGGGCGGCTGGAAAAAGGGGGCGTGCCCGGGGGAGAAGGGCGGGGCTTCGGCTCTCCGGGCGCCAGACGCGTGTCGGCGGTGGTCGTGGGAACAGGGCTCGCCTTTCTGAACAGCAGGCAAAAAAATAAAACAAATCAAAGAAAAACCAAACACTACAAAAGACACAAAACACTGTGGCACCTTAAAGATTGACTTCCATATTTTAATGGAACGTTTCGTGGACTACACGTGTACTTCTTCAGACATAACAGGGGCAGAATGTGCTCCTTTCTGAATGTGAATGTGATCGGGGAGACCTCCTTGGGAGGCCTCCTCCGCCTCCTCCCTCGCTGCCTCTACTACAGCCAAGCTCTGGGCATATCTGAAAAGTGCTACGGACGTTACTTTTTTGGGACAGTTCCTAGAAGACCCTGGGAGCCTAAGAAACTAACTTCTCCAAGTTATGTAAAGCACCCGTGAAGTTATTTCAGACGTAGCGTCGGGATACGCGGGATCCTGGCAGCGGCGGGCTTAATTCCCAGCAGTTGGACCGCGAAGATCTACTGACCGTACGAATTAATGACCCGTGCGAGCACCAGGGCCTTTCAATTTAAAGGCCGTGGCTTCTTTGATTGGGTCAACTCATCTTCTGTCAGGGCTTCCTCTTGACAGATTAGAGTGCTGGGCCAAAGTTAACGGAATGGGTTTCAACAGAGGGAAATGTAGGGTGCTGCATCCAGGTAAAAAGAATGAATTGCACAGATATAGGATGGGAGACACCTGGCTGGAAAATAGTACCTGTGAAAGGGATCTGGGAGTCTTGTTGGACCACAAAGTTAACATGAGTCACCAGTGTGATGTGGCGGCCCAGAAAGCCAATGCGATTCTTGGTTGCATCAACAGAACCATAGTGTCTAGATCAAGGGAAGAGATAGTGCCCCTCTATTCTGCTCTTGTCAGACCCCACCTGGAGTCCTGTGTCCAGTTTTGTGCGCCTCAATTTTAAAAGGATGTTGACAACCTCGAGCGGGTCCAGAGGAAGGCAACCAGGATGGTCGAAGGTCTGGAAGAAATGTCATATGACTGAAGCTTGTTGCCATTCAGCAGTCAGTGTATCAACAATGTCTTGCTAGCTAATCAGGTGTGATTAATGTGAACAAAGCCTCAGCTGCTTCCTAGTGGGTTACGTAAACGGTTACGCTATAAAAACAGTGATTTCCCACCTGGCTATTACCCTGTTTCCCCGAAAATAAGACATCCCCTGAAAATAAGACCTACTTACAGTTTTGCCCCTCACTGAAATATAAGGCATCCCCCCCCCCGAAAATAAGGCCTCCCCGATAATAAGATAACAATAAATGTGTACTGTATTTTTCTTCATGGAAAAATAAGACATCCCCTGAAAATAAGACCTAGCACATCTTTGGGAGCAAAAAGTAATATAAGACACTGTCTTATTTACGGGGAAACATGGGTAGAAGAAGCAACAATTGTATGAGGCACCTTATCTGGAAAAGACAAGGAAGTAGCTCCAAGAAAATGAACACGAGATGTCTTCCTTAGACTGGGTGAGCATTATTTGGAAATGTTTTTCTGTTTCTCAATATGCTTAGAGCAAATATTTGATATGTCGACAGAAAGCATTTGCATCCTTTGAAATATGCAATGTCTTAACTTTTGAAGAGAAGTTAGGCTCCAAGATGCTATCTTGTTAAGAATCTAGAAAGGTATTAAGATACAATATTCTTAAGAGTGTAACTTAAAAAATGTACCTATTTTGTCATACTGTAGTTTGTTTTGGGGTTCAAACAAAAAGTACAACTTCAGTTTAAACATCTGTGACTTTGCAAGAATGGATTTTAAATATTCAGTGCTTTCATTTCTCTCTCATAATGAACATAAGAGCCATGCTGGATCAGGCCAACGGCCCACCTAGTCCAGCTTCCTGTATCTCACAGTGGCCCCACCAAATGCATCCGGGAGAGCACGAGACTAGATATCTGTCTCCTGATACCACTCCCCTGCATCTGGCCCTTGAAGTACCCCGGTTTTAAGCCTGGAGATGAAACATCTCCATCATGGTTTGTAACCTGTGATGGCCTTTTCCTCCAGGAATCTGTCCAACCCCCTTTTATTTATTTATTTATTTATTTATTTATTGTATTTATACCCCGCTTAATATCAAAAGATCTCTAAGCGGCTTACAAAGCCGAAATGGCATTAACAATTACAATAAAACAGACAAACAATACACACAATATAGCTTAAAAACCAGATAGTGTTCCTGAATACTATCTAATAAAACTCTGATAAAAATATCATTCAGAGAACATGAAGGCATCCAGGCCAGATGCCATCACCATCTCCTGTGGTGGGGAGTTCCACCGACTAGCAACATGCTGTAAATCCCTTTGATATATCTTGGCTATTCTGAATTATGAACCTAGAAACAATTTAGACTAATAAAATGTGTGGGAAAGCACAGGTTTTGGAAGTTATCTGAAATGATTGCAACCGAGACAAAATTTATACTAAGACACCTGAAGCTTGTCTATGGGCCATTTCACACGACCCCTAAGATCCGCTGGCCACTTAAATTCGCACCAGAGATCTTGTGGGTTCGTTGCTCTTCCTGCATCCCCACCCCTCCGCACTTCCTTGATCCTGTCTGCGTGAGGGGAGAAAAAAGGGGACAAAAGAATGCAGGCTCACCTCCGTTTGCCGGTCCAAGCCTCCCCAAGCCCCGTTGTCGTCCTGTTTCCTTCTCTTAAAGGGGCGGGAGGCAAAAAACAACAACAAACAGAAGCGAGGAGAGCCGGGCACGCACTCCTTTACATCCGGACCTGGGGATTTTCACCCTCCAAGAGCAGGTACCTGAAAAGTGCGTTGGGACACGCTTAGGTGGGCGTGGTCGCACTTAATTATCTGTAAACTCCGGAGCTGGTGGGGAAACAATTTTAAGCTCCGGAGCTGGGAGCCATTTGTGGCGGAGTTTAGGGGTCGTGTACAAATACCCTTGCCAGCGGATCTTAGGGGTCGTGTAAAAGTGCCCAAAGCTGCAGACTCAGCAAGCAGCCAGGAGTGCAGGACACCCTCCATCCCATAATACCCAGCGGCTGACAGGCAGAGGGAAATGGTCCCTGGTCCTGAAGGCAACACAGCCACCCGGACCAGCAGCCTTTGAGGGCCTTAGCCTCCATGAACCCACCCCATCTTTTTAAAAGGACAACCACCATTCCATCTTGAGGCAGTCCATGCCACAGTTTAGGCAAGCACTGGGCAGGAAAAAAATATCCTTCCTTTCTCTGGATCCTGCCACCATGCTGGTCATGTATTATGTGTACGGAAGCAAAACATATTTCATGCCATGTTCTTGGAGCCTCGCTAAGAGAGGTCTCCTGTAGCGTCAAAAGCTACAAGTCCTGGTTAATTTCCCATTCGGTCCCACTGCATCCAAATGGAACATTTAAAAACATATTCAAAGCCCAGCGAGGATGTTACAAGATTTTATTTGTGATTTTGAGATTACAGAGTCCTTATTGCTGATCTAATACAATCACTCAGACATTGATATTTAAAACATCATCTTGCAAATATTATAATCTCATAAGTTTTTGTTTTGTTTGTTGGAATTTCCTTATTGGAGAATGATGACACGATTTTGACTTCATTCCCGGTTTTCCAATGGTCACAACACAATTCATTGTTTTTCCATAATGCAGATTTTTTTTTTTTTGCTGGTGTCTCCTTTCCTTTTTAAAAGTCATTTCATAGTCTTTTAAAATGATACGTTAGAAAATAAAACATTATACAATTTAAATTTAGAGATGTTCACAGAGTATGGCGATTTCAGATCGATTAGGAACAGCTAAGCAAGCAAAATAGCTTAGAGATTTTTAAAAAAGCAGAGCACAGGAGGAAAAAAGTCTTTTAATCAGAGGGAGATAAAAGCACTTTTTTTGGGGGGGGAGAGGGGGACATTTGTTCATTCCCCACCCCCTTTACAATGAAGATAAAAATGATTAGCACATACAGATTTACACATGAGAACAGCACCATCACATGCTCTAGCTAGTGACAGACACTGGAAAGGGACCCCCCCCGCTGCCTCTCCCCCCCTGTCCCCACAGTCTCCCCATCCCCATCTCCCCAAGCCCCACACGGGTGGAAGGGCTGTGTGGTTTTTTTTTTCAACAGAGGAGGGAGGTGGGCGTTGTGTTTGGGCTGTGAGGTCCTCCTCACCTTCCCACAAGGGCATCGCTCCAGAAATGAAGCCATGGAGAGCCCAGAACTGCTTCTTGCAAAAAAACAAAACAAAACAAAAAAACCCCCAAAAAAACCCAAGCTGAGCAGGGACATACACAGAGAGAGAGAGAGAGAGAGAGAGAGAGAGAGAGAGAGAGAGAGAGAGAGAGAGAGTTCCAGAAAGCATATGGGAATTGCCACCCTGCCTGGTTTTATAGCAGCCCCCACCCCACCCTCCTGTGGACTCTAAAGCCTGCTGTCTCCTCGCATTACCACGCCGCGCGGATCACACCATCTCCTCCTCCGGATGCCAAGCGGGGTCCAGGCCTGGTCAAGCCCTCAGGTGGGGGGCTCCAGGTGGGACAGGAAAGCCCCCAGGCCTCAAAAAGCCCGATTTTGGGGGAGGGGACGACACACACGCTATGGTTTTGACACTGGGACGGGCCTCGGTCATGTCTTCCCACCCCTGGGCTCACAGACCAGAGGCCGGATGGTGTGGGAGGCAAGTCCCTTGCGTGCCACGTTGCCAGCGGCATCCTTTTCGTTAAAGACACGGCAAGCCAAAGCAGGGCCATGGGCTCAGAGTGTGGCCCCAGCGGTGCGTATCCTGAACGGCAAGGCAGCCTCTCTGAATTCAGAGGGGAGGGAGGGCAGGAATTAAGCAAGAACAGCGTATTCGCGCCGTCTTCCCGGGTTCCCGTGGCCTGGGAGGACGCACTCGGTGCTCTTTCGAGAGAGAGAGAGACTGAGAAGGAACACTTTTTCTCTCTCGGACACCTGATGGACAACCCAGAAAAGTTAAAGGGAATCTCCTGCAAAATCAGGCCTCGGCTGAGTGAATGGGGCTGCGGCCATTTCCTGGGAACAGGAGCCCTTTAGAATTACTGTCCTGCTGATGATACTGGACAACAACTCCCATCGTCCCTCACCTTGCGAGCGCCGACAGGAGCTGCAGCCCGCCAGCACCAGCCAGGGGAGTCCACCCACCCACCCCACAATGCCACCGGAGGATCTTTTTAAAACCAAGCCCTGGGCTTGAGAGGGGTGCCCTGGATTGCCCAACGAAGATGGGAGGGTGAATCTCGGCTTTCGACGCCTGAGGAACCAGCCAATTCCCCGAGGCCTGGATGCCAACATGAACGCCGCCTCGGAAAGAAGCGTTGCAGCAGGGAGAGCAGGGTTCAAAAGCCCTCATCTGCTATTGGACTGGGGTCACGCTGGAACTAAGCAAACCTCCCTGGACTTAAACTAGAGGGCTTATCCAGGGAGGGAGGGGGACTGGTAACCAAAGGTGGCCCCATGCTTCATGCCACCACGATAGTCTTGGCATGTGGAAATATATTAAAGTTCTGGACTCCAATTTCGAGAACTAAGAATTCTGGGAGCTGCAGTCCAAGCCAGAAACGTTGGGCCTCTGCATAGACCACCGTCCGTATGGAGCGGTCAGTGGTCACTTTCAGGTCCTTGGATTTCACGCCCTCTTCCTCACTTCCTGAGCTCAGGGGTTCTCCTTGCTTGGAAGGACTTAACCTGCCACACTCTGTACACTTCAGTAAAAGCAGCTTCTTCTTAGGTGAACATGGATTCTACAGCATCATCTTAGCAGACTTCTTTGCTGGTTAAGTACATTCCCCCCTGCCTGCTCCCCCAACCCGCCTGCCAGAGTTTCAGAGGCACCAGGCTGACTCCAGCGCAAAAGACAACCAAGTATCTGCCAGCTGGACGCACGGGGAAGCAACGGAATAAACAGAAATGTTGCTAAAAAGAAAACAAAAACAAATGGAGCCTGCCTTCAAAGCCACAAAGCTGCTCGATTCCCTCTTGCTATGCAGCTCAAATTGGCATTAAAAAAAAAACCCAACAATAACCCAAGCACCCTGTCCTAAATTTACAGTGGATGACAGTCTCACAGCCAGACAAAGCCTCGCACAGCTAGAAGCATCACCCGCGATACGAACCACTCCTATGGAACGGATCAAGGATAGATCCGGACCGGCAGCTTTTCCTATATAGGCAGTCTGTGCGATCGGCGGTGAAACCTGGAACAAAGCGGTTCTTTGCATTTCATTTCCCTTTTATTTTTCTTCTCTTTGTGGAAATCCTGGGCCTTAAAATAGCCGCATTTTTGCTCTTCAGGCCAACCCACCCACCCCAGGTCTGCCTTCTCTCCTCTGTCTCTATTAGAAGACTGTTCTACTTCCGGTCACCACCAATTTCCTAATTCCGAGATGGCTCCACAACACCGAGACCCTCTGCCTGACTGATCTGCCAATTTCCTCCCACAGAAGTCACCCACAGTGTTTGGGATCATGCCCGAAAGCACATCCCACCCCATCCTTTTTTTTTTAACCTAAGAAAGAGAATCAGATTGTTAGGGTGGCTATAGGCACACAAGGGCAAAAGTGCCAGTTGAGAGAGGAAAGAAAAAACTGGAGGAGGAAAAAAAGAGAGGCTAAGATACCAGATGTCAGGCCAGAAACAGCATGTTAGGAAAAATTAGTAGCAGGACAGGGCACCACAAAGAGGAAAACCAACGGCAAAAGAATTCATGTTTAGGGACGCCCCAGGGTGGTCTGCCTACCTGTTGCAAAGACGACACATCCACTGAGAAGCCCGTGCTAAGAACGATGCCCCATCTAGTTCCCTGAATCCTGTGCTGTTCTGGGTCCCACTTGTCCATTTCTCTCCCCCAAAATACTGCCTGACACCTATTCTGGGCAACTGCCTCAAACAGAGAATGGTCTCTTCTCTGTGAACAGAGAAACAGAAATACCACAAGCAGCGGGACAGGCCTAAAGAGAAGAGGATTGTTTCTTCTTTACCTGGAGGTGTGGAAAAAGTCCTGATCTCAGAATTTTGAACAGCATGGAATTTCCACAGCCATGCACTCTTGGGACTGCGGCATTTTGGAGTGCCCTTCTTTTGTGCAAAATTTAGGCGCAATGAACACCATCCTGGGGAAAGGACTCCTGAGCATGAAATCTATGGGCCACGTAGAATTACACGTGCATGGCGCCGTGTCCTGCACAGAAGCTGTTCCCACGAGGTCTGTGCTTCCAAACCTTGGGGCGCCCAGATGTTCTTGGATTGCATCTCCCAGAAATCTCAGCTAGCACAGCTAGTTAGTGGTGAAGGGTTTGGGGAGTTTTAGTCCAAGAAAATCCGAGGGGATCCAAGGCGGGGAACCACCGCACGAGATCATGTCCAGCATCTAAAGGGGATTGAAATGGTCAAAGGACGTCCCTGTACGGTTACGTCCAGGTTGAAACACGGTCAGTCTTTGGGAACAGAAGGACAGATTTTGGGCAAATCCAATCCTCGTGCAGATTAGTCTGCTGGCAAGACCAACCAAGGCAAATTTCTTATGATAAAATTCAGGAAGGCTTTAAAAAATATTCCCAGCAAGGGTGAGATCTCTGGACATGCGCACGACAGCCCGATGCCTCAGTCCTGGGAGAACATGACTTTGGCAGGTTTGGGGAAGGAAAGAGCAGAGCATGCCCCTCCTGCAGCAGGAAAGCACGGCACTTCCAGAGGTGGCACCTTCTGCGCGCACCCCAGCAAATCCCTCCCCGGCCAGGTTTCCAGGGGTCCACCACCATCTGGCTGCTCCCCCCCTCCCACAAGCAGCCCCCGCTGTGCACAGGCAGCTCCGTTAAGAACGAGGGTTTCCCCGCAATGAGGTTGGGAGACGGTCTGAGCAGCATTGGAGATGGCCGTGGTCAAACTACAGGGGGAGAAGTGCCTGCTGACATCCCTGCAAATCCGCAGCCGCTTTCCAGGCTGCCATGGCTTGAAAATAGGCAAGAGTAGAAGGAGGCCGAGAGGGGTGGAGAGGCCGTGGCGCCTGCTCAGACTCCGGCCTCCTCTTTGGCAGCCTCCTTCCGGCCCAAACAGCGCACAGGACGAGACACGACAGCGACAACAAACTGCGTTAAGCGGACAGCGCCGGCTGTAAAATGCACTTGGCCGGATCCTGTCTCCTTTCCCCATCGCCAACTGCAGCCTTTTTACCCCCACCCCACCCCCAAGCGCCAATGTCCATCATCTCACAGTCCCATGGCAGTTTAAGAAACACCACTGGCCGAGGCCGCATGGACAGTATTCTAGTTTAATAAATAAATAACCTAACACACGTGGTGGTCTACGGCAGCGAGCCTGGTTCTAAAGTCGGAAGCGTGTCCTGGTTTGTCCTGTACAGTAGCTGAATGAGATGCTTGTTCCTCCCCTTCCTGCCAGTGATGGCTGCAGGGAATTAATACCTAGGGGGGGGGAAACGAGAAAGCCACCAGGTTAACGACAAGCGTCCGCTTTGTTTTCCCTTCAAAGGATGTTTGAGAGCAGCAGGAGGGAGTGAAGAGTAGTAACACAGGAGGCTCTGGAAGTTGAGTCATGGCAACCGGACTTCTTTTTCTTGAGACATAAACGTTTCGCTCATCAAACAGTTTCATCAGTCAGACTAACGAAGCTGCTTGGATAAGCAGCGAAAGGTTTCAATCTCTCAAGAAAAAAAACCCCAGTTGCCATGACTCAACTTCCAGATAAACTCACCTGGATGACTGAGAATCTTCACAGACATATCGCACGAGAGACCTGTACTGCCTTCCAGCTTTGCTCTCATAAAGTTCTCCAGGCCCTTTGCTGGCAGAAGCTGAAAACGCTGCTTTCTTAGATATTCCCAGGAGGGCACCTGCACTTGACTATTGTAGTAAGATCAAGGAGGTGCCCTGGGCCACCTTAAAGATCAACAGGCTTTCATTGGCAGCTGCTTTTGTGGGCCTGCAAGCTGTTGCGTTCCACGAAACGGGCCACAGTTCCACCTACCATTCTGCTACCACTATGTTTCAGAGCACTTACACTTTGTGGGCATTGGAAGACTGTCTGCTCAAAGGGCTGCTTTCTCTGACTGAGCACTTCCCTGATTCCTGCTGCACCTGGAACTAGACTTAACACTTTCAGGCCAATCTAGAGTTTCTGCCATGCCGTCTCAGAGACAGGAGGAGAGAGACACAGAAACCAAGCCACACCAATGCACTGGCTTGGATTAAACTCTGCTGGCAGGTGGGGAGCAATCCTGCCTGCAAATTCTGCCCTGAGAACTCCATCATGCCCTGATTCGGAGGCAGAAATGGCAGCCAGAGCCAGCCGACATCTCTTCCTAGGAATTCTACTGCTTCTGCTTTTGGGCAAGACTTTTGCCACGGCGGCTTTTGCTGAACCTGTTTGCTTCCTGCTAGGAGGTGAACTGCAGGCGTCTACCATCCCTCAGCAGCTGAGCAGGCTGTCATCAGCTGGAGCACCGACCAGCCTCTGGGACTTCTAGAACATCAGACATTACATTCATGGACAAGCAAGGTCCTGTTGCTGCCAGGACAGGACATGCATAAACCGGCAGCTCCCGGCCGCTTCATGACAAGGCTCCCCTCACACACATTCCACAGCTATGGCCACCCAATCTTCTTGCCTCAGCCCAAGGAGGCACGCAGACCCACCCATTTGGTGTTTATTCAAATGTGCAAGAAGTGTGGCCTCAACTGTGTGGGGTTTTGACCGGGACCATCACCTGGGAGGGCCTCTTTACTGAGAAAAGGAAAGGCCAGGCCAGCCACTCACACAGAGAGGCAACAGGCCTCACAATGGTACAATAGTTCCCTACCACAACACGGTTCATATATTACGGTCTCAGTATATCCCGTTTTTTTCTTGAGAGTAGCAGGCTTCCAAAGAGAGGTTTTTAACCCCCTCCTGGCACCTCAGCAAACAGACCTGGGGCTGCACCTGCCGGCTGCACTTGCAAAGAGTAGACAGACAGACATTGAGTTCCTGGCAGCAAGGTCTGCTGAGGTGTCAGGAGGGGGTTAAAAACCTCTCTTTGCAAGTACAGCCAGCAGGAGCAGCCCTTGCTGAGGCTTCTGCATGTTGCTTCCAAAGAGAGGTTTTTAACCCTCTCCTGAAACCTCAGCAAACAGAGCTGGGGCTGCTCCTGCCAGCTGCATTTGCAAAGAGAGTTTTTTTTAGCCAGCCCCTAACACTTCATCAAACTGACCTTGGGCTGCTTGTGTGTGCCCAAAGATAAGTGTTTAACCCCTTCCTGACACCTCAGCAGACAGACCTTGAGCTCCTGGCAGCAAGGTTTCCTGAGGTGTCAGGAGGGGGTTAAAAGCCTCTCTTTGGAAATGCAGCCGGCAGGAGCAGCCCAAGGTCAGTTTACTCAGGTGTCTGCATTTCCCGGATTTTCCTTTATCACAGGTGGATCAGGCACCAAACTCCTGCAATAACTGGGAGAGTACTGTAATTCCGCTCTGAACAATCCACCCCTTGCTAATTTTCCTCTTCCTTCTTTTGACCGAGGAACAGCCCCAGGCCACGTTCTGAGCACTCCGGGGAGCAGGGAAGACATTCCTGGGCACAGGGATGGCTCCGATCATTTCTTTGGGATTTACGTTGGCACCAAGGGAAATAAATACCTGTAGTAGTTTGGTTTGAAAGGTCCGTTTTTATTTAGCCCCAGATATTTCGCCTGTTCGTCCGTAAGCTCCGTCAAATGTGCGTCGAACGTCGGGAGATGAAGGCTGGCGACGTACTCGTCTGGAACAGAAAAATGGAACCACGAATAAGCCCGCCGGCAGCAGCAGCAAGCCAGGTGAGCATCTGACGGTGCAGCCACCCGGATGGAAACGAAGCCCGGCGGGGCTTGTACAAAAATGCACTTCAGGGCCGGTTCTGACGGATGATGCCAGCCGCCATCAGAAAAGCAGCCTCCCTGCTTGGAGGTGGCAAGCTTCTCCTCCCCAGACTGCTTGGATCAGGAACAAGGGACAGCGTGAGACACTGCCTTCAGAACTGGGAACATTTCCTGGTGCACCGGCTGGCAAGTTGACTTTACACAAAGCGCCAACCAAGCTTAAGGACCAGTTAAGCATCGGGCTTGGATCTTTTGCAGACCGGGCCCCAGGAAGGAGGAGGCAACAGCCTGACAAAGCCCTTGCCTCCAAGCAGAACTGGACCAGAGGGGCCTCCCTGAACCCTGCACGCACCCGAGCAAACGCTGCTGCCAACACTCCCCACTGGTGCTGGGGAGGGGGGTGTAGCGGGAGTTGTAGTCCTTGCATGTCTGCGCTCCGGCAGTACCCATGGGCTTGAGAGGGCAAGGGGAACGGGTTCCACCCCACATCTGGCTCTGCAGCAAAAACAAGGCTGTCTGCCAGCCTCATGTTGCCTCCAGGGAAGTGGCCGCTGCAATCCATTAGGGTGGAAGCCCGGGGAGATCCCTCGGGGCTGATGGCCCCAGAGGCCGAGGGGAGAGCCCCCCCCGGCAGGGATACCAATCTCTGGAACCCCGTTACTGGCCACAGCATGTGGGGCCGCTGGCAAACGCTCACCCATTTTCTTAGGCAGCAGGTAGACGTCTTGCTTGTAGCGTCCTTCGGGGGCGTTGTAGAGTTCTATCAAGGCCAGAGCCTGCGGACAGAGGGAAAGCAAAGTGTGCTGCTGATATCCAGCATCTCAAGCACACCGGGTAAAAGCCAATGAGCCCACACGCAAGTCTTCCCCATCCCACCCCACCCCGGCCACCATCCAAGGGGTCTGCTGGAATATCTATCTAACTGCAAGGAGTCCATGGAATCGAAAAAGAACAAGAAGGAAGTGGAAGCATTTTACTCCAAAACCGGAATTCTGTACATAGACTTCTCTGAGACTGTATACAAGTGAAATAGATGTTTTTTTTAAAAAAGAGAATGTGTTCCAAGGGGCTGGTCGTGAAAAGAGGGTTAATAGGAGTGAAATTATCATTCAAGGGTTTTTGCAAGTGAAGCCTGTTATTCGTTACTGGGAATTGCTACACAATCCTTCCAAGACTGACGAAGATAAGCAGGAAACATCTCATTCTTCCTTTTGAACTGTTTTCTCTCGTCACCCTTTCCACCCCTTTTGAAATGACCGGGTGCACCGGAGAACAGGCGAGAGTGGAAGGTGCCCAATGCAAGACACTCTAGGCACCAACTAGCATCAGCCAGCAACCCCAAACCAGGAGCCATGTTGGCCCGGTGTTGGCGGAGGAAGTCCCTGGGCCCTTCAGGAGAGGGGGCTCAGCTAAACACACAGCACAGAAAAAAGGACTGTTCCCCTCTGCACCCCCCGTGCCGTGAGAACCCTAGAACAACACGGAAGGTTCATGACTCTTTGAAAGAGGCAGGCGGTTCGAAATGACAGGGTTGTGAAGGAGACTCATTCTCCAGAGGGGGGGTCCATCGTTCATAAGGAAGCATGTGTCAGGGCACCCAGTTAGCAACAACCCTGCACCCTTACGAATTGTAGAATTTCTTCTCAGCTACTAAATGCACCAGGGAACACCAGCAGGGTGCTGCATTCTGCCCACCTGAGCTTGAAGCTGACACAGCTAGGAAGGGCGGCTAAGTGCCTCCCTCCCGCAGAGCTCTTAGGGTATTTGTACACAATCCCTAAACTCCGCCGCAAATGGCTGCCAGCTCCGGAGCTTACAATTGTTTCCCCACCAGCTCCGCAGTTTGCAGGAAATTAAGTGTGACCATGCCCACCTAAGCACGTCCCAGCGCACTTTTCATGTACCTGCTCTCGGAGGGTGAAAATCCCCAGATCCGGATGTAATCTGGTGAGTGCCGGGCTCTCCTCGCTTCTGTTTGTTTGTTTTTTTGCCTCCCGCCCCTTTAAGAGAAGGAATCAGGACGACGACGGGGCTCCGGGCGGCTTGGAGGTGAGCCTGCATTTTTTCCTCTCTTTTTTTCTCCCTCCCCTCACGCAGACAGGAGCAAGGAAGTGCGGAGGGGTGGGGACGCAGGAAGAGCAACGAACCCCCAAGATCTCTGGTCCGAATTTAAGTGGCCAGCGGATCTTAGGGGTCGTGTGAAAAGGCCCTTCGTTAGCTGACTATTGCTTCCACCGTGGTGCTCAAAGGGCCTCTCTCTACGCTCTGGCTCACAATCAACTCCAAATTATTCAGGAAGGTAAACCTAGAGGGTGGCTGAGAAGAGCTCCAAGTGGATCTCCCTGGCAGCCAAGCGGCAGATGGCAGAAGCCGAGTCAGTAAGAGCAAAGCGAGTCACAGAGGGAGACAAGATTCCTGGCTTCGTGCGCAGAGGAAGAGGGTCTAAGCTGGTGGCTGACCACCCAAAAGAAACTCATCCTGGGATCACACCGGAAAGGACACTGAAAAATAATCCAACCCAAGGGCTGCCGAGCCAATTCTGTTGAGAACGTGACCAGCAATAGGAGAGAACGCATCACGAGGCCTTATGAGAGCCGAACAGGCGCAAACCCCACTTACGGACAATTCTGGTTTAAGATGTTAAGAAGAAAATTAAAGAGCTGAAGAATGTCTAAACAACATGTCCAAGGGGTGGGACATCATTTGGATAAATAAAGACGGGTGTGTTAAAAGCCTGTGGATTAAAACTGAAAGATGGATGTTCTGCCCCAGCAGTGAAAACAGGGAATTTTCCTTTAAGCTCAAGAATGATGGGAATCGTAGTTTTAGGCGGCATGCCTAGGAAACAGCTCTGATTCGTCAGGACATCTATTGCATGTGGGTCCTAGCACATATTTGCATGTTTTATTAGCATTGTCTGCCCGTGGCAACACACACGCGGAACACCAGGGAAGACAACACCTCGTGTTTACAGACTGAAAGAGAAATGTAGGCCAAGGAGACCTGATGTATTTCATGAAGAATCTGCTACAACCTCTAAGTTGGAATGCCATGGAATAAACAATTCCTTTTAACCCTCGTTCTCCTGTGTTTGTTGAGCTCAAAGCTATCCCCCCTCAGCTCACAGCCCACCACCAAGGGTGGGAAGCAGAACAGTGGAGGAAGGTGGTGGGGGTGAACGGCAACCAAATTTGATTTATTTATTTATTTATTTACTTGTTGACCGCCCGACTTTCCCTCGGGAACTCTGGGCGATGTACAACAAATTGCCAAATGAACAACTAGCCCAAAACAACCCCAGCGATAAATCAAACAGAAAGATAAAAACATGTCATGTAGGAACAGAAATGCTAGAAATTGGGAGTCCTCTAAGTCAAGAGTTCTTTGCAGTAGATTAAGGGCAGAGAAAATATGTTGTGCAAAGCTCTGTCATGGGGCCCTGGGGCTGCACACGGTGCAAACAAAGTGTACAGTATTTAGATATATTTGCAAGTAGTGTTTGGAGATGTCATTCCTACAAAGGCCAGCATCTGAAGAGCTTCCAAGCTTTCCTGCAATAGGGCTCCGGATTTCATGCAACCTCGAGCAAGGCATCCTGTAGGAAGCCCATGGGACCTCCAAGAGACGAGGGGGTGGAGAACCCACGAGGGTACTGGTGGTTTTTTTTGGGTGGGGTGGGGTGGCTGGTGCGAAGTGAGAACGTGGAACATTCATACCCTTTGCCGTTCGTCATTAAAGATGCTGAAACCAACGGTCTCCCCTTTGGCCCAGGGAGGCAGTGCTTTGATGCCTGCCCCATCGCTCACTCACCTGTGTGGTGGCCGTGATGGACAGCACAAAGGTAGGGACTGTGGAGCAGCTCAGGTTGAGTAGTCGACCCTGGAAGAGAAGCCAGCATCTCGGGTTCAGCGTGGAGGCCTCTCTTGTTGTACTTTCACCACCAAGCAACGTCAACAAAGCAAAGTGTGCTGCTTATATTCCACCCCATAGCGCTTATAAAGCATTATCTGGGAGGTTTACAAGGCAATGATACACATTACCCCCCGCTCCCTGCAAGCTGGGTCCTCATTTTACCGACCTCAGAAGGATAGAAGGCTGAGTCAACCATGAGCTGGCTATCTGGGATTGAACCCCAGGTCGTGAGCAGTTTTAGCTGCAGGAGAGGCATTTAACCACTGCGCCACGAGGCTCTTACAAAACAAACATTCTTGAGGGTCAATTGCTGGCACCCTGGCAGGACGGAAAGTGCCCCTCGACTTCATGTTTGCTCTTGCAAAGAGTCCGGGTCAGCTGACAGACCACAGCGAGGCATTTGCTGATCCTGGTTTGTTTGTAGCCCCCGAGAAATGCCCGCTACCTGCTCACCGGATGGGTGAACGGCCTCCGGGCTCCCAAGCTGCCTCCTTTACCTCTGCCAGAAGCACGATCCTCTTCCCGTCGGGCCAAATGACGTGGTCGACCTGAGACCTCACCCGCTCCCACGTCAGTTCCGGCGTCCGCAAACTGGCCTGAAAGACAGTGTCGGGTGGCTTTGAAACAGAGCTGGTGCAATCTTTCGGCTTTGTAATACGGCGACTGCCAAAAAGATCTGAAGCCCGGACCAGCTCTTTGCAGCCACCTCTCAGGAGAACCTTCACCAAGGAGGGACCAGCGCAGGGCTGTGACACCCGGTCTTTTTTTTTAACATCAGCACCCACCAGATCCAGTGGGACTACAAGTCCCAGTTAGTGTGGTCCTAGGGAGATTGGAACTGTAGTCAGCACCTTTGAGGAGTGCCAGGTTGGTGCAGCCCTCTCCCCACATTTAGCCACCTAGAAGCCCCTGAAAGGATGTCGAACAAAAGAATCCTAGCCTTTTGAACTGTGGTTGCTTCTCCCTGCAGCAAATTATTAAAGGCGATAATGCAACAGATCTCTTTTCCTGCATGAGTGTCTCTCGCTACTCTGCCTCGCAACGAGTGAATTCAAGAAAGCAATTACAGGTCAAGCAAAGAACTTCCACATAAACTGCCTTCTCATCCATCACCTTATCTCTAATTGAAGACCCCAATTGCTTCGATGATAAGACTTAAAATTGATGGGAAATAGGGGTGCTGCTATAATGAATTCCTAGATACTGGATATGGAATTGACGTCTGACATTTTCCTGGGATCTTTCTGCTGATTTCTTCACTTTTGCAATTAACTCGGCGTGCGGCACCATCCTGTGTCATGCAGCAAATGCAGAAAAGGAATATATAAAGGGAAATGACTATTTTGCGCCTAGCAGTGGAAAAATAACAAAAAAAGTCAACTCCTGCTTCCCCTCTCCCTTCTCGGCAACTTGCACAGGTAGGAAACTGGAGGTGCTGGCTAATTCAAGGCCAGTCCTGTGCACCTCAGTTTAAAAAGGATGTTGACAACCTTGAACGGGTACAGAGGAGGGCGACCAGGATGGTTGAAGATCTGGAGAAAATGTCTTATGAGGAATGGCTTAGGGAGCTGGGAATGTTTAGCCTTTCAGAAAGAAGGCTGAGGGGGGATATAATAGCTATGTTTAAATCAGGCATGTCCAAACTTCGGCCCTCCAGAATTTTTGGACCGCAACTCCCACAGTCCTTTGCCATTGGCAATCTAAGCTTAGAATTCTGGGAGTTGTGGTCCAAAACATCAGGAGGGCCAAAGTTTGGACGTGCCTGGTTTAAATATTTAAATGGATATCCTATTGAAGAGTGAACAGGTTTGTTTTCCATGGCTTCAGAGACTAGGACTCGGGGCAATGGTTTCAAACTACAGGAAAAGAGGTTCCATTTGAACATTAGGAAGAACTTCATGATGGTTAGAGCTGTTTGGCAGTGGAATAATATGCTACTCCAAAGGAGGGTGGTGGAGTCTCCTTCCTTGGAGGTTTTTAAGCAGAGGCTGGATGGCATTTCTGTTGGGAGTCCTGTGATGGGGTTCCTGCATAGCAGGGGGTTGGACTGGATGGCCCTTGAAGGTCTCTTCCAACTCTAGGATTCTATGCCCCAGCTGAGCCACCCCACCGACTGCCTGGGGGGACCCTATCTGGGCTTGAGCTCACCCGTACAGCTGACGCATGAGCAGGACTTTTCTGCTCATCAGAGGAGCCCTTGCTGAACCCTTAGGTCCTTTCACCCAGGACTTAAAATACCAAGGCTTCATGGGACTCTTCCTTTCGAAGCAAGAGAAGCCCAACCCTCAAATCCAGCTCTGCAAGAATCCTCTCGTACGTCCAGCAAGATGCTGCCCTGGAAGTTATGAGAGCGATCCTAGCGGGGGGTGGGGGGGGAGGCAGGGCAGTGAGAGCACCTGCTTCTTACCACATCGATTTCCGTGTTGGAATGTCCCATGTTACACACAATGCAACTGTTCTTCATTCTGTCCAGGTGCTCCCTGGTCACGACATTTTTGTTACCTACAAAGCCAACAGGAAACAAGAGTGAGCAAGGAACAAGGACTGGATCTCACAACTTTGCAATAAAAGTAGACAATGTACGCTGCCTATATGCCACCCCAGAGTGCTTGCCGTAGTTTTCTGTCCATAAGATGCCCCCATATATAAGACAACCCCCCCCCCTTTTCCAACCCGGAATTACAGCTTCGCAACCGGAAGGGTTCTCTTCTCGGCTTACTTCCATGCGTAAGATGACTCTCAATTTTAAGTCTAACAATTTTAGACAAAAATATAATCTTGTAAATCACTCTCCAAGTGGTTTTTATAATTCAATTATGCAGGCTACACATGCCCGCCCAAAGCAAGCTGGGTTGTCAAGGAGCCCCATGCCGCAGTGGTTAAATACCTGTCCTGCAGCTAAAACTGCTCACAACCTGGGGTTCAGTCCCAGGGAGCCGGCTCATGGTTGACTCAGCCTTCCATCCTTCCGAGGTCGGTAAAATGAGTACCCAGCTTGCTCGGGTGGGGGGCAATGTGTAGCCTGCATAATTAAATTGTAAACCGCCCAGAGAGTGCTTGAAGTGCTCTGGGGCGGTATATAAGCAGAGCACTTTTTGCTTTTCCCAGCCTTGGAAAGATGGAAGGCCAAGTTAAGCATTGAGCCAGCGACCAGAGCCCACTGGGATCAAACTCTACAAGCACCGTCTTGGCTGCAGGACTGCAGTGTGACCATTATACCACAAGGCTCCTAGATACAAAACCTTGGGGGAGTTCTCTTGCCTCCTCCCCCCACCAGCTCTGATTGAAACTGGACTCACATCCATCAGCCGAGATCTACAAACCGGCTACGGATCTCCTACTGCCCGTCCCACATCTGCAGCCAATCCCAATGCAGGGCAGCCAACGTACCTGTGCAGGTGATGACAACATCCACTTGCCGGATCACTTCGTTGAGTTTCACAAGGCGGAAGCCATCCATGCTGTGGGAAAGAGGCAGAGAGAGAGAGAGATCCTTGACACATCTCAGGTGCCAGGGCACAGGCTCTCGGGGCCAAGACCTAATGGAGCAAAGGGGCCAGGCAGCTCGGCTTGTGTCTTAACTCCTCGCTTGCCCTTCTCTCCTGCTGCTAGGGGTGTACACGCCCCCCTTTCACAGAAGCCGCCTATGGCTTGTGTCAGAGCACAAGGAATGCTGATTAAACATGGGCACGACTCAGCGAAATTTCCGTTTCCGTTTCCGTTTTTTCGTTTTTGTTAGGTAACGAAACGAAAACGAAAATTTTTCAAAAACGAAACGAAAACTTTTCAAAAACAAAACGAAAATGAAAAATTTTGCCCTGCTTTTCGTTTTTGTTGCGGCAAACACACTGAACTGAAAAGAACGCTAACGAAACAGAAATTTTTCATTTTTGTTAGGTAACGAAACGAAAACGAAAAATTTGCGGGGAAAACCCAACGAAAATGAAAAAAAACCGAAACGGACCCCCAAACGACCAAACGAAAAATAATTTTTTTGAGTTGTGCCCATCTCTAATGCTGATCGATCCCACCCTCTGCCTTTTTGCAGACATTCCAACGTGTCAGATTTAGCGAGTTCAAAGGCGTGTAAATGCAAGTCGGTAAATAGGTACTGCTGTAAAAAGTGGGGAGGTAAACAGCGCTCTGTGCACAGAAGTGCATTCAGCCATGCCAGCCATATGGCTGCAGACTTGCACAACACTGGCTCTTTGGCTTGGAAATGGAGATGAGCGCCACCCCTAGAGTCAGACACAATTAGCACGCATGTGCAGGGGGAACCTTTGCCTTTTACCCATGAGTCAGGGATACTGCCCCACCTCACTGATGCCCCTCTGTTACTTGCTCCACCCGATAGGTCACCCTGGAAACATACATGCACCCCCTGGCTTGGTTTCAATGGGCACATGTGTTTGAAGACGGGGCCCATAACCATACCTGTCATCTCTCAAGTCCGCCAGCAAATCAGACAACTGAATACTTCAGCTGGCTTCCAGGCAGGGCTACTTACATCCTTCAGTGGCTGGGCGCTGAAGAGCAGAGGGCTGCCTTAATTTTTCCCATCTCCTGCCCTCAACGCCCAAATACGCTGGCAGTCGCCCTCAGCTGAAGGATGATGAGCCTTGGGCCAAAGCATGGACACCCCCCCCAACCTGCTGGCCAGGTGGCCACCCATAAGATGCCGTTTCCCCCAGACCCACTTCTCACTGGCCCAGGAAGAACACGCGGGTGGAGCTTAATCAGTAAAGCAAGGTGGGTTCCACGCCACTCCCAGGCCAGGCCAACTGAGGAGCTCAAGGCTGCCCCGCTTGCCTTCGCGGCTTCTGTTCTTACCAGGCTTGCAGGGCACAAATGGGGTCGATCTCTGTCACGTACATGATGGAGCCCATGGCCTTCAGGGCGGCACAGCAGCCCTTCCCGACCTAAAGCAGGAGACCAGAAGGTTGACGGGACGGAAGCGCTGATGGCGGGCTTGGCAATTTAAAAAGGGCAGCCGCCCAGGCGAACGAGAGCAACGCTGAGATAACCCAGGCGTGCCAGCAAAGCCTGCCACCCCCCCCCCCCACAAACTCACACACGTAATGCACAAACAACAGGTTCTCTTGCAGGGATAAAAAAAGGGAACTCCTGTGCAATGGGTGGAACTAGAGACTGTCTCCAGCGTGCACAGTCTCTGTCCTGGGAGGAGTTTCCATTTCCCACTGGGCCTGCTAGACTAGATGACCCCAAGGGTCACCTCCAACTCTGGTCTTCTAAGATTACTATTAACTTCGGAGGGCTCTTCTACAAGGGGGGTGGACAGGCAGAGGCTGGGAAGTGGCATTGCCCTTCAGGGCGCTTGACACCTCTTATCTTTCTCCAACCCCCCAACCCCCCAATTCCCCACACAGAGAATGCAAAGAGACTGATGGGGTGGATTGGTTGTTGTTTTTTCCCCTTGGGGTGTGTGTGTTCCACTGAATCCTCTGACCACCACCTTGTGCTCAGCACTCAAGAGCCTCACATCCAGCCTCTGCCTGTCCACACTCGTTGTAAAAGTACCCTCCAAAGTTAATAATAATCTTAGAAGCGTCAAATTGCACTCCTTTTTCTCCAGGTCATGTTCATCTCAATACGTGCTCTTCTCAACTACAGATCAGTGCCCTGTTTTTACAATGGACTGAATCTTAATGATTCTTAATATTTTATGTGATTGTTGTACAGCATGGAGTTCCTTTGGGAAGACTGGCGGTATAACAAACAAACAAACGTATACGAGACATAAAAGGGCATGCTTTGAAAACAATCAAGGAAAGGAAGTCCGGAGGCTAAGAATAGCGAGATGTGGTTCACCAAACAGAGAAGTCACGGAGAGGCTGCCAGCCCCCAGCCCCCCACCCCCACCCCCGTGCCATCAAGAAAGTCTTGATTTCCCTTTTCAAATTCTGCGACAAGTTTCTCTAACGGGTCACCTCGTGAGGAGGAGATCCGGAGGAAAGTTAGCTTGGGGCAGTCATGTCCAAACTTCGCCCCTCCAGATGTTTTGGACCACAACTCCCACAGTCCTTTGCCATTGGAAATACAGGCTTGGAATTCTGGGAGTTGCGGCCCAAATTGTGAGGAGGGCCGAAGTTTGGACATGCCTGGCTTAGGGGTAGGAAAGTGTGGCGCTATGGATCGGTGGACGGTCACACCCTGGAACAACTTCACCCTCGAAATAGGTCCACCGCAGAGTTTGACAGAAAAAAAATGTTTCCACAACGGTATTCTGCTGCATTAATGCTGTGGTTGAAACCAAAGGCATGGAAAAGACACAAGAAGAGCCCCAGAGAAAGCCAGGCAGGTAAAAATAACACAGAAGGCAAAGGGCCTCCTGATACTGGGCTGAAATTCTGAGCGTTACCAGTTGCTGCTGGTGACCTGTGGGGTGCAGTGGCAAAGACCAAGGAAGGCAACGCCCCTCGACTTGTTTGTGGTGGACGACAACTCCCAGAATGCCCCAGACAGCAGGGCTGTACTCTTTTCATTCCACACCCCGCCCCACAAAACGCGTGCCTCTTTTATTTATTTTAAATATTTGTACTCCCCCCCCTTCTCCTTAAAAGGAACCAAGGCGGGTCACGTATCTAGAGATGCCCTTAGACATCCAGAGGGGAGAACTGGGAGAAGCAACATCATTCCTGGGACTGACAAGGCATGGAATCTGGCGTCCCCATGAACAGAAATGGCAACCAAGAGTTTGCTCATAATGGCCAGTGTGGAAAACCTACCTCTCCGTAGCCACAGACCACCACTTGCTTTCCCCCAAACATCATATCAGTTGTCCTTTTAAGGCTGAGGGGAGAGAGAGAGAGAAAGATAAACAACAGGTGTTAAGCATCATGCCAGGGGGAAGTTTGAATATACAGTAGGACCCCCATACCCACTGATTCATTAGCCACAGCGTCAGTTATCCACGGTTGGCAAAGGAAAAATTAAAATACATAATCCAGCATCTGCAAAGCAAGCTACTGTCATAAAACAGCAGCCATAAAGCAAGCGACTGTAATAATACAGCAGTTTTGGGGGGTTTTTTTGGGTGTTCTCTTTTATCCACGGTTTTTATTATCCACGGGAAGGCCTGGAACCAATCCCCAGCAGATACTGGGGTCCTACTGTATTTAAGATTCTGAATAAGAGCCCCTGTACAAGCAGCCTCCCTTGCCGCTACAGCTGAACACTGGCTCAATGTTCCTGGCAAGGATGGCACGGATCCTGCTATGGGGTCCTTCAAATATGGCAAAAGCCGTCACTGGGAAGGCTCATCTTGGGTGGGTATTAGGGGGACACCTTTTCTGGGCTCTTCTGGGGACTCTGTGGACACGCTGTGATAATCCCGTACGCCCAACGGTTGTGTATTATCCATGCATGGCATTTCCAGCAGTGTGTCACGTGGGCAGCCCTGGCGCGTGGGTCTTTTGTCACAAGGAAAGCAGCCCCGTAGAATCTGATAGTGGGGTGGCTAAAAAAATCTTGTAAATAATATAAATAAATACATCTGGAAGGAGCAAGAGAAGCAGAAGTGGAGAGTTGGCCACGACTGAGGATGTGCTCTGGGGGTAGGGGGGGGGAAGAGCTTCATGTGTACAGAACAGAGCGCACCAGGCTGTCTCCTGACGGAACAGTCACTGGGCAATGCAAACCAACCGGATACCCTGTATCAGCAAATCACATATCTGGCGAGGCTTCTTCTCATCTTACGATTTCAATATGGGGTCTCTTTTGTGTCGTCTCTAAGTGCGCTCATTGCTTGACTCTGCATGTTCCTTTCAGCCTCTCGATGGGGAGAGCCTCTTTAGTCCCCGAGAATCATCCTCGGCTGTGCTGGGAATGTCGCGGCCATGTGCTCTGATCGCAGACCTTTAGAAGGCACTGACGTACAACAGGAGGGTCCTGATGAATCAGGCTGGCCTGACAGGAGGGCCCTGCCTCCCGGAGCATTCGCTGTGCCAACCATGTCTGAAACCGTGCCCTACATTTGTAGTCTATTTTTAGCCGACACGTAAAATAGGTTAGCAGTGGGGAGGCAGAAAGAGAGAGAAAAAGAGAGAGGCTCTCAGTTTCCAAGGCATGTCAACGGCAGTCCCACGGGAAGGAAGGCAATTCTGCTCCACTTTTCATGTGGCCCACTTTGCGATGGCCAGGCCAAACTTCTTCTACCTGGCTTAGCCGGTACACAACTTTTAATCCTCCCCACTCCACACGAAGGTGAAAGGGAAAAAGGCAGGCAGGAAATTATGTTGGTATCTAAAGCATTTCCTAGACCAAAAGCTGCTCTCCAGAAGCAAGAATGATTCAGCTAGGTCATCGTGATTTGGGCATTTCATTTCATATCTGCTTTTGTTTTTTCCCCCACTGAATAGACCTAAGGTGTTATGTGAAGACAGTACTCACTTTGGGGGGGGGGGACAGTATTTGGAAAAACTGCAAAGCAGCAGGAAAAATGAAAGCGAGATGGATTGGCCTTGATTTCGCAAATGGCAAACAGGGCTGTCCATGATACAACATTTTAGGAGGCCATTATTTTATTTATTGTCCTGTGCTGTCATGCGGGGACAATACCAGGGTTTCCCAAGGATGTGAGACATTTAAGGAACAGGTAGACCCCAGTGGGTTTCTTGGTCCAAACAAGGATTTGATGTCAGTTCTCTTGTTAGTTAACCACGATGCCACACTGGCTCTCCACTAACACACAGGTTTGCTGGATGTCAGAAGCAACTTGGTGGTACATCATGACAACTCTGGTATCCATCCCTCCCCAAACTTCCCCCAGGCTCAGTATTTTCATGTCAGTGGCCAAGATACCAACCCATCTAGAATGGATTCTCGGCAACAGTAGAGGTTGTCAAATTTCTGCTTGGTGACCGAGTCGTTGACGTTCATCGCTGGGACACACAGCTTGCCTGCCTTTGACAGCTGGTACAACCTGCAGAATGTAAGTTGGGGGGGGGGAGGAACCAATAGAAATGAAACTGTCAAGTAATGTAACTTTTAACAAAATGTATGTAATATTTAACAGAATCAAAATAGTTTCTGTGTATAAATGCACAGGTGAACAGTGTAATCACATGCAAAGGTCAGAATAATTATATCCAGGTGCCATGGATAACTGCTTACATAAGAACATAGGAACATAAGAAGAGCCCTGCTGGATCAGGCCAAAGGCCCATCTCGTCCAGCTTCCTGTATCTCACAGTGGCCCCACCAGATGCCTCTGGAAGCGCACAAAACTAGATCTCTGTCTCCTGATACCACTCCCTTACATCCGGCCCTTGAAGTACCCCAGTTTTAAGCCTGGAGATTACACATCTCCATCATGGTTTGTAACCTGTGATGGACTTCTCTTCCAGGAATCTGTCCAATCCCCTTTTAAAATAAATAAAAGGCATCTAGGCCATCATTTTAGTTGCTCTCTTTTGCACCTTAATTTTGTCCGCCTAGGTATACTCATGTGTTCGGTTTATGTGATGTCTGCCATATATATATAAAAGGCAGGATTGTAACCCATTTTACTTTGGGACTGCTTTTTGGTGAGATGAGCAGTCTCCCTACTACTCTGTAATATGTATGCTGTGTGTTTTATCTCGTTGTGTATTTGTTTATGTTTTGGTAATACAAGCTTATACGTTTAAAGTTTACTTCTGTCTCCCAGCTTCAAATCTGTGCTTAGCAATTACCTTTTCACGCCACTACATAACTCTGCTAATCTTTGAAACATTTAAAACCCCACCACACTTTTTAAACAGAAAGAGCTAGAAGTTTTCATCCAGTCTTCCGTGTTGGTGCCTCATCAACTGCCTGCCAGAGTTGATGCAGAACAACTATTCCCACGGGGAAGAATCAAGGCTCGTATAACCTGTCTTTAGAAGATGGAGCTGTTTTTTTTTCCAGGCCAGAATTAACATCCTTCAGATGAACCATGTTTCTGCTCCTTGATGGCTAGTTATTTAAGCTGGCATGAAGTACAAGGGTCTCACCCGCAGCCACAAACGGCTCCTACCGAGCAAAATCACCAGTTATATTCCACTGGGTGACTTGATGCAACAAAAGAATTGGAAGTTGTCACTTGCTGACAAGCAGACATTTGCCGCCAAATGCTTTAGCCATTGCACTTGCAACAGCACAAAGAGCCAAAAGAATTCTAGTTGATGTTTCTTAAATACCTTTCAGAATGGCACCGCTTCCAGATGTTCTAACTGAGCTGACCACTGCTGGCTGGCAGTCCACTACTCCCAAGAAACCTATGCCAGCTCCTAAGGCTGGGCGCAGCAAAGCCCTAAACTCTTAGATGCACCAGTATTCATTTCAAACCATAGAATATCACAGGCACAAATTCCCCTGAAATCAGCAAAGAATGAACCTGTCTAATGAACCTGTTTTGCATAACTGCAACTTGTAGATTTTGTATCAGAATGCTTGCACTGGCCTTATCGCATTTTACAGGCGACATATTTAATCCACTACTAAAAGACATGCTTAAACCTCCAGTTCCAAAGGACTGGTCTTCAAGTAATGGAATCCATAAGGTCTATGGGAGGAGCCTAAAAATGTGAACCCACTCGGGTATGACGATGAGCACCGTGGCACAGTGGTTAAAGTGCAATACTGCAGTCAAAACTCTGCTCATGACATGGGGTTCAATGCCAAGGAGCCAGCTTGTGGAGGACTCGGGCTTCCATCCTTCTGAGGTTGGTAAAATAAGTACCCAGCTTGCTGAGAGAGGGGGGCAATGTGTAGTCTGCATAATCAAATTGTAAACCGCCCAGAGAATGCTTGAAGTAGTGAAGTGTGGTATATAAGAGGAACTCTTTCTTTCTTTCTTTCTTTCTTTCTTTCTTTCTTTCTTTCTTTCTTTCTTTCTTTCTTTCTTTCTTTCTTTCTTTCTTTCTTTCCTTCCTTCCTTCCTTCCTTCCTTCCTTCCTTCCTTCCTTCTTTCTTTCGATGATCTTAAGCACAGAACTCTCCCTAAGTGTGGCTCACTGCAATCTTTAACTCTTCCTTCCTTCCTTCCTTCCTTCCTTCCTTTCGATGATAAGCACAGAACTCTCCCTGAGTGTGGCTCACTGCAATCTTTTTCACTGTTTAAGGTGATCCCCTGAAACTACAGGTCTCTCAGATGACACAAGGACACATATTTGCACAACTCTACTACCTCAGAGAAATGAAATCAGGTAGGCAAGCGCTGATCTACCTGTGAACACCGGTTACACTCTCTTCTACGATTCCCTTGATCTTCTTGAACATGTTGGGGTACTTCTTGTAGATCCAGTGCGTGAGATCTCCGCCATCGTCCAGGATCTGCAGGGAAACCATAAAGTCATTACCACCACAGGGCGACTGCTGCACACCTCTGAGAAGAGTTATTTCATGAGTGCTGGATAACAAGAGTTCCCCGGGAAGACCTTATCAGAAATCAATAGCACACGTTCTGAGGAACACAACGCCACTGCTGTGCATGTAAAATCTTGGGAATAACAGGAAATCGTATTACTGGGGTGGCCTTGCTTTCTCTCTCTGAGTACTGAAGTCCAACAAATAACCACCTAAGACAGCACAAAAGGGTGTCGTGTTTACAAGGATCCGGTGCAAAGATCATCCCAGAGTGTAAGATGCACAACAATGGGCTCACGTTATGAGAACCCAGATTTTCGCTGAATATCAGGAAAAACTTCCTAAATGTTAGAGGAGTACAACACTGGAAGTTCAAGAGGAAGCGACTGCTCCAATACTGGAAGCATTCAAGAGAAATCTACACTGCTGCTATATGTCTGAAGAAGTAGACATGTCCACGAAACGTTAAATTAAAATATGAAAGTTAGTCTTTAAGGTGTCACATGTTTTGTGTCTTTTCTTTTGTTTTTATTTGATTTTTGTCTGCAGTTCTTGGAAAGACTAACAAGGCTACCCTCTCTGAAAGTTCTAGACAACCACCTGGCAGATACCCCTCGATTTGCATTCCTGCCTTGAGCAGAGGGTTGGACTGGATGGCCCTTCCCACTTCACTATACCATGATTCTACGCAAGAAGATCTTTGGCCCACGAAAGGAGTCTGTGGGGCCTGAAGGCTGCCACAGCAAGGCTGCTATAGTTGCTCTGAAGCTGGCATTTATTCTGTGCCCCGGGGCAGATTCATCCCCTCCCCTGCCTAGCAATGCTGCGTCATAATGAATCCAAGAGAGTGCAGCAATTCCAGCTGAGAGAGGATCAGTAGCGGGAGGCCTCTGGGGGTCAAGGGAGACTACAGAGGCAGATGCCAGAAGGGTCCTGGAACTATCTCCCAGAGGGTCGCTTGGGGTATATTTGGGAGGGACAGGCAAGTCTTAAAAAGGTTTCAGGCAGCCAGGAATTTACTGAAACACCACCATCTGCATGGGAGCTGGGAAGTCCTGCATGTTCCTTTGTTTGAATAGCGGGAGGTGTGCAACCCAATGCTTAAGCAGCTTTGACAACTGCCCTCCGACTTCCTCTGCCTCTAAGAAGACTCCTTATCTGGCGTACATCGTCTAGACAAGAACTTTAAGAATAACCTCTTGGCAAAGCACGTCTTTTGCCATGTTTGAACTTTTAGGACTTGCTTTGGAGAAGAGTGTGTTGCACTCAGAAGCTTGCAATGTTTTTTTTATTTTTATTAGTGGCCTATAAAGGCATCGCCTGTAGCCTAGTTTTGCATTTCTGTTTTGTGATGGTCGTGCGGCTCAACCCTTTCTTTATTCAGAGTCTGGGACGCTGGCCGCCCCTCAAGCCCGGTGTGCCTGTGGTCAGTAGCTCCCTCTTGTGGCACTACGTGGCCTTCCTGCACCAGACGCTTCCTCTTTGCACAACCACGCCATTCAAGAAAATGCATTCTCTCCCTCTTCTAGGAGATTGTCCTTCACACATAACAGAAGACGGCTACGCCATGGCCTCTCACTTCCCTCTTTTTGGGAGCTGAAATTACTCAGCTGTTCACCTTCCTTCTTTTTTCCTTTTAGAGAGCAGTTCCGAGTTCTCACGGCTGTGAAAACGTGGCCAGGAAACTGTCTCTCCCTATATCTCTGTGTTAAAGACTGTTCAGATGAGAAACTAGGTTAGGTGATAGCTTTATAGGTCACTAATAAAACAAAAAACAATGCAAGCCAAGCTTTCAATGGAAAATGCCATCTTTATCAAAGCATTGTACAGAAAGTACATTTTTGGCAAAAGATGCAGTGTGCCAGACGCTGAGATTCTTCTTGGCCAGGTGGTATCAGCCAAGTGCTCTTCTGATGGGGCAGGAAGTAAGGCTGGTGTTAAAACTGCATCAAAGTCCAGGGTTGGCTTTCAAACAAAGGGACCTATGAGAAACTCTGCTGGGAAGGAGCAAACTCTTCCACAAAGCCCCGCTGACAGGCAGGGACGCAGATTTGGGAATCTAAAATTCCCTGGGCCAACTAATAAGGGATGAACGCAAAAGCACTCTCTGTCTTCGCTGGCTTCTTGTGGTGTCCACAAAGCCCTGCCTTCCCAGTGAAGATACTAATATTTACACCAAATATCACCCCCTTTTGCTTTGACCAAATATTTAAAGCAGGATGACACACAAGGAAGGGAATTGTGTACACTTCTGGACCCCATCCCTCCAGAAGGATATTATGGAAATGGAAAAAGGGCAGAGGAGGGCAACCAGAAGGATTCGGGGACTGGAACACCTTCCTGACCATCTGAGGCCGCAATGGCTGGGCCTCTTCACTCTTAAACGACAGCACCTAAGAGGTGACCTGACTGAAGTTTATAAAATCATACACAGTGTGGGCAAAGTAGACAAGGAAAAGCTGTTTTCCCTATCACACAACACTAGAACTAGGGGGTACTCCATGAAACTTTTGAGTGCTAGATCTCAAACAAATAAGAGGAAGTCCTTTTCTACCCAGAGGATCACTGGTCTATGGAACTCCCTGCCAGAAGAAGTGGTGACAGCCGTCAGCCTTGACAGCTTTGAGAAAGGATTGGACAAGTTCATGGAGAACAAGGGTATCCATGGCTATCATGATGGATGCCTAAGGACAACCTCCGGGTTGGAGAGAGAGGCAGGAGATCTCTCAGTGCCATTTGTGGGGAATCGTAAGCAGGTGAAGACATCTGCTTGGGAATCCCCTGAAGCAAAGGGTGAGCCACTGTGTGAGACAGGGTGCTGGGCTGGATGGGCTGTGGTGGCCTGTTTCAGCAAGGCTGTTCTTTATGTTCTTCTGAGGAAGGGGCAGCCGCCATTCCCAGTTCCCCTCTCTTTGCACAAACCACCTCAGCGTCACAGGCCGTGCGTGGATTAATGGCCTGGAGAAAACGTTGCAATACAAAGTTCAACCCTCCTCGCTCCCACCCTCCCCTGTTCCATCAAGGCTTGAGCTCATTAATCTCCCTTTAATTAAGAAGGTTGCATAAGCTTCCCTCCCCCCCCTTCAATGGGCAAACAGAGTGGCACGGCACATTTCTTTGGCAAGCTTCTCTTGTACCCTTCCTGGAGAGAACAAGGGCTACTGCCAAAGTAAGCCGAGCTCCTCAGAAGGAAAGGGTGCCCTCCCCCCCCCCCCCCCCCCCCCAGCTTGAAGCACCAATGGGGCCCCACTTGGGTGGCCCCTTTCCATTGCAATTAAAGAACTCAAGGTGCCAGCAGTATGGTTTCCACAAGAGGTGGACCTTCTCCCGGAAGGGTGGCCATCTGCCATAGGATGGCCAAGAGAGAGGGTGCATGGGAGGAGGTGCCCTCTCCGCTCTATCTCGGCCCCTCTGTCCCTACTTATACAATAGTTCTTTACAAATTCAACCCCCACCAACCCTGAGCCCCAGCCAAAGCTAAGCAGCCTACCCACTCATTTAATCGGAATTCTATGGGCCCCATTTTATTGAAACAGCGACGCCTACGCTGGCTTGGACATGTTGTGAGAATGGATGACGGTTGGATCCCAAAAGATCTTCTATCTGGAGAACTAATGAAGGGAAAGCGCCCCAGAGGGAGACCACAGCTGCGGTATAAGGATATCTGTAAGAGGGACCTGAAGGCCTTGGGAATGGAGCTCAACAGTAGGTAAACCCTGACCTCCGATCGCACTGTCTGGAGGCAAGAGATACAGCATGGTCTACATAAATTTGAAGAGGCATTCGTCCAACAGGCAGAGGAAAAGAGGCAGGCACGGAAAGAACAAAACTCGAGGACCGGGCAAGAAACAGAATACATCTGCCCCCAGTGCGGTAGAGACTGCCATTCCCGAATTGGTCTATTTAGTCACACTAGGTGTTGTTTTTAGGATCTCTACTCCAGGCATGATACCATAGTCTTTCGAGACTGAAGGATGCCAATGATGGGCCCCAGCAATGCTACAGGGGCAGCCGCCAGTTTTAATGAACCACCCGCTTACGGTGTGTTCCTCTGTGAATAGACAAGGGCAGGGGGAAAGGTGGTAGGGGAACGCTACCAGAAGAGGCAGGTTGTGACTGAGGAAGCTGCAAGGCAATCACGGTCTGGGCCAAAACTCCATAGGCAACTGATCCGAGCACCCACAGACGGGGAGATCAGCCATAATGATACACTTATCCTCCTCTTATAGAGCCTTTCGCTGTAACGTGGTCTCTTCCCAGGGACTCACCATGTTTGGCTGCCACCCTTCGACATTGACGCAGCGATCGATGCACCACCAGAAGTCGTCTTCCGATTCTCCCTTCCAGGCAAAGACAGGGAAGCCTGCTCAGAAGAAAGGGAAGAGGATGTACATCACACGGTGGCAGGCAGGCAGACTCTAGCGTGGCCTGCTAGGTAGACACGGAGATCACAGCCTTTACAGACTGGAGTCAGAAACCACTGACGGGAACCCTAGTTTCAGAACCGCAGTCACGAGGGCAGACTCGAACCCTCTATTTGCACAAGAGGGGAGAGCCAGTGTTTCCCTTTTGTACTATTTTGCCTGACAGCTCCAGGTGACTGATTCACCTGTTCTTGAAATAATAGCACAGGAGAGGACTTAGCCACCCTACAAATGCCCGTGGAGAGGAACCACAGGGAGCAAGTGACTCGCACGGCACATTCTTCAGGGGTTTTGAGTGCAGGATCAGGACCTGGAGAAGCAGCTCAGACAGCTGAACCGGGGGTGGGGTGGGGGATGTCCGTGAGCCTGACGAGGAGGTTTGGAGGTTTGCCAGCCATCTGATGTCTGTAGATAAATTGCTGGAAGGCCAACCCGTCCTACCACAGCCATGCCGGTGAGTTTTCCAGAAGCAACTGGTGGCCGTCATAGGAATGGAAGCCTGGGCCCTGGCTTATTAATATCTTACCTTTAACCACTGCCCCAATTAGTGCACAGCAGACCGCACTCTTCTGAGCAGTCAACAATATACAGTGGTACCTTGCATAAAGGAATTAATTTGTTCCAAATGAAATTCTGTTAAGCAAATTTTCCTTTGTACAAATTTCCCCTAGGAATGCATTGCAAACGGATTAATCCCTAATCGCGACCGTTTTTCTGTTGTATGTAGGGATGGGCATTTCGTTTCGGAACCAGTAGGTCAAAAAATGAACCACGTGAGCCTTAGGAACCGGCTGATACATGCAGATCCAATTGCTCTACCTTTTTCTGTCTCGCGCAGAGTTAAAATCCAATGAGGAAGCATGCTGTGATGTCATCATTCCTGCTTCGTGTTGCTGGCCATTCAGAGAGGGAGGTGGGATGATACCAGTCCCTGCACAGCTCCTGATTGGCCAGCATCACAGATCAAGCACAGATGACCTCGCAGCATGCTTCCTCATTGGATTTTAACCCTGTGTGAGACAGAGAAAGGTAAAGCAATAGGATCTGTGTGTATCAGCCGGTTCCGAGAACCACCTGGGCTCGCGTGGCTTGTTTCGTAACCTACTGGTTCCGAAACAAAATGCCCATTCCTAGTTGTATGGATTCGCCCCATAGGCAATTCTGTTAAGTGATTTTCCCCGTTTCCAGAATTTTTTTCCTTTAAGCGGATCTTCTGTTAAACAAACCGCTTGTTATATGAGGGTCCACTGTATGTAGTAATAAAGCATTTGAAATAGAATGAACATGAATCAAATAAGAACAAGTACCACTCCAAGTAGAAAAGGCCTTTGGTAAGATCCAGCAGTGCCCTGCTTAGGGTTTACAACAGAGACTCACCACTAGTCGAGCCCCATGGCAAGATATCACCACCGTAAGAAAAAAGTTGGGGAAAGTGCCAAGAAAAAACAAAACGATGGTGACCATAGAGGAGAAAGGTTTAAAGTAAAAAAAAAATTCAAGGAGTCTCTCCTCCTCAAAAATCCTTCGTCAGATACACCCTAACGTCTACTTAATAGGGAGAAACGCTCACACTGCCCAAGCTTTTGTGTCTGTTTCAATCCCAGATGCCCTACAACTGGGCTGTCCAACTTTGAGCAACCCGCGGTCTACTTCTTTCTACTTTGATCTCCCCAAGGGCCCCCGGGTCTACTTATAGGAGTGCATGTGTGGCTGGCGCAGGGCGTAGGGGACCACGCCATGGCCCTTGAACTGCCCTGCTTGGCTGAGACAGTGGGCTGGCAGACCCAAAACTTTGCTTAGGGCAGTGGTGGTTCTTGGGATGGGGGAGGCAGGGGTGGAGGACTTATCCCCTAACTTTTTTTATTGGTGGCCGGAGGGCTACTTTTGAACCCTTCACGGGCTACTGGTAGCCCACAGTCTACCTGTTGGGCAGGCCTGCCCCACAAGAATGAAAAAGAGGCACAATCATGGGGAGGGACAGTGTCCCATTGAGCGCCGGTAATACTGCACCACGAGCAACGGCTGCCCCACAAAAAACGAGCACATGGTGTGTCATCTGGGGCATCTTTCCACGCTGCTCCCCAACCAGATCTCATTGTCCCCCCACGGTATTTTACCGACTCGTGGCCGGAACCTCAAAGACAGGCAGATCCTTACCGCTCTCGGCCAGGGCAGCGGCCACTTCGTTGAGGGTGGAGTAGATGTTGCAGGCGGCCCACCGGCACTGAGCGCCCAAGGCACAGAGGGTTTCCATGAGAACCTGCGGGGAGGAGAATCCGGAGTCAGCCAAGTGGGCCTGGGGGTGGCCACTGCTACTCATGTGTCCGTACACAAGATAACGGTCGCATGCAGTCGTCTACAGAAAGTAACATCGAAACTGGCCTCCTAAGCTTTTCAAAAATGTGTATTTTATTTCATTTTTATCTCTGGGCCTGTGGAACAGGAAAGTGGGTTTTTTTTCATTGCTTTTGGCCCACAGCAAAAACACATTCCTGAATGGGGGGGGGGAATCTACATCTTAGTGCTTGGCTTCTCTTCCATTTGCATCTGTTGAAACCATGCCGTTTCCTTTTATATGCTTAAAAGATTTCACCACTGGTAATATCTAGTACAATTCTTCTAGGGCAGGGGTGGCGAACCTTCGGCACTCCAGATGTTTTGGACTACAACTCCCAGAATTCTACGCCTGCATTGCCAATGACAAAGGACTGTGGGAGTTGTGGTCCAAAACATCTGGAGTGCTGAAGGTTCGCCACTACTGTTCTAGGGGCAGCACGGAATTAAATCACTCGGTGCTGGAAAGACAGTCAGGATCTCACTTTGCAAAAATACAAGGATAACAAATGGGCAGTGGTGCTGAGGAGAAACTGACCGACTGGGTCTGAGGACACAAAGGAAACAGTGAACAAGATAACTTTATGAAGATATGTCGCCCCTTGCTGAAATCTGATATGGAATCAAAAATTGAGTAAGTAAAGTAGACAAGTGGTGGAACGGCTGGTAAGTGAAGTGACTTCAGCTCGGCATAAAATTACAATAATGAGCCAAGGGAGAGACAATCTGAAAGGATAAAGAATAATGCAAAAATTGTGTATATAGATGACGTCATAAGAGTTTATGAATAAGAAATTTATTATTATATTGTATTATTGTTTTTTTATTTTCTCTCTTTAGACTCTTCCCATTTTTATTATGTTTTGGGTTGTTTGAAAAATTATTGTTGTTGACCGCCCAGAGTTCCCGTTTGAGGAAAATCGGATTATGGTATACAAATAAATAAATAAATAAATAAATAAATAAATAAATAAATAAATAAATTAAATAAATAAATAAATAAATATTGTATTACAATAGGTATTTGTTCTGATATGTCATTTTAAAAAAAAACAACACCCTATGACTACCAAAATATGAGAACAGACGGAACCAGGGGTGGATGGAAGGAAGACCAGGGGCCAGCCACAGCAGAGCCTAGCCTGGAGAAGAGCCTTCACCCAGAGACTGGAAAAATGCCTGGGGCAGTTAAGGAGGCATTAAGCCAGGGGTGTCCAAACTTTTTGCAAGGCGGGCCAGATTTGGTGAGGTGAAAATGTGTGGGGGCCGACTATTCAGCCGCATTTGGCCCCTGGGCCAGACTTTGGACAAGTCTCTATAACATGCAAGGAGGCAGGGAGGAAGCTGCAGCAACAGAGCCGGGGGTGGGTAGGCTGGGCAGGTGGCTGGGGGGATGGACAGAGGCAGGGAGGGCAGGCAAACCATAAAACTGCAAGCTGATGTCTCCATCCCGTTTGAGGAGGGGCGAGCTGGTGGGGATGCGTGACAGGCTGAGCCAGTGGGGAGAAGAAGCCGCAGGCCACTCAAAATTTGAAAACGGGCCGCATTTGGCCCCCGGGCCTGACTTTGGACATGCCTGCATTAAGCCACTGCCCAAACCCTGAGGAGCATGGAGGCAAAGAAAGGAGCAGAAGACATGCCAGGATTGCTTTGCCCGCCTGCCCCTCACTAGCAAACCTCCAAAATGAAACCCCGAATAAGGTTCAAGGTGTTGGTTTTGGCTTACAAAACCCTCCATGGCTTGGCCCCTGTCTATCTGGCAGAGCGGCTTCACCGACAACTAGATCGGGCCCGACCCACCCGTTCATCATTGGCCCTCTCGCTTCAGACGGTCCCACCCCCAGGGAGGCCCGCAAAACGAGTACTCGTGGGCGGGCCTTCTCGGTGGCGGTGGCGCCTTTATGGAATAACCTACCCAGCGAGTTGAGGCAGGCTCCATCGTTGGCGTTCTTTAGGAAAGGCCTGAAGACCCTCCTTTTTAGGGACGCCTTCAAAAATGACTAGAGGTTTTTTTTGTTGTTGTTGTTGTTTTTGCCCATATGCTGTAAGTTTGTCCCTGCTGCTGCCACAGTCTTTGCCTCTTGTGATTTTATGTGAACCGCCCTGAGTTCCCGCTCGGGAAGTAGGAGCGGTATATAAGTGTGAAAAATAAATAAATAAATAAATAAACTTATTAAGACAGAAGGAAAACCATGTACATGCAGGTCAATGCACGTCCGGAGCTAAGCTCTCGGGTTTCCACAGTCCTAAGGCAAAGCAGGAGTCCTTGGGTTTGCCAGGAAGCAGCAGGAGCAACGGATGCCCTCTTAAGTGGCCCTGCAGCACTCTGGGCACCCCTTCAGGGCACCGCGTGACATGGCAAAGCTGTCCTGAGGGCCTAGCTATTTGGGTGCAGCAGAATAATGCGTTTGAACTGAAGACCCTGTAAACGCCTTGCTGGAAAAAATTATTGCAAATCAGTGGTAGAAAAAACACAGCCGCTCCTTAAAAGAGCTTCTGTTCTTGATTTTGAGTTGCATTTTCGATACTTGTTTGTAGCTTGTAAACCGCCCAGAGTAGCCGTGTTGCTAGATGGTGCAGTATATAAATTGAATGAATGAATGAATGACAGGGATTGGGGTGTGCACGTGTGTGTGTGTTGTGCCAGGGGTCCTGGCAACTGCCGACGGGTTGTTTTCTTGGTGCTGGCATTCTCAAGCTGGATTGGGTATGAATGTTGCCAGGTGAAAGAGTGTAGGGCTGTGTGTGTATGTTTGGTTTTTATGTCAGTTTTAAATGAGTGTAAGTGATGTTCGGCATGTGAATGTTGGAGTATGTGTATAGATGATTTGTTCTTAAATTGCAGATTTTACGTCTCGGATTTTTATGCTGGGTTGTGTGAATGACTGACTGGATGGCACTTTTAATCTCGTTGTATTTATACAATGACAATAAATTGCATTCCAATTCCAATTCCGATTCCAATTCCAATTTCCAATTGGGTTCAGCTGGTGGAGGACAGTTAGGCATCGTGGAAAGCACTATGCGCAATATACCCACTTCCTAAAAAGCAGCGCTGGGTTTCCCAAAGGAGAAGCACACTGACTCCGAAGGCTGGATTTCAGGAGGTGTCTCAAAATCATCCACTGCCTGATCATCTCTACCCCTTTCCCTCTTTTGGTGTCACAATGGGAGAATTATATATTCAAACCAAGATAGGATACTAGAGGTGGTGTGGGGGGAGAGCCACAATACATTTGAGCTTCCAAGAGCTGGAAAGGAGAAAAGAGGTGAGACCGACAGGCAGGCAAGCAGGGAGGGAGGGAGGCAGACAAAGAGGACAGCTTACAGCAGTCTGGGCCGTGATGTGCGTACAGCCCACGATCTTGGCTCCAGCCAGCGGCTTCTCTCCCTGAGCTCGTTTCCTCAAAGCCATGAGTGCAGGCATTTCTAGGAAGGAGGAGAAAAGGAGTCACACAATAATGGGGACCCCAACGGGTAAAGGCCAAAGGCCGGCCCGGGTGAGAAGGGGACAGGTTTCCCAGGGTCACATTGAGCAGACAGGCCCTCCAGGATCACTCAAATCCACCGCTCGAGACTAGGTAAAGATCAAGGTTCCCCCTGCACATGCGAGCTAGTGATGTCCGACTCTCATCTCCGTATTCAAGACAAAGAGCCAGTGTTTTGCGAGTCCGTGGCCACGTGGCTGCCGTGGCTGCAAGGAAACACTGTTTTACCTTCCCGCGTTTTACGACAGTACCTATTTACTTGCATTTACATGCTTTCAAACTGCTAGGTTGGCAGGAGCTGGGGTCATCAGCGGGACCTCACTCTACTGCATGGCATCCGGGATCTGAACCACCGAGCTGCCGGTTTTACAGCAGACAGTTTTTGGAGCCTTGGTCTGCTGAGCCACCACACCCCTCCACTTGAGAACAGGTGGGTGGTAGCACTGTCCTCCCGGGAGGTTCAAGAGACCAACAGACAAAAGAATATTTTCATCACCTCTCCATCCTGCAAAGGTAGCTAGGCAGAGCTCTCTCTCTCTCTCTCTCTCTCTCTCTTACCTTGCTCAGCAATTTCTATTTCCCGGCGTCCAAAGTCAGCCTGCTTGATGTTTTTCACACAGAAATCGCTGCTGCCTTTGGAGTTTTTCTGCTGCTTGTCCCGGGGGGAGGTCTCGTCATCGGAACTGTCTGTATAGGAGGCAGCTGGGAAGAAGAAGAGACAGAAAGTACCATAAGAAGTGCCCCAGCCGAAACCCTGGCCAACAGCAGATGAGCACTACCATATGAGAAAAGGAGTGGTGGGGGGGAAAGATCCAAGGAAGCAACCCGGGGACCATGTAACTCCTGACCAAAAAGAACAAAGGCTGATCGATAGAAAAACCTCTCAACACCTGCTCGAAGATTCAGTCCTTGCCATCTTGGTGGAAAGGGCAGGTTGTACCCAGCTCCCTGGGTAATTGGATGCTGCCCCTGGTGCAAGCAACCACAAGAGGAAGCTTACACAGCCAGCATCTACCTAGTAAAGCCACAATTTCAAACCTTATTTTCTAAAAACTACAGTACTGTTAAGGGCCCATCTCCTTCCCATATTTTGACTGCACCTCGCCCCGTTCAGCCTAAATTATATCGCTCACCTGACTTTTCAAAGTACTGTCAATCATCCAAAGGACAGGATCTTTCTCAAGAGTTAATTCATTGCCACACTGATTTTTACAGAATGAAAAAAACGTATTCTCAAAGGCTTTCACGGCCGGGATCAGATAGCTTGTTGTGACTTTTTTGGGGCTGTTTGGCCATGTTCTGGAAATTTTTCTTCCTTACGTTTCGCCAGACTCTGTGGCCGGCATTGATGCGAGACACAGAGTCTGGTGAAACATCAGGAAGAAAAACTTCCAGAACATGGCCAAACAGCCCCCAAAAAGTCACAACAGCTATAATGAAGAAAATGTTGCTTCCGAAATGGGAAGCTAGACCTAAATCTTCAGGTCTGAATTAGCATCTTCCATATAAATGATGCAGACCTGAACACAAACAGGGAAGTACTGTATTTCTATTTTATGTACAGTAATACCTCGGATAATGAATGCCCCTGATAACGAATTTTTTGGATAAGGAATCACAATTTCCAGGTATAGGGCTGCCTCAGATAACGAATTTTCCCTATGGGCTGCCTTGGATAATGAATCGCAATTTCCAGGTATAGGGCTGCCTCAGATAACGAATTTTCCCTATGGTCTGCCTCGGATAATGAATTGCAATTTCCAGGTATAGGGCTGCCTCGGATAATGAATTTTCCCTATGGGCTGCCTCAGATAACGAATCACAATTTGTAGGTATAGGGCTGCCTTGGATAACAATTTTTTTCTCTGGGCTGCCTCAGATAACAAATTTCCAGCAGGCATCAGTAAAAAAGAGTTATCCCGGGCTGCATCACATCTGTACCTTTAAAGTGCACTTTATAAAGAGTTTTGAGCAAAAAAACAGGTGTCTGTGTCATTTTCCTAGGCTCTGGAACGGAATAATTGGTTTTCCATTCATTCCTATGGGAAACCGTATTTCAGATAACGATTTTTTTTTCAGATAACGAATTGCCTTGGAGAACGAATTAAATTCGTTATCCGAGGCACCACTGTACTTAATTTTATTTCTATGCTACTTTTCATCCCAGGGGGATCCAAGACAGCTCACAGCAAATATAATGGCAGAGGAGAGATTTCTGCTCTGCAGTAGGCAGACAAGTGGGCCGGGACAAAGGTGGGCAGGACTGCAGAAAGGAAAGGCATTTACCAGTTACCAGGACTAGAATCCAAGTTGCAAGTTCTGATCCTCCAATATCTGAATGCAAGCAATTGATTTGCTTGGCAGGAAGTTCTCTCTCTTTCTCTCTGGTCTTCCTTTAATGAAGATCCAGAAACCGTAGCTACTGATAAGCTCCGGTTCTTCTCCCAACCTACACCTTGACCCGCACCTAAAAGCCACACTCCATTTGTGATGCCACACACACAATCACTGACATTTTCTCCACATCTCTTCTTCTTACTCACTTTGCTCTACCTGCTTACTCCTAGATCTACTGCGTCTCATGTCTGGAATTGACCGGGTGGACAATTGGGACGCCTCGGGTATTTCGTCATTACAGGAATCACAAGAGAAGATTCTTGGTACATCCATCTTATCTGCATGGAAGACTCCCGCTTAGTGGAGGACGGTCATTCATGCGCACATACAGAGAAACCTCTGTGCAAATTATTTTCCCAGGTCTCCCTGTGGCAGAGGATCAGCCTACGCCATGCCTGGCATAGGAGATGAGTCATAAATGGCTATTGTGATCTGAGGTTCCAAGGACCAGATGGAACCAAGCACCGCATGAGCTCTTGCTCTCAGGAGAGAAGGAGTTTCCTGCGTCCATGTCATATCAGCACAGGTCAAGAGGAAAGGGTCTTGGAACACCTGCAGATGAATCCGTCATTCTCTGGAGTTCCACGGTTCCAAATGGGAACTCAACCACGTTGCTGCTTGAATCCTGGGAAGCCACTCCTAGCTCACACAATTTCTTGAGCTGCCCTTTGTCCAAACAATGAGAATGCTAGTGTGAAAATTCCTCAACTCAACCCAACGCGCTCTAGAGATGAACTCAAGGGCAGCCCCACTGGATCAGAATACAAGTCCACCGAGCTCAGGGTTCTGTTTCCAGCAGGCAGCCAAACATTTCCCCGTTGGCTCTGTCGGCCTCCTTAAGCACGGCTGCTCAGCAAATGGTATATCCTCCCTTGTCAACATTGAGCCACCGTGCATGTCTAAAAGACAGCTGGATCTCATTTCCTTCCAAATTACGTCACGCCACTCCTTCTAAGAGATCTGAAATGATGTTCTCACCACATCCTCTGAAAATGAATCTCATGAACGTGGAGTAGAATGATGTAATATTTGGGTCCTGTGTTCCACAAGTGACTCTGAAAACGTGTTTCTTCCCTGCATGCAGGTTTTCCCGACACCCTCTGAAGCCGGGACTTATTTAAGGCATTCAGGAAACACCAGGGTCTTTATGTCTGATGAGCACAAAGAACTCTCGGACCATGCATTAAACCATTGATGCAGTGGGCTATATGCTATCTAATCTGAATCGTGCTCCCCCCCCCCAAATCATAAGAAGAAAGGTAAATCCTAGGCCTTCTACCATCAACATATTCCCTTTCCACCTTTAGCTGAACAAGAGCATGGGAGACTGTACGGCAAAACATCTGGAAGGTGCCATGCTGCTGACTTGTGTTTTGCAAGACCGAATCTTCCAGCTGAACTTTAAGCTTGGTTTGACCTCATGGATCCTTGTTGATTTATCTCTCTCTCTCTTTTTTTTACTCCTATAATTCCTTGCAGATTAATTGTTTCATCCCAAGTCAGACAACTGGGGCCTGTCTAACACAGTGTTTATCACTTCTGTGAACAAAAAGCTCGCTAATGCTATGGGACAGATTGTCCCCAGTACCTCCCTGGGTGCCTTCCATTTCAAGAAACGACTAAGCCAGATCTTGCACAGCAAGACACAAGGTGCTTTCGGTGTTTTATACCTCAATTATAGATGTAAAAGTTTTGCTGCCTTATTTTTGCAAATCTTACTGCATTATTAATGAGATCTTTATAGTTTCTCTAAATCAATTTTGTCATTTTGCATATGGATTGTCAATGCATTCAGTTGATTCTGCTTCTGCCTCAATATTCCAGTTATTAGTATTAAGATGAGTCAACAGATTGTTCGGGGCTAAGGAACGCTTTACTACATTAAAACAAGGTGTCAACATCATATGATGAGTGATTTTGTCTTTATAGCTGGCTGGCATCTACTTTATGCAGTTATGCCTTGGCTCAGAGTGGCGCTCTTCTATTTTTTTTCTGGCTGAAACCCAGTTCTGTAAGTCACGATGTGTAAAGCTAATGATGTCATCAACCACAGTGGTTTTTCACTGGGTATGTGTATTCCAATTCCCCACCCCCACCCCGAAGATCCCAAGGGATCAATGGACTCCCCTTCATACTGGGGAAGCTAGTGAGAACCACAAGACAATGGAAGATCTTCATTTTCTGAAAAACACCCCCAACGGTAAAAGTCACCCTGGTCTCATTCTACAACCGTCTTTGGATTGAGAGGAGAGGAGAAAAACCTGATTTTAATTCGACCTGTTACTGGAGACGAGCCACTTCCAGGCCCATCTGAAAAGGTTCCACCTGGAAAACAAGGCGGAGACGTTTGGTACGTACCAGAGCTATAACTGTCGGTCGACGACTGAGAGATGGACCGAGACAACGAACGGCGGCCGATCTTTGTGGGGCGTTTATTGAATTCTTGTTTTTGGTCAGCAAACTGGATCTGCCAAGAGACAAACCAAGGTTTAGGAAAACTGAGGAGAATAAAAAGCCAAACAAGGCCAACTCATGGTTCACTAATACGGCCCTGAAACAAGCGCCTCTATTGGCAGTTAAACTAGATTCCTGTTCCTTCATTAGGAACCTTGTTAAATAGCCTGTCCATTTTTTTCCACCACAAAACCTGTTTTATAGAGCATCCTTTTGGCTTGAGCAGAGCTGCAAAGGCCTAGCAAAAAGCCCCCAAATTAGTTCTGGGCCTCTTAATTTTTCCAGTCCCCCCTTCACCAGGCCTTCCTATCATGATGCATGGAAGGCTCCACTCTTTTTTTTGGGGGGGGGTTATAATAACCAATACACAGCAGAGAACCATAGGGTAATCAAGCTGGAAGGAGCACACAAGGTGACCAAGCCCAACCCCCTGCTCAAGGCAGGAATCAAAATCAGAGCAGATCTGAAAGAGGGTGTTCCAATTTTCTACGGAAGGCCTGCAGTGCTGGTGTACTCAGAACTTCCTAAGACAGTGGTGGCGAACCTTGGGCACTCCAGATGTTTTGGACCAAAACTCCCAGAATTCCAAGCCTGTACTGCCAGTGACAAAGAACTGTGGGAGCTGTGGTTTAAAACATCTGGAGTGCCGAAGGTTCGCCACCACTATCCTAAGAACATAAGAAGAGTTGTGCTGGATCTCACAGTGGCCCCACCAAATGCCTCTAGAAGTACACGAGACTAGATCTCTGTCTCCTGATACCACTCCCCTGCATCTGGTCCTTGAAGGACCCTGGTTTTAAGCCTGGAGATGACACCTCTCCATCATGGTTTGTCACCTGTGATGGACTTATCCTCCAGGAATCTGTCCAATCCCCTTTTGAAGGCAACCAGGCCAGATGCCATCACCACATCCTGTGGCAGGGAGTTCCACAGACTAACAACACACTGGGTGAATTTATTTCATCTCCAGGGCCTAACTGAGCCAAGATTTTTCAGAGTCACACTTTCAGGAAGAGGATCAATGATAAGAACCTAAGAAGAGCCCTGCTGGATCAAGCCAAAGCCCCATCTAGTCCAGCTTCCTGTATCTCACAGTGGCCCCACCAGATGCCTCTGGGAGCACACGAGACTGTCTCCTGATACCACTCCCCTGCAACTGGCCCTTGAAGTACAACACTAAAAGGTAACATTAAAGCTACAAAGAGCACGCAAAAAACCACAGAAATTCATTATGAAGGATGGAAACTAACATGGAAAACACTGTAGTTCTTAGGAAATCAATCAAAGCAATCATGGATGGTAATCCATCTAAAAGTCACAAAATAGGTAGTTAGTCCCTCATGGAAAACCTGCCTGAAGAGGAAGGTCTTTGCCTGTTTCCGGAAAGACAGCAAAAATGGGGCAGTCCTGTCCTCCAGTGGGAGGGAGTTCCAGAGTCTAGGCGCAGTAGCTGAGAAGGCTCTTTCATGGGTTCCCACGAGACGTACCTGTGAGGGTGGTGGGATGGAGAGAAAGGCCTCTCCTGATGACCTTAACATCCGAGCCCATTCATACTGTGAGATCCAATTTTTGAGGTAGCTAGGACCCGGGTCGTACAGTGCTTTGTAGGTTAAGGTCACAACTTTGAATTGTGCCTGAGAGCTGATTGGCAGCCAGTGGAGCTGCCTTCGTATGGGTGTAATATGGTCTCTGCAACCGGCCCAGTCAGCAATCTGGCCGCTGCATTTTAGACCCATTGAAGTTTTCTGAGACTTTCCACCAGTAGCCCCACAAAGAACGCATTACAGTAGTCCAGCCAGGATGTCACTAGGGCATGTGTCACAGTGGCCAGAGCAGGTGTCTCAAGAAACGGGCGTAACTGGTGTACTAGTTTTAATTTTGCAAATACACTCCTGGCTACAGCTGTGACCTGGGCATCTAGGCTCAAGGATGGTTCTAGGAGCACCCCCAAGCTATGCACCTCTTTTTTCAATGGGGGGGGGGGTTAATCCCATCCAGTACATGCTGCATCCCTATCTTTTGATCTCCTTTTTGACTGACCAGAAGCAGCTCTGTTTTGTCTGGGTTTAGTTTCATTTTTTTCTTCCTCATCCAATTCATTACCAAAGCTAAGAACTGATCTAAAGTCGAAATAGCTTCCTTGGAATCTGGAGGTGACAAGAGGTAGAGCTGAGTGTCATCAGCATACTGATGACACTTGACCCCAAAATTCTGGATAATTTCCCCCAGCGGTTTCATAAAAAAGTCAAATAACATAGATTGAAGACAGAACAGAAGCCAGGGGGGGGGGACCCTACAGGTCAGTGGCTGTGGTGTTAAACATGATAACATGATTTAAACTCAGGGTTTGGTGTTGTTGTTTTTTTGTTGCACTCCCAGTTCGAACTCTTGCTTGTGACACAAAAACAGGCGCACACATGCTTCTGAGAAGGTGGAGCTGCCAACACCCCCTCGTATAACAAACAGCTTGTAGAACATAAAATCTGTACAACATAAAAAAGTCCGGGGATAGGGGAAATTTGCTTAACATAATTGCCTATGGGGAAAATCTGTACAACAGAAAATTGGGATTACTCCATTTTCAATGCATTCCTATGGAAATTTGTATAAAGGAAAATTTGCTTAACATAATTTCATTTGGAACGAATTAATTCCTTTATACAAGGTACCCCTGTACTTTGTTTTTTAATTGACACTGTGGCTTTCCATCTGAAAAGGCGCCCACGGCTCTCCGTGGCAGCAGTTCCAGCTTTTGGCTGCAGCCACGGAATCAGGTCTCTCTCTCTCTCTCGTGCCCCACCAACCTTCCTGACACCTTAAGGCAGGATATACATAGAAAAGTCTCCTCCTCTGATCTCAGGCAGCAAGCTGCCAGGTATGGAAAAAGGGGTCTGTTCTGGAGGCCGGTGAAGTCTCTCTCTGGCCCTCCAGCCCAAGGTCACGTCAAAACCAGGCCAAAGGAACAAATGCAGCTGAGACAGCCTTGCTTTTGTGACTGGCAGCAGCCAGTCCTCCTGTATAAATCCGGGAAGGAACTGCCGAGGGCTCCCTCGGTGCCACGTTAGAGTCCGCCATCAACAAGGGTTATTATGGGCCACACAGGTAGGTGCGGAGACAGGGCTGAAAAAGGCGAGAGTCTCTGCCAAGGTGTACCATGCTGAGTTAGGTGCCCTCGCAGTCCGGCTCATATAAGGTGGAAAGAGGACTTTGAACTTCACGGCTAAGAAGTGCACATTCAGCTGATTTTCTTGCTTGCAGGGCAAACAAAAGAGTCAAAGAATTTAATGTACCTCCTGAATAGGAAAGAATACCTGCCAGGAACAGAACACGGGATATGAACAAGCAGCCTCTTTTATGATTCCCAGATAAGTCTCTTGCCCTCTACAGCCTCTAGCAGGGAGGATAATTCGCAGGCGGGGCCAGTTTTGGCCTAGACACAAGAACCCACTGAAAGGTTTAAAGCATTGATCAGGTGGGGAATGGTTTTTTTTAGTTCAGCCAATTCTGGGTATCTGAAGAACAAGCACAGGCGTGTGGCGAGCCTCTGATGACCATGAAACATGACTTAAGTAAACCACCTGGGACTGTTGTGGACATTTGATGTGAGCCACAAACACCAATTTATCGTGCCGGGGCCTGTCTAGCGCCTTACGGGAGACCCAGTTCTCTGGCATGCCAATTCTATCCCATCCTACCCATTCTCTGCCCACCGGGAGAGCCAAAGGAAACAACCCGTAATACAAGGACACCATTTCTACCGACAGGGTCTCTCCAATACCCGCCCGCCAACCCAAAAGCACCGCACAGACGGCGAAAGCTGAGAGGAGGCAGGCTTCCCGCTGGCTTTTCAAGCGGATGCTCTGCCCTTGATCTTGGGAGAAAGGAGACCGAGGCAGCCTCCTGCTGAGGCTCTCGCTGCCCCCAGAGAGAAACGGGGCAGAATCAGTCTCTCTCTCTCTCTCTCTCTCGGCTTCCCGAAGGAACGGAAAGGCTTCCCTCACCTGGGCGTCAATCCCTGAGTTGCCGTTGATAACGTATTTCTTGTGGTCCGGCATTGCCCTGGCTCTCTCGAGCTGGCTCACTTTGCCCGGTCCTCCTCCCTCCCGAGAGGTAGCTGGCCATTCTTTTATACCTCGCCTGCACCAGCCGGGCCAGCCGGTCTGCTCTGCTCTAGTTTCAACTCTTTGGCTCGGGGAGGGAAGATGGGGGGTAGAGGTGGGAGGGGAGGAAGGTTGCAGGAGGTAAAGAGGACTCCTCCTGCACTTTCTTCCAGGACATCACCCCTTTGCAAGGCAAAAAAACAAAAAAACAAAAAAAAACCCACCCCAAATTTGAATGAAGCACGCTGGCTGGTGCCTGGGAAACAAAGCTTTGCTCCCTAATCGCTTCCCCCCTCCAATGTTTCATTTCTCTCTTTCTCTTTAATGTCCTCTTTACCTCCCAAATCGGTCAACTCTAGTCAATGGCATGGCCTGCCTGCATAACAATAGCATATTTACGTAACATTTCTTGCCTGCTATAATTAACTTGTTAATTAGGCACCTTTCAACTTGGTCCTCTTCCCCCAGCCTCTCAGGGTCAGATTATGTTTAAACACAGAGAGGCTGGTTGGGGCAAAGTTAAATTAATGAGCGCCTGAAACAATGCGGGCCTTTATTGGCCCGCTGGGTGGTTCCTCCTCCCTTTTAAAACATTTAGGGCCCTAAGAAGTAGAATTAGTCCAGTGGCCTTTGGAAGGTGTAACTCAAGGAGCCTCCAGGAGACAAACACCTGTAGGGACCTGGCACCTGGTTGAAGGAATGAGGAAGGACCGCCTGGATACACCCCTTCCAGACAAAGAGAAAGTGTGTGCATGTCCCTTCTAACAGACTCGTGTCCTCACCCAACCACCACAGTGTACCCAGAAAGACACACGCAGAGAAGCACGGTGCCACCACGCAAGCAGAGGAAAGAGGAATGAAAACCACAAATGCAACATTTGCACCTTTATACAGTGGAACCTTGTCTTACATGCTGCTTGACTTGCAGCATACTTGACTTGCAGCAAGAAGGGGCCTGTTTGACTTGAGTCGCAGGCTTTGACTTACATCTCGGAGCCCCGGCGCAAGGCACTGGAATCGGGCGGCAGCCACGACCCAGCATCGCAGCTGCTGTCTCCAAACTGCTCCTGCCTTCTTCCTATCCTCCGGCGGCAGCAGCAGCGGCGGCTTCGGCGAGGCCAGCTCCGAGCTGAAGCCGCCATTGCCACCAGAGGAGAAGAAGGGCCAGGAGCTCCGGGCTGGCCTCGCTGGTCAGACAGTCGGCTCAGTCTTGTAAAAAATCTGGCTGCAGAAGTCTGGTCCACAATGGAAGCATTTTAGTTGGGGAGCTGTACAGTTGTGGGACTCTAATGGTAACCATAGAGTTGTTCAGAACTTGGAACGTCAGGTTAAAAATCAGTAAAACTTAAATGTTAGACATTGTTGCTATGAACATTAAAAAGTGGAGGCGTATAACTTGTGGACTATAATTCCACTGGCTCCTCCTCTCTTTGAACAGACATTTCATTTACATCTCCGGAAGGAATCTCCTATCCCAGTCAAATTTGTGTTAAATTGTTGTTTTCGGGGGTCTTTTTCATTATCTAGAACCGATTAATCCACTTTCACATTACTTTCTATGGGAAAAGTTCATTTGACTTAAGTCATGTTTGACTTAAGTCTAGACCTCTGGAACGGATTAATGACGTAAGTCAAGGTTCCACTGTAATATAATTCGGCTTGAGTGGCCGACAGAGATGGCTGGCCAATGGTCCTGCCAAGCAGAGAGCAACCGGGAGCCACCTTAGCAGTCAGAAAGGATTAAGAACTTGGGCCTAGGGAACCTTTACTTCGGATCCCGTCTCTCAAGCACTGGTGTTGTAACACGCAAGCTGCTATTTATGGACCCAGCAACGGGAGAAAACAGACACTGCAGGTGACCAACCCAGTTGGTTGATGTTGGAGAGAAGTAATTTAGGCAGACCTCAAAGAAATCCCATGCCTAAGTCCCGACAACTAGCCACGAAGTCAAGCAAGCCAAACTCTGGTAAGTGGGAGAAGTTCCTGCATATAAACCACTCTAAGGATTTTCCTCTCCTAAGGGGAAATGCTTGCTTTTGTCCAAATATATGGATGAACAGGGGTTCAAAACGTATTTCAGGAACCCAACTGGTCTCAGGCAAGCCACTTATCTCTCAGCCCTCATTCTTTAGCTGAAAAACAGAGCCAAACTGGTTATGGCCAGAAGAAGAAAAAACCAGGAAACATGTGAACTAAGCATCTTGCATAGAGAGAACCAAGTTGCATTGACAAGCAACCGAACCTCAATGAGAAAATTACCCCTCTCCTCCAAAACAAAACAAAACAAACAAAATCCATTCCTTGCTGTCCTCAGAGGCACAAAATGATATTAAAAGTCGGTTGCAAATTTTATATACAGGACTGCATTGGGAAAAGAAACAGTGATTCTCTAGCGTGGTATAGAATAGAATAGAATAGAATAGAATAGAATAGAATAGAATAGAATAGAATAGAATAGAATATTCTTTTTATTCCTGCCTCAGGTCCATTCCTGGAAAGGCAGGTATCTGTCTCCCATTAGCTTCCCTTCATAATTATATAGGCATGAATTTAACCTTAAAATGAGTGAAATTCTAAGGACATTCCTTGTGACATCCAGTACTTCATTCTATGCCTGTGAAGAATACTAGGCATCTCTGCTGGGTCAGACCAACTACCTATCTAGTATAGTATCGTGTTTCTCAAGAATAGCCCATCAGAACCAACCTAAAAACTACAGCTATGACCAAATCAAAGAAGTGCCTGAGGAAGTAGACTATAGTCTACGAAAGCTCACCCTGAAAACAAAACAAAACTGGTAGCCTTAAAGGGCCACAATATTTTAGTTTGGGTTTTTGTGCCATATGAAGGAACAGGCTTGCAAACAGGTCATGGAAAATCAAAAAGAGTTATTCCAAAATTGGAAGCAAATAAAGTTCCAAATTAAGAAGGTGTAAAGAGACAAGTACATTCAAGTTCTTCTGTATGAAAGACCACAGTCCATCCACGAACTAAGTCAAGTGTCAGAAAATTCAGGACTGGGTCTAACTTGCCCAGATAGTGCTGGCGCAGGGTCACTCCTTTCACAAAGATGAACGGATTTGACCAGCACAAACAGACAAAAGTTCATGGCATACAAACAGTACAAAAGTCACATTTCGGTTGGCCTGCCCCCAGTAAAAAGATTATTTATCACTCTTGATTCGTGAGGCTTGGTGATGAGAGGAAAGGAAGCAACTGCTAGAAAGGGAAATTCCAGCCGACTAAAATACCCTATTTAAAAAGGACGACGAGACTGAAAATGGCGAATATCTGCTCCGACTTGGTTTTATATCGAAGAGTTATTCAGATGTCCCTTGTCCTGGCCTTAAGCGGAACGTTTCTTTTTGGGTTCCAAGTCGCCGTGATCAACTTTACTTCACCCTACGTCAAGAAGCTCATCAACGACACATTCCTAGAAAGATATAATGCTCCTGTGGACGAACAGATGCTCACTTTCCTCTGGTCTTTCATTGTGTCCGCCTTCAATATCGGAGGACTCCTAGGAAGCTGTATTTCAGGCTATTTGTCTACAAAATATGGGAAGAAAAAATGCCTGATGTTCAGCAGCATACTCATGCTGGTTGCAGCAGCAGTGAGTGCTACTAGTAAAACAGCGAAGTCTTTTGAAATGATTCTGGTTGGGCGTCTTCTGTACGGTTTTTGTTCCGGTTTAGGCACGTGTATCCAAGGTCAGTACCTGTCAGAAATTTCTCCTAAGCACCGACGTGGTGCCATCAATGTCACTCTCGCCATTTTTGTCAACGTGGGGAAATTCCTAGCCCAACTGGCGGGACAAGAAGAACTTTTAGGAACGGAATCTCTCTGGCCATGCCTGCTGGCCATCGGTGGACCCTTAGGTTTGGTGACACTGACCACTGTTCCGCTATTCCCCGAATCGCCGCCTCACCTTTTGATACAGAAGGGCGATTTAGAAGGCTGCCTGAAAGCGATGAGAAAGCTCTGGGGTGAAGGCAATCATCAGGAAGAAGTGGATGATATGCTGAAGGAGCAAGCATCCATGAAACAAGTCAAAATTATGAATGTGCTGCAGCTCTTAAGAGAGACCTCCATGCGCCGCCAGGTATACTTGCTGATCACGGTATCGTGCGCCCTCTCGTTGAGCGGGATCAGTGCCATCTACTTCTACGCCTCTGATGTCTTCAGCACGGCGGGGTTCCGCCAAGACCTCATCTCCTACGTGACCCTTGGGGTCGGAGCCTGTGAGTTGTGTTCCACCTTTTTATGCCTCTACATGATTGAACATTTTGGCAGGCGAAAGCTACTGCTGTGGGGATACGGTCTAATGATACTGGCCTTGGCACTCTTAACTGCAAGTTTATCCCTACAACACCAAGCGTTTTGGCTCCCGTACTGTAACACCGTCCTGGTCTTCCTCTTTATCATGATTTATGCCATGGCGCCGGCTGGATCATCCTTCCCCCTCATAGTGGAACTCTTCACACAGACATCCAGGCCCGCTGCGCTCATCGTCACCATGATTCTCCACTGGATCGGAACCTATTTAGTTGGGATGCTTTTTCCGTATCTCGTCCTCTATCTAGATACCTTCTGCTTCCTGGTTTTTATGGGTTGCCTTGCAATCGCATGGACCATCCTCTTCTGGTGGCTTCCAGAGACAAAAGGAAAATCCCTTGTAGAGATCCAAGGTGTGTTTCTTCAGATGGAAAAGAAAAAGAAAGAGGCTGCCATGACAAATAATCTGCCTGAGGATGCCTCCCTGTGCACAAAACTCTAGAAGGCTGGAAGAAGGGGGAATATCTGAGAGAGAAAGGATCATCGCAACCAGGGTTGTTGGTGTGACTGCTTCTCTAAAAGAGGCTGTTCTGGACAAGGACTCTTGCAGTAGAGTTTCACACAACAGAAATACTGTAATACAGAGCACCCGTCCTCAGGCTGTACCAATTCAAATGTGGGTCACAGACTTCCCTGAAATTATTGTTTTTTATAAAATATTTGGTGAACCTGGGGTTATTAATATTACTGTGTATGAGGCTTGGGGCACAATGGTAAAACTTTAGTATCTCAGTCAAAACTGTTTGATCCCAGGGGATTCTGGCTGCCAATGCCACCTCCCAAGATCGGTAAAATAAGTACCTAGGAGTCAATGTGTAGCCTGTATAATTAAATAATCAACCCGCCCAGAGAGTGATTTAAGCACTGGGGCGGGGGGGAATAGAAGCAGCACTTTTTTGCTCGCACCCCTTTGTACAAATAAGCAATGTACAAACAATGTCTTCAGTATAGCAGTGCCATGCCCATATCTCAGCATTTCTCCGCTCCCATGCCGCCGCCCCCCCAAAAAAAAACCACGGGAAAATGAAACAGATGTACAGTGGACCCTCGTATAACAAACAGCTTGTATAACATAAAATCTGTACAACATGAAAAATTCCTGAGATAGGGGAAATCTGCTTAACATAATCGCCTATGGGGAAAATCCATACAACATAAAAATGAGATTACTCCATTTTCAATGCATTGCTATGGGAATTTGTATAAAGGAAAATTTGCTTAACATAATTTCATTTGGAATGAATTAATTACTTTATACGAGGTACCACTGTACTTAAAACTGCTTCGGCCACTGGTCTTCCCCAGTGCCCCTTCTGGCCCTCAGCAGTTCTTCCCAGTGTAAGGCAGAGAAGAGCTTCAGCTGATCTTGCCAATCCAGACTTCTTTTTACTGGAAATACCCAGGAACGAATTGTCCTGCAGACAGTCATGGGCTCCCCTAATGGAGACCACCTCTTTGCCCTCCCCCTTCTTTTTTTTTAAAAAAAGGGGGGTACAAAATGAAGCAGCCCCATGTTCTCCAACTGCAAAAACATCCCTTCAATTTCCTGTTTGTTCCTTATAGCAGCGACGTTAGCATGTTCAGCCTTCAGGGTGCTGGCTTTGATTTTACCACCACCACCACCTTTTGCCAATGCAAAGGCCACCTTGATGGCAAAAAAGACAACAAAATACAAGATCAGTCCAAGGAAGACTGACAATGCAAAAGCCCCCCCCCCCGTGTGTGTATGCATGCGTGCGCTGTACTTCCCCCAAATACGCTATTACCTCTTCATGTATGTGAACGATTTTGCATTGGCTACATCCAAGATTTGTTGGATGTAGCCAACAGGTTTGTTTTCCATGACTTCAGAGACTAGGACTCGGGGCAATGGTTTCAAACTACAGGAAAAGAGATTTAACTTGAACATTAGGAAGAACTTCATGACAGTTAGAGCTGTTCGGCAGTGGAATAATATGCTGCCCCAAAGGAGGGTGGTGGAGTCTCCTTTTTCTTTGGAGGTTTTTAAGTAGAGGCTGGATGGCCATCTGTTGGAAATATTGTGATGGGTTTCCTGCATGGCAGGGGGTTGGACTAGATGGCCCTTGAGGTCTCTTCCAACTCTAGGATTCTATGATTCTATGTTATCCCTGTACTGATTTCGGAAACAGAGAGAATGAAAGGTGAAATGGAAACCCCAAAACGGCCGCACACGCCAGGCTCCTCCTATGCAATGAACCAGAATGCCATGGTGCACAGAGAAGGGTCTGATCCCTGCAAAATGCTCAAGGCCGCTTGTGTCCCCAGCACCCCTACTCCCCAAAATGTTGCAAGAACATGACAAAATATTGGCTGCAAAAGTCCTCTGGTACTCGTGAGGTGCCACAAAATGAGATTGTGTTGTGTTTTCAGGATTCCCGGCGCCCCTGTGTCCCCCACTACAGAACATTTCTTAATTCATTGATAATACTGTAATGATTTTGGCCAGTAGGGAGTGAAAGGGGGCTTCCTGCTGTTAAATTCCACAATTTTTGAAAGGGGAAAAGAAATATAAATATTCCTTCAAGGCCCAACGATGGGAAAAGATGGGCCAAAAGTCTAAAAATTATGGCTGCATATGAAATCGAGGTAAAATTAAAATTAAAATGTTAAGATATTTAGGTTATTTTTGATCAGAAGCCGGCTACAGGAATCTCTTGGTTTAAGAGCATTCTGCAAGGCAAGCAAATATTTCTTCTAAATGTTGCCTTGATCAACAAGCAATATCTTGATATACAAGCACTGGGAGCAGGTCATATGATCACAAGTGAAACAAAGGTGGCTCTCCCTCCCTCTGTCCCCCTGCTGGATTGTGGGTGATTGTCTAGATAGAAAACCTTCCATCTCAGGCAATCTCCAAAGAAGAGGGAGGAGAGAGGAATAGAGGTCTCCCTTGCACATCAGCCACGAACATTTTCAATGGGGAATGCAGGTTAGGCTTTTATTTTTCTATATACTTATACAGTGGTACCTGTACTTATGAGTTTAATCCGTACCAAATGCACGCTCTTAAGTTGAACAACTTTTAAGTAGAGCAGCCCTATCTAAAAAAGAAAAAAAAGAAAATAGAAAAAATATCTTTTTAAGTAGACTGTAGAATTTGGATCCACAACTGACCAAAGCTTCCCTCGCACCGCCTTCCCCACTGCCAGCTAGGCAACGGCACAATGCAAGACACACAGAGCGCAGTAACAAGCATGTAAGATGAAACAGGCAACAGATACCACAGACTAAGCCAAAGGGATATAATTACTATTTGACATCCACACGGGACAATGTGGCATACCAGACGACTCATACAAATCAATGTGGAATCTAGCAAACATTTGGGGACCCCACAGCTCCCTCATGGCAGGTGTTACGGCTGGATGACACCAGAATCTTGATAACAAAGAGGCCAGGGTGGCCCCATCTTTGCTGTCCTTCCACAAGTAGGCAAAGACCTGATGTCTTTTTAAAAGATGCAAGCTACCTTGGGTCCTTTTTAAGCAGAAAGGTGGGGTAAAAGGAAGG